>JAKTSZ010000003.1:600000-1040663 GCA_030580475.1 Casaregolazyma patagonica
ATTAAACCCTTATATAATCCAATTTATCCATATTTATTTATCCAGCCTTATCATTCTTTCCTCATCTCTAACCACCAATCACCAATCATTCTGTACACCCCCTTTTATCGGCTTATTTCTCCGACAAGCCGCTCCTGGTAGCTCTTCCTTATCGGGAAATCACCTGTGACTGAGAGTCTTACTGAAAACTTGGACTTTTACACATTCGATTGTTTTATTAATTTGATTAAAAATGGGACAAAAAATCGTCATTGTCGGGTAAGTTAGGGCTGAAATAGATGCCTACTGGTATTTATTCTAATAATTTAGAGCCGGTATTGTTGGCTTATATACGGCTCTTCTTCTAGCTCGCCAGGATAAGGCCAGAGATATCACTGTAATTGCCGAGTTTCTTCCTGGAGATCAATCTTCTCAATACACTTCTCCATGGGCTGGTGCGAATTTCAGTACTATTTCAGGCTCAAGCCAGGCTGAAATCGAGTACGATAGAATCAGCTTTAAGCTTCTGGAAAAAATGGTGACTGATTTCGCCGATCAGAAGGTCATTGCCCGGCTTCCTGCAACTGAGCTGTGGTTTGAGAAACCTAATGAGGCGAAATTGAAGTCTTTAAAGAGTTTTATTCCCGATGTGAGTGTTTTATGATCAAGCGTTGGTGGATCCTGGCGGCTAACATCCACAGCTTCAAGTTTTATCGGGTGATTTACCTTTTGGAGCAGTTTCTGGAATAACTTTCACAACCTATAATTTCTTTTCACCGAAATATCTCGTTGCTATCAAGGAATATCTCAGCAAAATAGGTGTGAATTTCATCCGACGTAAACTGCTGCATATAGACGAGGCATATCTGAGCCCTACTACTTCTGTTGTCATCAATTGCACTGGAAATGGTGCAAAGACTCTTCCAGGAGTTGCTGACGAACAGTGTTACCCAATCAGAGGACAGGTGGTTGTGGTTCGAGCTCCTCATATTCAGGAGAACTTCTCATGCCGAGAAAATGGCAACATAGTATACGTTATTCCAAGGCCGTTTTCCGGGGGACATGTGATTGTCGGTGGATACTATCAGGAGGGTAATGATAGCCCTAATACCTATGGATTTGAAACCGAGGCCATCTTAGATAGAGCCAGAAGATGTTTCCCTAAGTTGTTCAAATATGGGGATCCTGAGATCATTCGTGAGGCATCGGGATTGCGTCCTGGACGCCATGGGGGTACTCGTATTGAGAAAGAAGTGCGACCAGATGGCAGAATTCTTATTCATAACTATGGTGCAGGAGGAACCGGGTTTCAGAGTGGATTGGGTATGGCAGCCAAGGCGGTGGGGCTATTGGGCGTGACAGCCAAGCTATAAATCTAAATGGGGGAGCTGTGTGGCTGTTAGACTTATTGTTGGCTGTATCGTTTCTTGGTAATGACTATAGCTGTAGCTGCTTGCCGGAGATCAGTTTCTACAGAGAAGATATAAGACTGCTGAGGTTCCTAGCTCCGGAAGGCTTCAGATACAGGATTATTCAGAAGTAGAAGCTGTCATGGAATATAGCTACACAGTTAGGTTGGTTTCAGCTAGGTTGGTTTCAGCTAGGTTGGTTTCAGCTAGGTTGGTTTCAGCTAGGTTGGTTTCAGCTAGGTTGGTTTCAGCTAGGCTGGTTTCAGCTAGGTTGGTTTCATCTAGGTTGGTTTCTATGCTCTATAACGGTGATGAAACTTATGAAAACTTACACCAAAAACTCGACTAAGCAATAACACCTCTATAACAAGTATCAAGATGCTACGAAAAGACTACTGAAACATATTACTCGTGATATACAAGCTGTCAATCAAGGAGATGAGGAAACATGTCATTATTAGGGAATCGAAGTCACGTGACACAACTGAAAAAACCATATATAGCAAAATTTCCCCGTATTTTTAACCTGAAACTTCTTTTAACTTTGTAAATATCCTCTATTATTTCAAGTATTCCTCTCCTCAAAACCCTCATATCCTTGTTCATGATTTTCCTTTCTCTTTCCCGCCTTAAAGTCTAGATCAATGACCATTTTGTCTTCTCTCTATTCACTTCACCATGACAATACCCGATCTCGACGAGTTTTTACCGGCAGGAAAATCCTGTTATATTGCTATTGGACTCGAGGGATCTGCTAATAAACTTGGAGTCGGCATAATAAAACATCATAAGGGCCAATTAGGACCGTCTAATCGAGCCGAAGTCCTGGCCAACGTTAGAGATACTTATATGACACCACCTGGAGAAGGGTTTTTACCTCGGGATACTGCAAGACATCATAGAAACTGGGTAGTCCGGGTAATCAAACGAGCTCTTGAGGATGCCAAGGTTGTTGCAGATGATATAGACTGTGTTTGCTTCACTCAAGGACCTGGCATGGGTGCTCCCCTTCAAAGTACCGCTATAGCAGCTCGTGCTATAAGTCTCATGTGGGGAAAACCTTTAGTTGGCGTTAATCATTGTATAGGGCATATTGAGATGGGCAGAGAGATCACTGGTGCTGAGAATCCCGTGGTTTTATATGTCTCAGGAGGAAACACTCAAGTCATTGCTTACTCTCATAAAAGATATCGAATTTTTGGTGAAACTCTGGATATTGCGGTAGGAAACTGCTTGGACCGGTTTGCTCGCACCTTGAAAATATCCAATGATCCAAGCCCTGGCTATAATATTGAACTCATGTCTCGAAAGGGCGTCAATTACGTCCCTCTTCCATATACCGTCAAAGGCATGGATTTAAGCATGTCGGGCATTTTAGCATACATTGACGGATTAGCAGGTGATTTGCTCAATGGAAAGAACTCCAAGGCTCTTTTGACTGAAAACGGCGGCCGAATCACTCGTGAGGATCTCTGCTATTCTCTTCAAGAAAACATATTTGCCATGCTAGTTGAAATCACCGAGCGTGCAATGGCTCATGTAGGCAGTTCTCAAGTCCTTATAGTAGGTGGAGTAGGTTCAAACGAACGATTACAAACAATGATGGGCACAATGGCAAGAGAAAGAGGAGGACAAATATTTGCTACAGATGAACGATTCTGTATAGATAATGGCATCATGATAGCTCATGCGGGGCTTTTACAATATCGAATGAATAATCTGACGAAGATAGAGGAGAGTGAATGTTCACAGAGGTTTAGGACCGATGAGGTGTATGCATCATGGAGAGAGTAAGCGGTCTATGATTGAGATTATGCTTCGAAAAGCGGTAAAGCAGTATTCATGCGGGAAAGGCAGTATTCACACTCAAAGGCAGTATTCACACTCAAAGGCAGTATTCACACTCAAAGGCAGTATTCATACCCAGAAAAGCAACATGTGGCTTGGATGACATGAATCAAGCCCATCGTTTAGCATGCTTGAAGCCATTTCCTAATACCTTTGAGAATGATATGAATGTTTCATCATGTTAGATCATTTCTGACGAAATAAAAGCCAGTATTTGTTGATGGTTTTGATAATAAGAATTCTGTCTGTAAAAACCTGACAATTCTGTCTGTACAAATATGTCTGTACAATGCTCGAATTCTAATAAATATATGCAGAGAGCTTCAGCAAGAAACTTTCACTGCTTTCTACAGCTCATCATGCACTCCCTGAACGACTTGTGCTGTTGATATCGCTTCAAATTCTTCACTTGCAGTAAAAGTACTGACTATTCCATCCACAACAGCTCCTATAGTCGAACTTGCAAACTCAGTATATGTTTCTTGAAGCCCTTCAGGGATTTCTATTCCAGGCACTTCCACTGGCACCTTTTTCGCATCCCCAGTACCGCCTAACCAAGTAAATACCCGAAATACCTTCAATAAACTCCACAATAGAAGCATGACAGGCCCTTTGAGAATTCTACGCCAAACTATCCACACCAAAACCAATGCAAGAAACCCAAGAGATGCCAGCATGTATATTCTATCCCACTTATCAGCTTCTTCCAAATGTCGAACCAGAAGCTGGGATCCATTGAGAAGAACATCAAAGGCAGCATATCGTTGATCCAATTTCTCCAATGATCTTGTAGAAGACTCCAATTCCTCAATGTTTAGCTCACTTTTAGCAACCTCGGCCTGAGCCATCTGATGGACCTGCCTCAAAGTCTGAGTAATATCTTCACTCTTAGCCTTGATGATATCATCTCTGCTCATATTTCCCGTGCTTTTCTTGTCCACGGCTCTTCGATTGCCAAAAAGAAGCTCCCGTTCCTGTCTCCATTGCGATTCAGCCTTCTTTTTCGACTCTACCTGAGCTCTGCGGAATTTCATCTTTGAAGCTGCCAGGTCTTCTTTGAACTTATCGAGAGCCACTTGATGATCATTGGAGCGTATAGAGGAATCTTTCTCATCCTCGACCCCTAAAGATAACGTTTCAATGTCATTTTCAAACACATCCAGCTGATTTGAAATGAGCCCGACCAGTTCTTCCTGAAGAGCCTTTTGGCCGTTGAATTTGCTGAGTCGGTCAATTAACACCAGCACAGAATGATGAACATCACCAAGACGGTTGATTTCTACTTCTATATCAGACATGAAGATTTACGCAAGTTTAGATGGAATTAATTATGTAGGGGGTCCAAAGCAGAGCACTGTAATTTGGTGCTGCAGAGCTAAGCGCTGTAATTTGATGCTGGTGATATGCAGGTGGTTAAGTTATGCTGGTAACAAAGCATGGAGAAAAGATGGGTGGAGAACAAACAGTGCACATAATGTACAATGACAAAAAGGTGAGAAAAAGCAAATTACGACAATTAATACAGAGAATTATTAATAATCAATTGATTTTTTGAAAAATCCCGTAAATTGCCGTCTTGTGCTTTTTCAGCCTTTCCCACTGTTTATTTCCCAATTTGGATTTCTCCAATCCACCACCATGACAGACACCGCGTTTCACCTGGCGAAAATCCGTGAATACGCTGATAGCATAACCGCCCAGACGTTTTGTCACCAAGGGATATTCACAAATGCCATTCTAGGTAAACCAGACATTACAGCGCTTATTCAGGACGCAGATCCCGAGGAGCAGGCGCTGTTTTCTCTGGAGCATAATAACATCAAAGCCAATGTTCCTAAACCCTTATTACTTGATGATAAAGAATTGTCCTTTGAAACTCTTGTAGATGCCCTTCGTAAGCTAGAAAAACTATATAATATTCCCGGACTTGAGGATAAACTCAAGTTCTATGAGACCAAATGGGCTCGCTTAAGTGATAATATAGCTACATATGAAGACCTTGTAGAAGATCGTAAAAGACGTCTTACTATGCTGACATCATCGTTGGAGAATCGCGATTTCGACGACCAAACAGCAGAGAAAGTCGATGCTTTGATAAAACAGCATGAGGGCGATATAGCGCGGATAGAACAGGAATTGGATGCAAAGAGAAAAGAGGTGAGCGCTGAAACCACATAATAATGCCACTAACGTCTCTAACCTTCAGATCAATATTCTTCACTCGAGGCTGGACTAATTTCTACCGAGTAGCTTATTTAATTGAAACGCGGGGTCAACGCGTACTCAACATTCAAACATGGAATCATACCGCGGGGTAAACTATTTAATTTAAGCACATTTCTTTCCAATCTTCATTAGTTATTTTTCTTTTGTTTAAATTTCAATTAGATTTCAGCCATTGGGCAACGTATTCCTGCTAACGGGCTCTCTCACTTCTGTCTCCCTTGCAATCGAGCCAATTGATCCATGATATTCTGAACATGCTGGGTAGACTGGCCCGGACCTGACGAAGGTGCATTCGAGGATGCTAAACCCGGCGTTGGTGCACTATATGACGAGGGAATGCCATAATTGGATGGATTTGGCGGCTGACCAGCGCCTCCAGGTGTTCCATAACCCGGCGCTGCTCCAGCCGACGTTGGTTGATTATATCCTCCGTAATACTGCTGCTGTGGAGCCGCCGCAGGCTGTTGAGACGGAATCTGGTTATACATGGGTATTGACGGCTGTTGTGGGGCAGCAGCAGCTCCTTGGCCCTGCTGAATCGCACTGATCACCTGCTGTAACATTGACGGATCCATGTTTTGCAGCGTGCTCACAAGATTGGTAGATGGATTTGGAGCTCCATAATATCCACCAGCTGGCATTGGGGGTTGCTGTTGGTGCATTGGTGGAGGCTGATGGCGACCCGGATATCCTTGATTCGAACGGGCCATATCGAGCAAATCTACAGCGGCATTCATGTCAATCTTAAGATACTCGTCAAAAGCTACGCTTCCCATAGATCCTCGGTTAAATAACTTGAGATTGACTAATCGGGCCTGCTGTAAACTGGGGCCCAACGTTATCACGCCCAGAACCCCTTCGTAAGCAAGATTCTGTACAGCCTGATTAAGGCCACCACGTCGATAATTCTCCTCAACATCATATCGGATCCGGATTCGCCTGAGGCCTTTTTCAACATAGCCGATATATTTGCGCTCGACATGGTCAAGAAGAAAAACAACCACATCGGTTGATCGGTGCCGCCTTGGTGGGGGCGAACCACGGCCACGACGGTCTCGACCACCGTACCGAGATGGAGGGGACCTGGATCTATTACGCCTATGGGGATCACTTTCGCCCTGGGGCTTGGATATTTGCAACAACAAATGGTTGCCAGCGACTTTTAAGCCCTGATCTTTTTCAATAGCCTTGGTGCAGCTTTCAGGACCCTTATACTGGACAAACCCATAAGCGCTTTTCATTGAGATCTGCGCAATGGGCCCATGGACACTAAAGACACGAAACACTTGCCACTTTTGGATCCGGTCGCTCGGCAAATTACCTATAAACAAACGAGACCCATAAGGGAAAACGTCCCATTTGCCGCCATTGACATATTCGCTTTCATCACGAAGGAACTCATTATAAGCTTCGATTTCTTCACGGGTTTGGGGGGCATCCAGATCAACAGAACGAGACTTGTCTTCCTGCTGCTGCTTGGGTTTGGAAGTAGTGGCCGATTCACTGTCCAAAGACGACAAAATTTTATGCAAATCTTTATTCTGACCATCGGATTTGTTATCTTTGGCACCAAACTCGCTCAAAACCGACTGGAGAAGCGCTTCGGGATTGGGCTGGGAACTGCTGCTGGTATTGGATGGCTGTTGTTGCCCGGGCATCAGAGCTTCTGGGTCATAATCGTCGTCGTCGTCGTCATCCGACTCAAAAGGAACCGCCGTTGGTTCTTTAGTACTATTTTCCGGTGGATCAGGAAGTTCCTCTTCAGGACTATCTGGAAGTTCGTTTGGATTATCACGTGCCTCAGTTGCTGGACTATCGGGGAGTTCCTGCTTGGAATCCTGGCCACTAGATGCTGTACGATCTTCGTCACTCATGATATTTTGCAAATGGAATGTCTTTGGAACCAATGTCTTACGAATCACCCTGCACTTGTGGTTGGTAAGTTGTTAAGTTGAGAGAAGGGTTTTGACGAGTTTTAAAAATCACACCCGGGTAATTTTATGGGGCCAGAAAAAAGAATCCCAGCAGTCAAGTAGCCGTCAAATAGCCGACCGAATTGACGGGGAAGAAACGTTGGTTGGAAAAAGCACCCAAAAAAAACCAATGTCTGATAGCTTTTCGACTACTATAGCTGCTACTAATAGCAATTTGAACCGGCTTTCAAAGGTTGTTGGATCTACAGCTCAAACTCTGGTGAATTCACAGTATGGAGACCTCAATAATACGCATTATCAGCATGTCATGAAGGATATTACAAGTCGTCCGGCGTTTAGAAGGCGCCTGTTTTCATTTGGCAGACGTGCACCTTCGGAGGTTGTACGGTCGTCGATGAATCGCAGCGGTGAGGTTGAATATCGGCTTCTGACCAGCATTCCCGACGATCTATTGGTGGATATTCCCGAAGAAACGTCCAAAGTGTCGTTATTCCAGGGGTTTACGGCTACTCGTGAAAATGAAAAGCTCAGCGGAAAACACCAAGATTTACAGCTGCTTCAGGGCCATAAATTGCTCAGAGGTCCGGTATATAAGGCCAAAGCTCGCCATGATGTGGACCATACACTGGATTTATTACAGGTACGCAAAGAACTGGCTGCTGATGAGATTCTGGAGATCGACGAGCGGATTTCGCATCTTCAGGGAATGCGCCAGATTGTGTTTGACCGTCTAGCAGATCTCGAGAAGCAGCAGATCCAGCTGGAGCAACTTAGAGCTAAACTAGGAGAAGCTACCAATGGGGTTGTCCATGGCTCAATATCTGCACCTTCGCATGCCAATGGGAGTGCACGAGCTGTCCGAAAAGTCCGCCGAGTTACGTCTGGTCGTCGTAAAACCATGCCTACTTTGCAGCAGTATTACGGTCCTGGCAATAAAATCTCGGTTCTGGAGGCCCACAATGAACCTATCACACAAATAGACTTTGATATTCCCTTTGGAACCCTTGTTTCGGCTGCTCAGAGCCCGATAGCCAAAGTGTGGGATTTGTCCAAAGAACGGCAATTGGCTAGTCTCGAGGGTCATTCTGGAACCATCAATTGTGTACAAATGGAAGATAATATCGTCATCACGGGATCAGAGGACTGTACAGCCAAAGTATGGGATTTGTCAGATCATGAAAACCCGCTAGTTGACAGTTTGGAAGCCCATGTCGGTGAAGTAACGTCGTTATGTTTCAGTGAATATACTCTAGTGACCGGATCGGAAGATAAGACAATACGACAATGGGATCTTCACAGCGGTAAATGCGTACAAACACTGGATGTTTTGTGGGCAGCTTCACAATCGGCAACTGAGTTTTACTTGGATACAACAGGAGGGGGTTCTTTGAATGGGGCCAATGAAACATTGTGGAAATCGCTTAGTAAAAACAACAGAAAAGTCAGCTTTGTTGGTGCATTGAAATGTTTCGATGCAGCTTTGGCTACAGGCACAGCAGATGGACTTGTGCGATTATGGGATCTGCGATCTGGCCAAGTCCATCGAACCCTTTTGGGCCATACGGGGCCCGTCACATGCCTACGGTTTGACGATGTTCATCTAGCAACGGGGAGTCTAGATCGATCTATTAGAATATGGGACCTAAGGACCGGGACGATTTGTGACTCGTTTGCATACGAGCATCCAATCACTTCATTGCAGTTTGATGCTCGACGAATTGTATCGACCAACGTGGAGAATACAGTTAAAATATATGACAGAGAAAATAAAAAGCATTGGTCGCTGGGACCTGGGGAGGAAGATGCGGAGTCGGCGTTGGTGAATTTTGCATGTTATAAAGAGGGATATTTGGTAGAAGGAAGAGAAGATGGAAAAATAGGGACATGGGCATGTTAGGCGAGCATTATGGCAGGCATGAGAGGCAGGAAAAGTGCAGCTTGGATAGCATTGAATTCATGAAGGAAAAGAAATAATGAAGAAAGCATGTTAGAATGGCATATGAGGAAGGATAAAATGGAGATAAAATTGCAGCAAAACAGCTCGACCAGGAAGTCAATTTACACATATTTAACAGGCTTTTATCTACAGAAGGTAAATGCCGAGAGTTTTCACAGTTAGATGAGAGCTATTTAAGTAGAATCTGGAGAAGAATGGTAGGATTATGAGAAGAGTGCTATAAATCGTGACGGTACTGCCAAGAGATGCTATGAATCATAACGTATTGCCAAAAGATGCTATGAATCATAACAGTAGTGTCAATAGATGCTATGAATTGAAAGCATGAGACAATAGATGCCATGAATCATAATGTGTTGCCAAGAGATGATATTAATCATAACAGTACTACCAAAAGATGTTATGAATCACGACAGTACTACCAATAGATGCCATGAATTGAAAGAAAATTACAGAGATTCCACAGCTGCACACCAAATCTCAAACTTTTCTTCGTATATAATTTCATTTACAGTCTCAAAATTCATAAATACTCTATAAATGCCAATTTCTACACTCTAAGCCGTTTTTTTTCTATGCAAATCCATGACTTAAGCGCCATGTACGATGATTTCAAGTGAATTCAATGCCATTTCATGCAGACCCAATGCCTTTTTTCCAATGCATTTGTTTTTTTTCATAACATTCTCATTTTTCTCCTTTCGATTTAATTATCACCTCATTTCTACCATTCTGTCGCTGCCCAGTCTCGGCGCCAACAGTCCTCTGAACAGGACATGGCAGCACTTGATTGGCGCCTACTGTTAAAATGGCAATGACAAAGGTCGTTGAAAACAGAGAATTAACCAGTCTGGTACTTTGTGATGCTCGCATTGTTTGGGTCTTTCAAACAGTTGTAAATGTGATGATGTTATGATGATAATTTTCAGGGTTGAACAACATAATAAAAAATGTTGTGATTGGAGGAGAGGAAAACAGAGATTTTATGACAATAATTATAACAACAGAATCAAGAGAAAAAAGCAGAAAGGATTAAATGATATTAGTGGAGGTTGGAAATCTGTAATTGAAAATTTTATTACATTTAAAGCGTGTTAATACTAGAAATCATACAACTTGGTGACCAAACCGAATTGACTACTAAGCACTTACGTAACCAAAATGGATAATGGAAATACGACGGACAATACGACAAGATAAATCGGTTGTTACATACGGCTCCGATTCGTTTATATTATTATCTTCTAACGAGTAGTTTCATTATCTTTTTGAAACTGAAGCCTTCATTGAGATATCAGGTTTTATTTCACCATTTACAAACTGTGTACAATTAACATTATCAGTACTCTTGTCAAGTACCTTTGTGTATACAACAATGCGAATTAACAATGTGAATTTATGTGTAGTCGCGGAAGTAGGCGAAATTTATAAGTTGCAATGTGATTGTGTTACCCTGTCCATGACCGTATTATCCTGTTACCCTGTATCATAGCTGTAATAACCTGTTACCCTGAGTAACCCAATGTTTCATTTTTTGACTTTCTGCAGCATGTTTCAACTTTACACCACATTTGTACAATTATATCACCCTAAATAGATCTGTATTTCCTAGGAGAATATGTTCTTGACTGATGGAAATAACTCTCTTATATTCTCTCTTCTTGATTTTTTTTCTTGCAATCAGCTGGTCAACTCCTCTTTGATTTCGCCCAATCCTTTATTATTTGCTCCAATTCCTTCGATGCCTCTTTTGACTCACTGCTTCTTTAATCGCCTGTCTGCCTTTAGATATGTTAGCTTGTAGCAGTTAGCTTTTAGCAGTTAGCTGGCAAATAATTATGCGTCATGCCAATAATTTACACAATAAAATTTATTGTATTGAATTGATTTTTTGTGTGAAACTTTATTTTGACAATTGAGATTATGCTAAAACTTGGCAGAGAGTTTCAAGGTTCTATCGTTGTCCCAAATAGGCAACCGGACATGCCTTGTCTCTTAATTAAACTAAAATTTGTTATACGATCATCAATTTGAGCCGCACGCAATTTGAGCCGCAACTTGATACAATGCGAACAATATTCGCAGACTGTGTATGCAAAAGATGCAATAGGTATATAAAATTCGGTTATCAGGCTATAAAAATCCCATTTGAAATTCCGATAGCCATACAGTATCATCATTGCGCTCCCTTCTTCATTGCTCGTCTTCGCGCCTTCTTCATTGATGATCTTCGTGATTCCCTCATCATTGCTGCAATTAGGTCAGTTGCTGCCTTTCTTCATTTGTTCACTGACTATCTGCAGTGGTTCTCTAATCTTCTTGATCGGCTCTCTGCATTTCTTCATCAGCTGTCAGCTTTTCTTGAGCAGTTCGCAGTCGTTGTTGAATGAATAACTGCTGTAACTGCTGCATCTTATTCTTATAAGATTCTATCCACAGTTCTAATTCTTGTATTTCTGGACGCTCTTGATAAAATGACTGCCGTAGCTGCTGCAGCTTATTCTCATAAGATTCTATCTGCATTTCTAATTCCTGCTTTGCTGCACGTTCTTGATTCAATGACTGTTGTAATTCTTGTATTTCTGCACGCTCTTGATTCAATAATACTTGTTTTTCTGCACGTTCTTGATTTAATGACTGTTGTAATTCTTTTATTTCTGCACACTCTTGATTCAATGACTGTTGTAGCTGCTGCAGTTTACCTTCGTACGTCTCCCTGTCATCGCGACCAGAACCAGTCAGATTTGTGCTCGACATTAAGCATATATTTCAATTAATTTGCATCAAAATACTACAAGGTGATAAAAGAAAGCTTGGCACAAAACAAAGGGCTCAGCAGTTTGGTGTACAAGTGATATTGATAAGAAAGAAGAATGGTATTATGTGTCACATTATGCACCCCCAAACAATTTGAGCCACAATTTGAGCCTCAAAAGTTACAACGAAAACAATTTCGTAGACTGTGCATGCAAAAGATGTAATAGGTGTATAAAAATTCGGTTATGAAGCTATATTATAAAAACCCTATTTGAAATTCCGATAGCCGTACAGTATCATTCTTGCGCTCCCTTCCTCATTACTCGTCTTCGTACCCTCCTCATTGATGGTTCTCGTGATTCTCCCAGAACTGCTGCAAGTAGCTCATCAGCTCTCTTATATGCGATCTTCATATGAGCCTCAGCTTTTTCTGCCTGTATCTTTGTTCTTGCAATCACCTCCGTCAACTCCTTCTTCACTTGCCTGTAACGCTCGAGTCTCTGTTCTAATTGCTCAATAGTCCCATCCATCGTATCATTCCTTACTTCGTTTAAAACTCTGTTGAACTCCTCAAACTGCTTGATCATCCCATGTAATTTCTCCAGTGCCTTCTCCAACTTCCGCCTTAGCTCCTCTGTCTCTTGCCTTGCTCTCTCTCCCTCTTGCCTTGCTTGCGCTGCCCTTTGCCGTTCTTCTGCTGCCCTTTGCCTTGCTTTCGCTGCCCTTTGCCTTGCTTCTGCTGCCCTTTGCCTTTCTTTCTCTGCCTTCTTCAGTTCCTCTTCAAATTCCTTCAGTAACTTCATTGTCTCCAGTCTTACTTTCTTTGACTCCTTTAATTTTTCAAGTAGCTTATTTAATTCGTTTGTCTGCCCTTCTTTCTCTTCAAGAACAGATACCCCAAAATCTTTGAAGCCATCCGACAGCTCAGGGACTTGTGGGTCCTTATCACAGACCCCACTAGAAACCTGGTCAAGACTATTGCCTAGGGTATTGCTAGTAGGTGAAGACATAGATATTATTATGGTAACACCAAAATTAAGCAGTACAAGTTGTGGTAGCGGTATAATAAAAAGTCACACATAAGTTTGGCTCATTTTGCGAATCCCAATCAGGGATACTACATAAGTTATCCATTTAGTTAGAATTAGTGATCACGAAGGGTTTCATGATTCAGTAAGACAATAGGGAAGCTACAGAAACCTATAGTCAGGACAAAGTAATCCAAACAATAGTATGTTAAGCTATATAATAATAGAAAACACACAGACACGAAGCTTAGAGAATCAATACTCTAAGCATTCACCTATATATACAATCGTAAAGAATGTCACGTGAGTCAACATTACGTCTTGGGACTCTTCAATTCCGATACTTGTGTCTCAATTAAACTAAAGTTTGCTACACGTATCCTCCAAACAGTTTGAGCCGCACGCAGTTTGAGCCGCAACTTGATACAATGCGAACAATATCCGTAGACTGACCATGCAAAAGATGCAATAGGTACATAAAATTCGGCTATGAAGCTATATTACGAAACTCCTATTTGAAATTCCGATAGCGATACATCATCATCCTCGTTCGTGCTCCCTTTTTCACTGCTGTAAGTAGCTCATCAGCTCTCTTATATTATCTCTTCTTATGCACTTCAGCTTCAGCTTCTTCCTCTATCTTTTCTCTCGCAATCAGCTGGTCATGTCCTCCTTTGTTTCTTTGTAATGCCCTATTTTGTTTTCTAATTGCTCAATAGCCTCATCGATTTCCTTCATCATTTTATGTAATTTCTTCATCTCCTCAGTTGAATCTATCACTGTTTTCTTTGAATCATTCCCCGCTTTGTATGGAATTTTGGTAAGCTTCTCAAGCTGCTTGCTAGCCTCATCTAATTCCTTCATTATCTTCTCTGACTTCTTCTTTGATTCTTCTGCAGCCCTCTTTGATTTCTCTGCAGCCCTCATTGATTCCTCTATAGCCCTCCTTGATTTCTCTCTCTCCCTCATTGATTTCTCTCTCTCCCTCATTGATCTCTCTGAAGCCCTCTCTGATTCCTCTGCATCCTTCAACGCCTGTTCAAATAGCTTTTCGAACTCCTGTGACTCCATTATTTCCTCTTCAAGTAGCTTATTTATTTCGTCTGTCAGCTCTTTTTTCTCTTCAAGAACAGATACCTCAAAATCTTTGAAGCCATCCGATGGGTCCTTATCACAAGCAATGGACGCCCCACTAGAAACCTGGTCAAGACTATTGCCTAGGGTATTGCTAGTAGATAAAGACATATATTATTGCTGTAACACCAAAATTAAGGAGTACAAGTTAGTTGTGGTAGCAATATCAATGAAAAGTGACACATAAGTTTGGGGCTCATTTTGCAAATCCCAATCAGGGATACTGCATAAGTTATCCATCTAGTTAGAATTAGTGATCACGAAGGGTTCAGGATTCAGTAATACAATAGGGAAGCTACGGAAACCTATAGTCAGGACAAAGTAATCCAAAAGAGTAGTATGTTGAGCTATATAATAATAGAAAACACACAAACACGAAGCTTAAAAATCAATACCCTGAGCAGTCACCTATATATACAGTCGTAAAGAATGTCATGTGAGTCAACATTATGTCTTGGGACTCTTCAATTCCAACACCTGTCTCTCAATTAACTAAAGTTTGCTACACATATCCTCCAAACAATTTGAGCCGCACGCAATTTGAGCCGCAACATTGATACAACATGAACAATATTAGTAGACTGAGCATGCAAACGATGCAATAGGTATATAAAATTCGGTTATGAAGCCATGAAAATCCTATTTGAAATTCCGATAGCCATACAGTATCATCATTGCGCTCCCTTCTTCATTGCTCGTCTTCGTGCCTTCTTCATTGATGATCTTCGTGATTCCCCCATCATTGCTGCAATTAGGTCATCAGCTTTCTTGTATGCTATCATCCTATGAGCGTCAGCCTTTTCCGCCTGTATCTTCGTCTTGGCAATCAGCTGCATCAACTTCTCCTTCATTTGCCTGTAGCGCCCTAGTTTTTTTTTCTAATTGGTCAATAGTCTCATCAGTTTCCTTCATCACTTCATGTAATTCCTTCATCTCCTCAGTTGGATCCACAGCTATCTTCACTGAATCATTCTCTGCTTTGTATGGAACTTCATTACGCCTCTCAAGCTGCTTGAGTGCCTTATCTAATTATTTCCTTACCTTCTCTGACTCCAGCCTTGATTTCGCTCCATCCTTTATTATTTGCTCTAATTCCTTCCATGCCTTTTCAGACCCCATCCACTGCTTCTTTAATTTCCATACACCTTCTCAAAAGCTTGCTCCAAGTCAGCAATAATATCGTCGATATACTCAATTCCTACCGAAATACGAATCAAATCCTTTCGTATCTGTGCTGCTTCCTTCTCCTGCTCATTCAATACGGAGTGGGTCGTATAGTATGGGGAAATAACTAATGTCTTTGCGTCGCCAACATTGGCCAAGTTGGACGCCAGTCTCAGGCTGTCAATCACCTTAACTGATTGGATTTCTCCATCTTTCTCCTTGGCTCCGAAAGTGAGAACCGCACCATAGCCACCCTTCAAATACTTCTTCGCCCGTTCATGATGAGAATGGGACTCCAATCCAAGATATGAAACCCAGGCTACATGTTGGTTGGCCTCCAGCCATTTGGCAAGTTTGAGAGCATTGTCCACATGTCTTTCAACACGAAGCGACAGTGTTTCCAAACCATTCAGTAGCAAAAAGGCAGCAAACGGGTTCAGACTGGGTCCCAAATTGAGCATAAAGGCCAGTCTCAGATAGACGGCATAAGCAAGTTTGCCATACTTATCAATAAAGTTCTTGCCCTCCCAGTTTGGATTGGGATTAGTTACAAAGGGATACTTTTTTCTATTAGCAATCCAGTCAAAATTGCCAGAGTCCACAACGACACCACCAATGGTGGTTCCATGGCCTCCAATCCATTTCGTAGCAGATTCAACTACAATGTGAGCACCGTGATCAATTGGTCGAACCAAAGCACCGGCTGCACCAAACGTATTATCGACAACAAGAACAATTCCGTGCTTGTTAGCCAATTTTGCTAGTGCTTCAAGATCAGGCACAGAGTGTGTGGGGTTACCAATTGATTCGACAAAGATAGCTCGAGTATTTTCATCAATAAGCTTCTCAAAGTCTTCAACAGTCTCTTGTCCACCGACAAATCGCACGTCTAAGCCCAATCTCTGTTTAAAAGTATTTTTCAGCTGACTATATGTTCCTCCAAACAAATAGACAGACGAGATGATATTCTGGCCAACCACAGCCAAAGAACTAAGAGCAATGAATTGAGCAGCTTGACCAGAGGCCACAGCAATAGCAGCTACACCACCTTCCAAAGCAGCGACTCGGGCCTCAAAAACAGCATTCGTGGGGTTGGAGAATCTCGAATATACGTGCGAGTTTGTGTTGCCCAGAAATGACTGGGCTCCAAAAGCCGTATCGTCAAAGACATAAGAAGTCGAAGCATAAATAGGCACGGCTCGAGCTTTATTATCAGGAAGTGATTCCTGACCGGCATGTACTTGCAAAGTATCAAAGTGGAAAGGCATTTTTACCGGTGAATGGAGAAAATCAACGGCATCGCTTGTCAATATATATATTGGCTGATATAGTTAGGAGTGCGGCTAGTCCGAAATAGGCAATGCATGACAACATGTATGACGCATTGTATGACACACTCCAGGACTAATTCCCATTGCCATTGAGTATTATTAGATTATAGCGTCATTAGTTTTTTATAATAGGCTTTTCTCTTTGACGATTTTCATCTCATCAGATTTTTCCCGGTTCCTGTCTTAAATAGGCTATGTACAGTCGTTTACCCGGACTAACCGGCTATTAAGAACAACTTGAATTCACAAATTCGTTATGAATTTTTTTCCCTTTATTTTTTTTTATTCATATAGTATATTATCTGATTTTTCAAAAGAATTCTTATTTAAACTTGTATTCATTGACGACTTCAAAACTCACCATTTAGTTCAAGTAACAGTAAAAACTCACCTGGCATCACTTTGAAAATTACTCAAAGGAGAAACTCACCAGCTTTATGAGTCCTCAGCCAGAATTGGCCGAACTACCAGCCTGGAAAAAACTTCTATGGGTAAAACAGCCATATCCTGATAATTATGTTGATAGCTCGTTTCTTTCACAATTAAAACGGAATTCTCATGTTCAAAAGTACTCGTTTTGGACCTTGGCCGCCGATACTTCGGTGATCCTGCTACATCTATGCACTGTTGCTATATTTGCAATTGTATTTTCAGGCATTTATAATCGGGATTGGAATCCTATATATATTGCTGCAGGAGCTAGTGCTTTGACAGTGATGGGATATGTTATAATAGCCCATGGATCATGGACATCTCTTGGAACCACATTGAGATCGTCATTTCTTATTCTTTTTACATTATTAGCGCTTTCACCGATTCTGAAATCGTTAACACAGTCAACAAGTTCCGATTCTATCTGGTCGATTTCTTGTTGGTTGGGCATATTAAATGTCCTATTTTATGATTATTCTTACGACTCCAAAAAGGAATTCAAACAAATGTTATCTACAAATCTAGCAGTTGCGGCAGCTATTGTACTTGCTTCTCGTCTTACGAATTCTATAGCGGTGTTTTGTTTTGTGCTTTTTAGCATTGAGATCTTTGGGGTTTTGCCTCGATTTGCTCTATGGATCCGTAAATCGTCCAAACGAGCCCATTTTGCATTACTAGCATCACTTCTTCTAATTAGTGATTTGGGATTATATATCATGGGAGGTATTCTGGCATTGATGGTTTGGATAATGATTCAAATTCTTGTGACATTTGTGTTTCCGGGGTGGTTTTTGGGGCTTCAGAAGTATAAAAATGCCATTGAAGGGCCATGGGATCCTGCCAAGCCGGTTATACGAAGGAGATGAAAGATATGGAATTTCAAAAGCTTAATGAAAATACGGGGTAAATGAAAGATTTGCAAGTGATGATACAATTTGTCATTAGATCAGGGGGTTCATCTTGGTTATACGAGCTATTTAACATTCAACAGGGGGTTCATTTATACATACGGAAACAAATTTACGTACGGCGCTTCAACGGAAGACCAATTTTGGATAAAGGGAGTGATTTTGAAACGGAAAATCACTATCATTGCATAAATCGATCGACATTACATGGCATGAGAATATATATGCATGAGGAAATCAGAGAACAATTGAATTAAGAATAAGAATATAATAAACTTAATACTATAAATAGTAATTACACTAATAGTAATAATAATGCCACTAATACCAAATTTGGCTTTTATATTTTGACTCAGAGTCGCGATCTCTTGTCCAACCTAACATATAAGTAGCATGATAATCTACAATTATCCTATTTTATCCCCCTGATCTGCAATACACAGCCCCAAAAATAGCACTGCCATAAGAAATAGCTACCTCAGTTGGATCAGAATGGCTACCGTATTTGGACACTTATGCAAAATTTTAACTTTCATTATGAAAATTGCTGATTTGAGGCTATTGCTTGTTAACGCGCGCTAAAAAAAAACATACCATGGGTTGATGTCATTATCCCTTTGCAAGGAGACGAACATTCCAGTAGAATTCAAAGCAGGGGTAATATAACTGATTTAAAGAATAAATTAAACGATTGATTAATATAGTATAAGCCCACTAAGAACGAATCTCATGAGAATTTATCAACTATAATCTCCATTATTAACATTTCCCCTTGTTAGACATGTTCAGACGCCATTGATGCGCGAAAATTTGGGCACATCCAAGGCATCCCCCGCCGCAACAAAACGCGCGACCTGACGCTTTTTTTTTAGCCCACATTTTTCAAAGTTTGCAGCCCGTTCAAAATATTTCTTTTTGCTAGGCGCCCATTTTGTAGTGCACCGAACTTCTTGTTTTTACCACCAATAACCGCGGTAGACCACCCATTTGACCCACTATATGGCTGTGATTCTCAGCAATGAAACCTTTAGATTATAACAATACAAGTCTCCACGCGCCTGCTAAGAAGACATATGGCCGTAGATCAAAGGCCAAAAGACGTCTTGAGCAGGCCAAAATGGAGGCTGAAGCCTGGCAAAAGGTCCAGAACTCGGACGAGAATATCAGTCCAGATGGAACTAAAAACAGGCCTATTTCTCTCAATGCTAAGCCTAAGTCGCCGTTAAAGGAGATCTTCGACGGAAAACGGGCTTCGTGGGGGTTTCAGGGCCATTCCAGGAGCAATTCTATCCCTGTTAGTATCAAGGAAAACACTACAAAAGACCTCAAAGAATCAAACACCAAGACACAGGATGAAAATTCAGACTCGAATGTTGCTGCTCATAAGATTTTCGAGGAGAATTTCCAACTTCCTGCCATTTCATTGTCAAGGGATGATCCTGCAAACAGTAGCAATGATTCAGATCAAATTGAGGAATTTCTGCAATTGAAGGGCTATTTGGCTAAGGACGATGAAAAGACCGTAACAGAAAAGGAGGTTTCTGGTTCTGTGGAGAAAAGTGGGATTGAGAATCGTGCTTCAAAGAGTGATTTAGACGGTGATGAACAGAGAAGAGAAACGACCACTTCTAGAGCAAACTTCGAGGCTGAGCATAATAAACAGCGTTCTGCTGAAGTTGAAAAGAAGAATAAACGCCCTAAAGTACAGAGTAATCAGCCTATTTCTGAAGTACAGAGTAATCAGAATCAGCCTATTTCTGAAGTACAGAGTAACCAGCCTACTGCTGAAGTACAGAGTAATCAGCCTACTTCTGAAGTGCAGAATCAACCTACTGCTGAAGATACTTCGCTCAAACAACCTTCTGATGCCTTTTCGGCATCACCAAACCAAGACTCTACCAGTTCAACTGCCAAACTAGCTCCTACGATCGAAAAGCCAGCTACCAACAAATCTGCTAAGTCCTCGCACAACTCCCCTCATTCTGTTGAAAAATCTTCTACATTGGACTCTGCTAATCAGGCCTCTGCTAAACCTTCACTCATCTCTCCGCAATCTTTCGCTAAGCCTCCTGCTCTGGATACCAACAAAGCATCACCAGTTCTCGACACTAAAAGCCAGGCGTCTCCTGCATCATCTTCTCCTCACACTCATTCCTCTAACTTTTCACCTGCCTCTGCAATATCAAATGGCACCAGCACTACAAAAAGTACGTCTGCAGCATCCGGATATGGGTCCTATAGATCGTTTTTCGGCAAAATGAGCAGACACAAGCAAAGTTTCGCTGAAGAACCTTCTACGCCAAATAGCGATCAAGCGTCTATACCAAATGGACAGGGACTGACTAGAAGTCGCTATTCCTCCATGTCTATTTCCAGCAGTCTATCCAAGAAGGATTTACTGCACGATTTCAAGGAATCCCTCAGAGGCATTACTCCAAGTCCTTCGCGGATTTTTTCATCCAAAAATGGCACGTCATCTGATGGAAATACAGCACCATCGCCACGTCAACGGCATTCGTTTCTGGGGTTCACTCGTTCTTCTCGCCCAGGGTCTCGAATGAGTACTGACTCTGATCGGCCCAACATCTCATTGCCCACACCTCAAGAGGCCTCACGTGAAAAGCTGTCTAGCAAGCTGAAAAATAGTAATTCGCTATGGAGTTTATCAAATACAGGAGCACCCGAAGGTGCTGTTGCAATGCCAGTAGACGAGTATGAAAAGGATAATCTTCACAAGCTGTTGTCCGTATGCTCGGTTCCTCGAGTGCTACCGTTTCAAGATTATGTCTCTAGAGTCACAGATGGAAAAAATGTTTCCAAAATCGGTGAGGCGTCATTTTCAGATGTTTTTATTCAAACTGGAAGAGGAAAAAGCGGTGATGTTGTGTACAAGATAGTGCCTTTTGGAAACATAGAAATGGATCAACCTCCAGTTCATGATCTTGTACAAGAGCTTGAAATTGCGCAGCTTTTGAGCCAATTGGATGGATTTGTGAACTTGAAGGGTGCATTTGTAGTCAAGGGTGCTTATCCGGACTATCTGATTAAAAAATGGGATCAGTATAAGGAAAAGAATGGCAGTGAAAACAGCCGGCCAAATGCTCAGAACCAAGATCAGCACTATTGCATAATTGCTATGTCTAATGGAGGCGTTGATCTAGAGCATTTTCAGCTTCATAACTGGAAAGAGGCTCTTAATGTATTCTGGCAAGTAGCTGGCTACGTTAGTACAGGAGAGAAGGCGTTTTCCTTTGAGCATAGAGATCTTCACTGGGGAAATATTCTAATCAAGCCTAGTCCTGAAACTCAATACGTGGGAATGAGCGGAAACTTGGATTTGTCAAAGGCTGAGCGTTTGTTGTCGGAGTTGAGTATTGAAGAAGAAGTCGATGAGCAAGAAGCAGAGAAGAAAATGCGAATGCTTCAAGTCACTCTGATCGACTATACTCTTTCGCGAGCAACAGATGCCAACAATAATCTGTTTCACACAAGGCTGGATCACCCGAGTTTCTTTCGCGGAAAAGGCGACTATCAATTCGAAGTGTATCGCATCATGAGAAAGATGCTCCTGGAACAGCAAGAAAACAGTGAACAAAGCACTGCCAAGATTCAGAGACATAATTCCTTCTATTCTTTTTCGCCACTGTCGAATTTATCCTTGTCATCATTGAAACAGAAGCCAGTTCAGCAGAAACAACGGCAGGATATCGATTGGAGTTGCTACCAGCCTCAAACAAACGTCTTGTGGCTCCATTATCTTGCAGACAAGCTTATAAATTCCAAAGGACTGACTCGACCTACAATGGCGGAGCCAGACAGGACAGAAATACATGCTTTTAAGTCGCTACAGACAATAATTAGGGCGCTGGATCCTCAGCGGAAATTAACAGTTTCCAAAGCAAACAGAGGGGCATTGCAAGGGTTTGAGAATGCCAGTGAGGTGCTTCAATGGGGCTTGAAGAGGAATCTTTTAGGGTAGGACGTTTTTTGCTGAGATGTTATCATTATGACGAGCGCTCATCCACTCCCGTTTGAAACCTCTCCCCTATATGCCTTATAAACAGAAAACGGCACCGAAAAAAGCGTCGAAAATGCAGAATCAACTATAAACATCCATACTGTGACACTGACGGAACCCAGAGGTGAAGAAAATAACGATAGAATCCATAGCAAGGTATACGGAAATACACCGCTAGGAAGCCACACCACTGGGCTTTTTACATAATATATACGAACAAAAAGTTTTATACCTGATAATGATAAGAATATGACGGTAGATATACGCCGAGTGAAATGGTTTTTAGTCGAATCGACCGAATCGGCTGGAGATTAGTTTTTTAGCGCCAACGCTAAATCATCAAATACCACCTACCTAATTTAGCTATATCTTGCCGCAATCGATTATATTCCCTATCAACCTTGGCCCATTTGGCAAAATCATCCTTAGAACTAATATTTCCTCTAGTTGTATATAGATCAATGGCTCTCTTTTGAAGGTCTCGAAGCTTCTTAATGTCACCAGTTTGTGATACTCGAAGCCAATAATTCCACACAGCCTCGGCTATATAAGTATTACCTACAACACTGATGATTCTACTGAAGAAAAGCAGCAAAACAATGCCAATAAGAAGGGACATTAAGGGGGATTTTACGAGGTGTGTTGGGGAGGATGGAAAAATACAAACAGTGATAGAACGCAGAAATAGTGAGAAAGGAGGGTAAGCTTTTGACTGTATAAAATTAAATATTAGTAAATTAGCAAAATAAACCAAAATAACAAATAATAAATCAATAATAAACCAATAATTATCGAAATTATCTTCATTTGTCGATCATAATCGCTCATTTCCAGTGTCACGTGACCCCCTCTTCAAACCCACACAACTTGCACCAACATGCACCAGCCAAACTTAACTTCTTAACCAAACATTTGCATTCAACAGCTGGGAAAAAACCAGGCTGGAAATATCAACTTGTAATTCGATTTACCACCAGTTATGTCGTCATCCAAAGTAGATAGTACCAAGACGGAGGAAGAAGACGAAGAGGCTACGAGCCAATATCAATATGCAGTCGATGATAGCGATGCATCTAGCGGGTCGATTTCTGCCGAATCGTGGGTCACGAATTTCTGCTCCATGGTCGGCCATGAGTACTTTGTTGAAGTTCCCGATGACTTTATGACCGATGAGTTCAATCTCACGGGCTTAAGCACACTTGTGCCAAACTACAGAAGCGCTCTAGAGCTTATATTAGACATGGAGCCTGATCAGCCGTTAAAACTGCCAGAAATCCCCATGGTAGAGCAGGCTGCAGATCTCTTGTACGGTCTGATTCATGCGCGGTTCATTCTCAGCAGGCAGGGGTTGCATATGATGGCGCATAAATTCGAGAACGAGCAGTTTGGGGTGTGTCCACGTTATTATTGCGATGGAATGGCATTACTTCCTATTGGAAGACACGATGTTCCTGGATATGAAACAGTGCGGTTGTTTTGCCCTTCTTGCATGGATATTTATGTACCACCAAATTCCCGTTATCTAAACATTGATGGAGCATTTTTCGGCACTTCATTTCCTGGCATGTTTCTCAAGAGTTTTCCTTCTGTTGAAGAAGCATGTGCTAAAAGAAGATGGAAACAGTTTGATCTTAAGATATTTGGATTCAAAATTAGCGAGTTTTCCAAGTGTGGGCCCCGTATGAGATGGCTGAGACAAGTACCTGATAGCCCGTCTCAATTGGAAGAAGCAGATGAGGAAGATGATGCGGATGCGAAGGAAGCGGAGATGCCTGCGGTGGAAGTGAGCGGAGAGACGTGAGGGGGGGGGGGGCATGGAATATGATTCTCAGACATCTACTGCATGGTGTTTCAAACATTCGCTAAATGTGAGCTTATCGACTTTGCTCTGGATGCTTGCCAATGTTGTTTTAGCGTTGCTTTGGCTAAAACGTTGCCTAAAACATTACTCTGGCTCAAACGTTACTCTGGTTAATAATTCTTGAACTCAGACCTCAAATCAATTGTATACCAACAAACCCGCATATTCATCTGCAAATACAGCACTGATAACTGCGAGCATGATGATCATTTCATATGAGGTTGTCCTGCTCTCCTGAACATATTTCCTCATGGACTTTCTTGCTCACCTGCTTTCTACCTTACAAAGCTTACTATTATATACATTATGAACCCACAACTAACGCCAAACCTCACAAATTCTCCTCAGCCTGTTTCAAATGATTCTCTATACTCATCCAATAGCTTAATTTGATGGTTTCTAACTTTGCTGTTTCCAAATCATTACTTTGAAAAGCCCGTTGTAGCGCCTGTACACATTGTTCAATCTTAGCGTCATTTTCCTGCTTGATTTCTTGCCATTCTTCCTTTAAAGAGACCTGAGAAATCGCCTCTCGAGTTACCAAAACATCCATTAAAAGATCCTCATCTACCAAAGATTCCCGTTCTGCCAATGCTTCAATGCCTTTCTGTTCCAATAGATGCTCAGCCCGTTGGAGCGGGTTCAAAAGGATCCTATATGCCGTATTAAGCCTCGAAGACTCTTGTTCGAGCTTGGACTTATCTACTCCTAAAGAACCTGATCGATCCGGATGGACTTGGGCTTGTTTTGCCAGAAATTCCGCCCTCAATGCCCTTGGATCTATCAAATACGGCGTTGATCCCGGCGCAAACGTCTTAGGGAACAGAGAATATAAATTGGATGATGAAGGCTGGTCGGAATAATATCTATATAGGATGGATTTACATGCACGAGTGGGCTTGAAAACGTTGGCTATGGATGTTTTTGTGGCGTTTAATCGGATATTCATGGTGGTTGGTTTGAAGGCAAGTTTTGGAGGTGGGCACTGAGGTTATAAGGATAAATGAAGGGACGAATGAAAGAACGACACAACGGGGCAGTTTTTGAAATAATTTGGGATTTTAAATATTAAAATGTTTTTAAATTACTTGTATTTGAGCATGATACATCTTTAAAGTGACGTGAAGCAGAATTGCGCTGTATTCTATGGATTGTTCCGCTGTGGGTTCAACAGGTTGAGCTCAGCAACGGCTAAGAGCAGCAGCACTTTTGAACACAAAATTCACAGTATTACCTCTTCATTGTCCGTTGCTGCTCTGCATTCTCCACCAACTTCTCCAGAACCGGCAATCCCTTTCTCTTCCTCAATCCAATCACATATTTGAGTGCCAAGTTCTCTCGATCCGACTTTTCACCTAGCTCTTCAAGCTCTTCCAGCGTACTAGGAACCCAGAATGGATCTGTATCAAGAACCTGGTATCCACTAAATACTAGCTGCGGGTACGCTGCTCCTGAAGTCCTCTTTCGCATCTCCTCCGTGAACCCAAAAGCCTCCTGAACTGGAATACTGGCCTGAACTGAGAAAAAAGGCGTTCCTTCCTTCATCTCTTCAGTCAGAATCTTGCCTCTTCGTTTCGATACCACCCCGTATACCTTGCCCAGCACTTCTGCCGTCGCCTGAATGTCACACTGATACATTGCTAACATCAGACGAGGCGACCAAGTCTGCACTGCGGAATGAATGGCAATACGTGCTGCTGTAATAGCTCTTCCAGCAACTAACTTTGAGTGGCCAACAGCTATTTCACTTGACACTTCTTGCTCTTGGCTCTTGTCGTCCAATCCTTCCAGAAACACTGCAGCTCCTTCCATGGGTTCACCAACCAAAGGTCCCTTGAGCATGGCCATTTGAAATCCTGCAACGATATTCTCTTCAAAAAGATTGCGGTCCTTGTAACAATCAACACCAAATACCCTTCTACTCATGATATCATGAGGATCCAAAAGGATATTGGGCCCGTTTCTTCTTGGACCAAACGCAACGATCTTCGACACCAATCCCGTCCAATCTTTACTATCTTCTTCAAACAACTTCCTCATTCCTCGTTCGAATTCCTTCACAGACTCATCATCACCATTTCCATTGTTGATTGAATTAATAACCTTATGGTGCCTTGCAATATAATCATCAATTATATCTGAGAGCCTCTGAACCTTGAATTTCAAGACATAATCACCTAGCTCAATTTGTGATATCCCCGCTACTTCGCTTGCATCTAAAGTCAAACTTCGTTGTTCAACGAAAGTTTCTCGATACGGTACAACCGGCTCGGAATATTGAATATCAGTCTTAGCAAACCGTTCCTTTAAATCTTTGATACACCTTTCCAAATGCAATTCACCGGCTGTAGCAAGAATATGCTCACCATTTTCATTCATCGTAACGTTCACACAAGGATCTGACACATTTAGCAGATGCAATCCTGCTTCTAATTGTGGAATTTTCGTAGGATCAACAGGCTCCACAGCTACTCTTAGAATCGGCTGAGCAACAGTATTAGAGCTAGCCAAATTCGGACCACCCAGCTCTCCTACAAGAGATGCGCTTTTCAAAATATGCCCATCCAAACCTGCAATGGCCACAATGGTTCCTGCCTGTGCTTCTTCTATTAATATTAATTCTCGTCCCATCATGATATACAATCCAGAAACTGTGACCTTGGCAGCATTTTCGTCCAAATTACTCTCCCCAGGTATATATTTAGGCCCCAGAAGAAAGAACTTTTGACCGATTTTTAAAGCACCAGAATAAACCCTGGCAAATCCTAGAATCACTTCTGGTTCTTCCTCTACAGTCAATTCACTCGTTCTATCTGAAAGAGCATCCGAGTCATCTCCAGCTGCCATTTCCCGTATTCTTTGACTACGATTCCGAAGTTCTTCCAGAGTCGCCTTTTTACCACTCTTAGGTGCTTCACTAGGAATGTCGCCCTTACGGACTGAAAGAACTTTCGATATAAATGCCACTGGGGGTCCTGTATGGTCACAATCTAACATTCCCAATTTCACCTGCTCATTTATGCTGGCACTACCAGGAGTAGTTTCCAGAATGAATGGAATTCGCTCCTTCTGAGCTTCTTTCGGCGAAGGGATCAAGTCAATGACACTAAGTAGAACTGCTCTACTCATAGGAATCCACTGAGAAAAGATGCTCGTCAACAATCCCCGGCCATCTTTCGACTTTATATCTCGCTCGCTCACCTTGAGATCAAGCGCTTGAACGATTTTCGACAGTTTTTCATGCTCTTTGGATTCTGTAGATTTATAAATAGCCCAGATGTTCTCTAGCACCAGTTGGACAAACAACGGACGAGATAGACGATCGGCTGAAGCACCGCTTTTCCGTAAATTACTTCCAGTAACAACCTTTTTAGTCTTGGAATCATAAAAATAGTCTCCCCATAGTACACGCTCCAGTTTTTCTCGATTTATACCTAGTTTCTTCTGGTACATGGCAGCAAACTGTGAGATATTGAACCCCCAACCGTCAACTGCGCTACCAAAGACAACATTGTTCTTTTCAGGAGCAAAATAGAGATCGTCGTCAGATTTCTCACTGAATGAGCTGCTGTCATTGCCGTTTTTCTCAAGCAATTCTCGCCATTTCAAATCATCTTCCATTCTCTGTCCCATGAAAAACGATCCTACAACAGCATTGATCTGCTCTACGACCTTTGATAAATGATTATATGCTTCAGAAGGACTCAACTCTAACTCGGTGATAAGCCTATCTATCTTGTTGAGCAGAAGAATCGGCTTGATCTTCTCAGTCCACGTTTGCCTGAGAACAGTCACTGTCTGTGAGCATACGCCTTCTACTACGTCTACTACGACAATTGAACCGTCACAGAGTCTTGACGCCGTGCTTACTTCGGAGGAGAAATCTATATGACCGGGAGAATCTATGAGATTTATGAGATATTCATGGGGTGCAGGTGCTGATTCCGCACTATTTTGGGCCCTCATCACCTTGAAATACAAGGAAATCGCACTACTTTCCATAGTTATTCCTCTTAATTGTTCATCAGGCCTCGAATCAAGATATCTGATCTTACCCTGCATAGACTGGCTAATAACTCCGTTACTGGCTAATAGACAGTCAGAAAGCGAAGTTTTACCATGATCTACATGAGCAAGAATACAGATATTTCTAAGAGATTCAGGATGACTCTGAAGATTCACAAGTAATGTTGGATCAATAGGCATAAGTTATCATACGGTAGTTGTTAAGAAGAGAAGATGAAGAATATTGAAGAACTGGAAGGATATTCATATGGTCACGTGACTACAGATCAGTAATACTGACTCAGGTTTTACAATCGGAATATTTAGGCAATTAAATATGATTTAAAAACTCGTTATGGTCTCAATGCTCCCTATAGTTTCTCAAAATTGTATTAACAGGCTTTTTAGATGTTTACTATCTTGATAAAATCGGGAATCTAATCCGAGATCTTCGCAAAACATATAAAGAAGGGAAATGATTTCTTTGACAGACAAGACTTTCTCAAATATTGGAATCAGAATAATATTTGTCTGAGTCCATTTTTTTGTCAGAAATGAGGTTGTGAAGTCGGTAGTCTCGTTTGTGGAGAAGTCAAACTGGGGAAAATGTCTCCTGCATAATAGGGAAGCATAACTTAAGATACGTATAACTATAATAAATTTCAATAGAAAATATAGAATTAACAACTATATCTAATAAGAATCAGACTTTATATCTTCCAATAAAGTCTTGTGTTTAGGAACCCATCCCAATTCTTTGGCTTCAGTAGATGAATTTCCGCTATCGGTCACTACTACTAGAGTTAAAAAGCCAAAGTATTCACCTGCATGTTCAGGAGCAATTGATTCCAGCGGAACATGTTCTTTCTCGGCAATTGCAGCAGCAATATCCTTCATCTTGATACCGGTTTCAGCTACAGCAACATACTCTTTGCCAGAGACACCTTTCTCAAGAACCAAAGAATAAAGAGCAGCGACATCTTCAACATGAGCTGCTGACCATACGCTGGACCCGTCACCGACGTACTTCGAAACTTGGTTCTGCTTGGCCAATTGAATGAGACCAGTTGTGAATTTGGTATCTTCATCACCATGGATATTGGGCAAAACCAGCTCAATTGCACGGACCCCTTTAGAGCCGTAACTTCTCACAGTTTGACCAAGGTCATTTCGAGTTTTTCCAGGTGTGTTTGGAGGACTCAATTTAGCCAAAATGCCATTGGTGAAGATAAACGTCTTTCCGGTACCGACAAACTTTTGCAAAATAGAAAAGGTTAGTTTCTTCTCAGTTTCAATGGACTCAGCAAATACTGAAAAGTCAGGATCAAAGGCCAGGTGGATTGTGGCATCGGATTCAAGAGCATACCCCGTGATGGTGTCAATATCCTGCAGAGATCCTCTTACCGGTGTTACACCTGCTTTTCTCAGAATCTCTGCACTCTTTTCGCTTCTGGCCAGTCCAGTAACTTTGTATCCTTTGGCAATAAGCTGTTTGACTACAGCCGAGCCAACAAAGCCTGTACCTCCAGTGATGAAAACGGTCTTAATAGAAGACATTTTGAAGTTTCAATGATTTAATTTGAGTATTTTATCCAGTGACTTTATTCAATGGCCTTTTTCTTCCTTCTAACAGACCATATTTATAGACAATTTCAGAACCTGTGTATCTTCTCGTCATTGGCCTCTATTAGGAAATACCATTGATAATCAGCTTTAGTAATTTAGTTTCTTTTTTCCTGCCGATCATTAGGTAATTTTATTCAGGCTCAAATCGAATAAAAATCCCCAAAAGACAGCCCATTAGTAATATTTTTTCAGTGCCTGTTAGTTAAAATTTCGTTTTAGTAATACTGAGTCCTGTTTAGGTAACTCCGTTGACGATCTGCCGGAGCAACACGAGACAAATCCGGCGTTAAATATAATACTTTTGTAGGGTTTAAATGGATTTTATCAAATTATCAATTATTAATTTTGCGAATATTGCTCATTTGCTGCTATTCATCTAAGAATGTTGTATGTGGAGCCAGGAGACTCTTGCCTATGATCTTGGAATTATATCAACAAAAACCTTCAGAATTCTGAAGATTAAACTCGCTTTCTTTATTTTCTGATACATATACCATCTACGTTATCAACTATATCATATACCTTATCAACTATATCATATACCTTATCAACTATATCATAAACCTTATCAACTATACCGTTTATCTTAACCTGCCAATACCGCCTTCTCCTTATCCAATGCCGAATGTAGCTCTGCCAAATTTGGCACATCTGAATGTTTGGCCTTTAGTCTCGGGATATGTGAAATAGATGTTGACAGCCATGATTACACATATTGCTCCCGTAGTCCGATAAAATTTCCAGCCAACACCGTCAAATGCATAAGGAATAACATAAGTATTGATAAAAGCAGATGCAAACAGAAAGGCCGCATTAATTGCGGTTCCTTTGGCTCAGATGGAGTATCCCATTGTTTCTACGGGATATAAAACTGACAGAGTCCATGCAGCTGAATAACTTGCCATAAACAGAAAAGCACATCAAGGGAAGAAGATAAGGCGAAAGAAGGGCAATTGGCTCCTGCTTTTTGGAAACGTGGAGTGCAAAGTATTCGTACATGATCATCGATTGGCATATACCTCTTCTCTTTCTGTTCCCATCATCTTACACTTTATTAATTCTATTTTATTTAGATCCATGCTCTGATACCATCAAAACTTGCATAACAATTGTTATCATTCTTGATCATGTAGAATTACATGACTGTGTGTGTCTTGATTGGTTGTCGTATCCGTCAATGCAGCATCACCAATTGAAATCGATATCATTGATATCATTATGATTGGATGATATTTTCTTTTTTAATTAAGACTTTCCCATTATTATAAGCACTTGATAAGAATTGCTTTGTAGCTGATGATTGGTAGATAATCTCAATGCTCCTTGCTGGAAGCAACCCTACTCTATGTGCTGATTTCCTTGATTAAATGCAAATGAGGACCCTGCATATTGACTATAGTCATCATCAGGTGCCTCATCAAGCAGTTCCTTGACATCCCAAGCATTTGGTGCGTTAGATACACTAAACTCCAAGTCTTCTGAAGTAATCATATCCCAGTACTTATAAACCATCATCATTCCAAACAAATTGCACATTGTAGCGAAGAAAACACCATCCAGATAATGCTTGACACTGTCACAGATTTCCGACGAAAATACATACATGAGGATCTGTCCAGAAACAAAGATAAACCCACCAAGAATAATGGCACCAAACGACCAATAATCATGCAAAACAAACAGTGAAAGTATGAGTTGAAACACCACATAGGTAGCTATTAGAACAAAGCAGCCAATATAAACCACCACGAACAATCCAGTAGCATTAGTAGGCGAAAAAGCACTGCCACCCCAACTTTGTACAGTAAGCAAAGTTACAACAAAACTAAGGGCAAAGGCAAACAATGCTAAGGCCCTGTGCATAAAAATGGTCATTCGACTATCATCGGCAAAGAAATCAAAACCCCAAAAGGCATTTAACGCCAAACTTGTACACGTAGCGCTGGCCAAACCATTTTGCACAGAAACAAAGTAAGGATAGGTATTTGTGCCAGGAGCAGTGACGCCGGAATCAACCACCAAGCTAACAAACGTCAAACATCCATAGATGACGAATAAATGAAGCATGCCTACACGGCCAACGGCGGTTATTTTGGCCTTGACATTAAATAAAACAAGCATCACCACCGTTAAGCCCATTATATGCATGAAATCATTCCCTATACCAAGAATAATAGTATTGGCTAAATCAACGGTACGAGGATAGCACGTGGGGAGAATGCCGATATTGAGCTGATTCTCTACAGTCTGTTTATTGGAACTAGCCCTTAATAAATAGCATACTGGAACCGATACTCTCTGGCATATGAAATCGAGATCGTTCAAGCCCATTGTAGAAGTTGTTGAGAGTTGATGGTTTGAGTGAAACAAATAAAAGGCTCAAACACGGCGGTTAATGGATGAAAAATTCAAACTTCCGGGCGCTAAAAATAGCAGAAGACGGTTAATTTGAGCCAAAAATAATACACAAATCAGAAAATTATTCACGTCGTCCCCTTGAGATTCGCCCAGGTAAATAACGTCAATTGATTAAAATGTGTAATATTTGCGACAATGGCGGATTATATAGGGGTTTTGATGCAGAAAGATTTGTGTACTTTGCTTTCCTAATTAGGAAGAATCATCACATGGAAGGTAAATTGGATCTCAACAAAGGAGATGAGGGCGGATATTGGCAGATTGATGTAAGATAGGTTTTTATAGGTTTGTACTTGTTGATTATTGGGGTTTTATAGTTATTATATTATTTGGTTTGAATGGTAAAAGTTATTGGTTGGTTGGTACTGGCAAGGGGCAAGAAAGGGGGGATAGGTGATGAAAGAAGGGGTTGATGAATGGGATAAATAAGGTGGTAAATGCAAATAAACGCTGGCTGTGGTGTTTTGTATTAGGTGTTAGAACTAGAATATTGATGTTGTTGATGTTGTTGATGTTGTTGATGTTGTTGATGTTGTTGATGCTGTTGACGTTGTTGATGCTGTAGCGCTACCGACGCCAATATAAACTGAAACAACACCGTCAATATCATTGGCTCTCATGCTTCATATCTCCTTTTATAAATCCTTTCTTCGCTTTGGTTTTGTGACTATAGTACTTAAAGCCTGCGTACAAATATATATAAGGAGTGCCTTATTTCACGGATCATATTTCGTATTAGCGCCCTTCCCTCCGCAGTTATTGCTCCCTCTGCTTCATGTCTATCCGTTCACGTATCTCCTCCAAACACTCCACAAATCTCCTCAAAACTCCGTTTCGTGTATTTCGTTCCTTCTCTTCTCTACCACCTACTTCCCGATTAGCATTATGTCTTCCTGGTCAAGGATATCAGAAACCTGGTATGCTTAAACCATTACAGGCCAAATATCCCCACATTGTTGATCCACTGCTAGAACAAGCCGATGAGTCGCTCGATTTTCCAATCTCAAAATACCTTTTGGACACTTCGACTGATCCTCAGACGGTCAATTTGACTCAAAATGCTCAGCCTATGCTGTTGATTACCAGTTTCGCTCTATATACAGCCTACATGGCTATAAAAGCACCCCAAAGTCCACAATTCAAATATGTTTTCGGCCATAGTCTTGGGGAATATACTGCATGGACTGTAGCTGGAGTTGTTCCATATTATGATGCTGTTTGGTTGGTTAGAGAACGAGGGAAAGCTATGGCCCAGGCATCTCAAGACGCTGGGCTTCCAACTAGCATGAACGCAATTGCAATTCCTGACGGTCAATATGATACTCTTTTCGGACTCATACGCAAATATGCCGCCGAAACTCCGTCTACTTTGGCAGTTGCAAACATCAATTCCACCAAACAAGTGGTTGTTTCTGGCCTCTCCTCCGATATTCAGCAACTTCTAACACAATTGAGCAGTGATATGGATCGTAGAGTTCGTTCAGTACCGCTGGCTGTATCAGGTCCATTTCATAGTCCTCTAATGAAGTCTGCAAAGCCGATTATGCAGCAAATTTTAGACGGTAAAGCTGAAAGATCAATCACCTTTTCATGGCCCCCACCAAGTGCTCAAATCTTGTCAAATATAACTGCCGAGCCATTCAAATCTCTGGAAGAAATCAAATCTAGCGTAGTAAATACCTTGACTGAACCAGTCAATTGGCTGGGTTGTATACGGTTCTTGAATGAGCAGAAAGATATCGACAATCTGGTATCATTGGGCCCAGGCCGAGTAGGAAGAGTATCAGAAAAGGATTGCAATTTACCAGTTGTGTATTTAGATGGGGTAGAGGAGTTGGAGAGGGATTGAGTGAAGCAGGGCGTATTAACGATAAAAGAGTGGTCGTGATCTTATGCTAACGATCGCTACTGATGAACGCATGAACCTCTCAAACTACAAAATACCATCATGATATCAGGCAGCTCTAATTTCTATTTACTGATTGCTGAGTTATAAAAATTCGATGGGCTCAAGGGAAACACTGCTCTCTCAGCCATCCACCTCCATCGCCGAATGCCTTGCAGCAGCAGCTTCTTGTCTCTTTTTCGTTTTCCAATCCTCAATCTCCTTCTTCAGTTCCACGTTCGGAACAACCTGGTCAATGGTCAGAGGCGATCGATTAAACGGATCTTTTGGGTCACTTAGTAGATGCTGCTTGATGGTTCCAAGATCAATATTCACCTTACTTGATGGCAAAGTGACTGGATCTTCCATCAGCGTATACATCAGAGGATCAAGATATTCGTCTGGGATTTCACCCAAATCTTGTTCTCCTTGCTCATCTTCTAGTCGCAGCCTTTCTGCCTCGGCTATGAAGTTGGAAAACTGCGACAAAGTATCTGCTGACTTCCATCCCCATCGAGAAAGAATATCTGTTGCTCGACTGAAATTTGCAATATGGAATGATCGGCCATCTCGAGCAACACCATGGGTAAAATTCGGCTCATTATGGAGATTCACATATACCTCGGTGAGTTGCGACAAAAGCTCCCGCGGATTAAACGCATATTTTTCTGGGTTCTGCACCTTCAATTCTCTGCATTTAGGCCCAACTAATGCGCCAACATTATAGTTCAGCATGGCCGCCAAACGGTCGACAATTTCCGGTGTAACAAATGCCTTGGGGACAGCATAGGTGAATAGTTTGAGCAACAAAACCGTCTGATTGGCTAATTGCATGTAACTGTGTGCTTGCCTTTCAGCTTCGCTCAAAAGAGTGCGTTTTTCCTGAATCTGGCGATCTTCAGCAGGGTTTGGTGGCCCTAGAGGAGCCAATTCCTTTTGCAAATTATGAATTTGCGCCAACTTGGTCAAACTTTCATCCATAAGATAGGTGCTATCATTCAGTAATAATGCCACAAACTGAACAAAAAAGTCTCCATCCTCTTTGCTTTCTTTCTCCAACTTTTGCCTGTAAACATTGTTTGCCCAAATTGCCCGAATAATTTGGCTGATGTAGTATCGAGTATTGAATTTATCATAAAACTGCGAACTTCTTCCAGTTTGTTCCATTTCAATATAAAAACTCATAAGTGCATGAAATAGGTGCTCAAGACACAGTTCTTCGGTGTCGAAGATCGTTACGAAATAGCCGTTGCGACCGTTTGGCAGCTCAATCGACCCAAAAAACAGCAACTCGATGATCTTGCTCTTCACATATGGATTTTTGACATAATTACTGTTACGTAGAAACGTCACAGTAAATATCACCAAAGGTGCATTATTATTGTTGAGCATAAGGGCCGGTATGAAGCGAGAAACCTCTATAAGCAGCGATACTGCTACTTCCATGAAATATTCAGGATAATTTGCAAAGTACTGTGGTGGGGGGTCAGCCAGAGGAAGCTTGAGCTGGCTATATTTGCCACGATAGGGGAAGTCTCCATCTTCAGCAGCTCTCACCATTACCATTGTGTGGAATATAGCAAAATCCACATACGGATTCATGTAAGAATCACTCCTGAATATGGCTTCCAGCGTCTGTCTCGTACCTTCTGCCCGTTTCAGCTGGCTTTTCAGCAATTCAAATGTATTCGACATAAGTGAAGGCACATTTGCACCATTTAGTCGCACTCTTTCGGCTTCAAATCGAGCATAGTTTACGCGAAGTTCCTCAACCACACGTTTCATTCTGCCCATGGATTGAATAGAAGCCCAGAGACCATACTGCAAATATGCAACAGTTAAAAAATAGACATGAGTAATGAAATTGGGATCGTCACCAGTAATAGCATTCTCTTTGTAAAAAGCAGCTGATGATGCATTGTCGGAGAAGACTTTTGTCTCGTCTGAGATGTCAAACAATGCATGTTGGCCCTGAAAATAATGCAAGTCGATTTTATCGATTTTGGAACCGTAAAAGTCCGTAAAAGGTCCGCAAAGTTTGATTAGAACATGAGTGACATTCAACATGAATCCATCCGGGGTAATGAGTTTGGCATCCACCTGCATTGCCAATCGTTTGTGATTCATATCTATTATTTTGCCAAAATATTCAAGCAGATCTTTGCGTGACTGCGTTGAACCTCTGACAATCAAGTTGCATATGTTAAATAGACGTTGCTGAATAACACGTAGCTCGGCCAGAATGTCGTTGGAGATTCTGCGTTTCTCGGCAGGTAAAATGAGATCTGCATCAGGAAAGTTTGTCGATGGCCCGGTTCCATCAAGCGGAGATATTCCTAGAAAGGGGCCCAAGAGAGTTGTTGACGCAACGGTGGAAGCAGTAGTGTTGTCGCCAATTGCAAAGCCGTCAAGTTGTGAAAATACGGCAGCAACCTTGCCGAACGATAAAATGCGTTCCAGGACCAAAAAATGAGATCGATAATCGCCGGAATAAGTGGCCTCAGCCAGGCTATCTTTGAGGTATGCAAAAAAAGGATTGAGTATTTCAAACAGCATCTCCTGCTCCTCGGCATGTGTCATTAATTCATCCATGAAATCATATAGACTAGCATCACCGGTAGTCGATAGTTTGAGGACTCGTTCGCCGAGATTTACGGCGCCATCTGTGTCGGTAATGTCGCTTGTGCAGCAAATGACGGCGAAGTCAACAGCTCTGGACTTCATCTTGTCCAAAACAGATACTTTATCGGCAGTGATGGGCCGCTTACGAGCGAGATTGTCAGCCTTTTTCCATATCTCTAGCAGGTAATCGAAGGGAGATATTTCGGTATTGGCATGTTCAGTCAGCCGTGCCCATAACAGGCGGTCCAACAGATCGGCGGTAAGTTTTAAAGATCCTGTTTCTTCCTGAACTTCATCAACAAGCGACTCTAGATAAGCGTAAGAGGATTTATCATGCTGATCAAGAGTGACAAGAAGGATCCTTTTGATGATGTCATTCTGCCAGTCAGCGAAAGAAACAGGAGGTTTCTGAGGAGCACTAGCACCTTGTGATTTAGCGCTTTCAGATGCAGTCCCTTGTGATGTACCATCAGATATCTTAGCATCAGCCTGTGATTCAGTTGCCTTAGCAGGCCGTGATTCGCCATTCTGCAACACTGCACCATTCTGGGTGCCATTTGCCTGTTTACCCTTCCCTTTTACCTGTCTATCCTCCTGTTTACGCTCCTTCTTACTGTGCGTATCATTCAAACTATCCAATGATGAAGACGAACGGGTAGCGGGATTCACCGCCGATGCGTCAGTCTCCCCCACACTGTCACCCGTCGAAACCCTGGACAATCGCTCCAGCCGTTTTCTTCGAATCTGAACATCTCTATTAGTTTCCATTGACTTTGTCCGTTTGTTGCTTTAACATACCTCATCCGCTTTGTCATCCATATCTTATTGATTATGATGAATAAATGGGAGTTTAAAAGTTGGAAGGGAAAAACCACTGACACACAAAGGTTTTAAAGGAAGATTATTGGGAACGAGGAATTTCTTGGGGGGGAAACACCGTCAAAATTGCTGGGAGAAAGGCTGAGAAAAAGGCGACTTTGGGGGGGAAAAACCCCACTGGGAAAACCGCCTGGGGAAAACTCTTCGAACCACCAAAGAAACCAAACCAACCGGAGAAATCGGCCCGGACAACAGGGGTTTTCGAACACCAAGTGTATTAGTTGCTCTAGTTGGAAATATATGGCAGTATTAGACGGACTAGGACCACTTTAGAGTGTTTTTCAGGCTGGTTTCGGGGACATCATACCCCCGTTTCTTTTATTTAAAACACAATGGAGACTCAACAGAAGCCCCCCGTGAAATCTGACATTGATCCCGTTCTTATAGATGCTCTCAATGATATCAAGAACAGAATGGTGGTGCTGAGAGTCGAGAAATCCATCATAGGACTACTCAAGTCAAAGAGCCCTTCGGCTGTTTTAGAACCTATGAATTCGTTCCATCGCCTTATTGCTCATAAGGTGGCTGATTATTATATGATGGGACATATTTCAAGTTCCGACGGTCGTTCGGTGGTCATTTACAGGAACCATATCTTGAGTTTACCTGGCCAAAGGCTTAGTTCTCTTATAGAGCTCGATGAAACTAAATCTTTGCCTACAGATACTGATAGAAGGTCATCTACATTGATACTTAAGCGGAACGGCGATTCCGAGGGCCGAAATGCCGACCGTGGGTTTAACAGAAGCCGTCGTCGTTCTATACAAGACGACCGTCCTCAAAGCCAGCCTGTATCTAGTTCTGGATTGTCAACATCTTCTGATATCACACTTGATAATAGCACTTCTACAGGCTCTTCTCCGTCTGCCGATGAGAAGTTGGCTGCTAAAATGGCCCAATACGAAGAAGCTCGCAAGATGATATTCCAAGGGTCCGACGATGAAGACGACTCACATGAACCGGAGGTCCGGCTGCCAGCATCTTATCATGCAGATCCAGCATATCGAAGGAGTGAGTTCATTCCGTCTTCTGTTGCATATTACGCAAGCTACTCTGCGCCTCCATATATGTCTTTTCCCACTTCAGAATCCAGTCAGAGGAGTGATAGATGAGGAGATGAGGCAAGTACAGTGAATAAAATACAGCGCTGTGTGCATTTACAGCGGATATACTGGGTGCTACAGCGGATATACTGCATATTACAGCGCGAGGTGCATTTCGGCGCGCATATGACCATATTATACAGCGTGAACTATCCCACGCAAACAAGAACACATCAATGGAAAATCTTATACATGTATTTAGACTATGAATCTAGAATTGTGTCATTTTTAAACGGTTTAATAATATCAAACAATCTGCTTATGATTTACTTATAATTCTAAACTATCACCACAACTGCTTATCACATCAACTCCTCGTCAAACTAAGCTTTAATGTCTACAATCCATGAAGATTCACTATGCTTAGTGCCTTCTTCATCTATATATACTGTTGAAGCATCGTACTGTCCCGTCAAAAGCCATGCTGCTGGAGCAGTCTTATCCGGCAAATCCACTACGTAAACCGGGGTTTCTTCCGTATTGGGCTCGAAATCTCCTATCAAATCATCAACCTTATTAACAACAAGGCCATATCGTTTGGTTGAAACTATGCTTCTGAGTCCTTTAACAGGCTTTCCCTTGACCTGAATCTTGACCTGAGTATGATACTTTGCACCGGCAGGAATCGGAAATGGAGTACTGCTAAACTCTTCAAAACTGCCAGGGATATCTCGACTGACATATTTAGGTTCTTGTCCTTCAACGAAGATAGTTACTCCGACGATTTTGACATGCTGTTGATCTGCTGAGGAACTACCGGAAGTGTTAGAAATAATAGACATCAGAAAGATCTATTCAATTACTTACTCTGACATTATTTTTCAATTTGAAATCTATGCTTTGTCTTTTTCTCTGATGATGTGTAAGTCGTAAAGGAGAATATATGTGGGGATATGCGGGGTTTTATGGTATTGCATGTGGGGCAAATGCCGTTATTACAAAAAAAAAGGCAAAAAATTCATAAAATTAGAATAAAAAAGTTAGTTGAATGAATGAATAATGATGGACATAAATGAACTAGTTTGGTTTTTTTGAAAATATTTATAAATTATCATTGTCATTGGCGTTTATGCCATGAGCCGCAAAATGCCGTCAAGCTCCGAGGTAAAGCTGAAGAACCGATAGGTTGAGGTTTTAAGTTAATTTAAGTGGTACTTTTCTGCCGATTTTTGGCATTTATATATTTTGGAATATTTCATTAATTTGTGATTATAAAGAAATGAAAAATTGAAATTTCAGCCTGTTTATGTCAAGTTACTTGAAGATTCTCTCTCTACTGCCATCATCAACAGCATCAATTGATTGAACAGCGCTAATTACTTATAACAATATTAACAGCCCAAATTATTATATTACTCTTATTATCCATTAATTGGTACTCTCATTCATAAATAGCTTGCTTTCCGTCTGGTTTATTCAGCTTATTGCAACAGTTTGACCAGCATCATGGCGCCGTCACTTTGTAATCGAAACTATCCATGGCAACTCTTGATGTACTGTTCCTTCCTCATCAAGATAAACAGATAATTGAGGATGTTTACCACGATACACCCAACCTCCGGGAACTTGTTCATCTGGTAAATCAGCAGTATATTCAGGATTCTCGTCGGTATTCGGTTCAAAATCTCCTAAAGGCTGATCCACTTTATGCACAACTACTCCAGCTTTTTTAGTAGTCATTATATATCGAAATCCTTTAAGTTTCTTATGATTAACTCGAAACTTGACCTTTGTAGAATATGAGGATTTCTCCGCAATTTTAAATGGAGTTCTTGAGAATACTTCTCTGTTTTCTTCAGTAACATGATAAGGTTCTTGGCCTTTTATACAGATAGATACGCAAAGAATCTCCACATGAGGTTTGTCAGTGTCGATACCAGTCATGACGAATATTTGATACTTGTCACGGCAAATGAATTTACTGTTCGATTGATTGTATATTATTTGTAAGTATGCATAGGAGTCTCATTTTAATATATCATATATAAGTCTGGGAATGGTGGCCAAAAAGTGATGTGACACTGAACTTTCGAGGCGTATGCCGAACCGAGCAATTGGTTCAACAGTCACACACAAGTTGGATATTTTGAATAAATGACATAAATTTACTTAGATAGAAAAAAATTAATATGGAATTATAATTCTTTATTATTAAATCAAATAATTGTCTTTAAAAGCAGTTATTTTGTCTACCGATGAGATTGTTGATGCCCCGCATTACTCAATTAGACTTTGCCCCACTAATGACGCCACTCACAGAATTACATGTGAAATCAAAACATTGAGTGAATGGACTGATTTTGTAGGGTTTCTATGAGAGAAATTGAGCAATTAGGCTGAAAAATGTGGCGTTATAAGTGTTGGCTGATACGAGGCAATCACATATACGACTTAATACGAGTAGGGACAGTGCCAACTTAGTCTCTTTTAAATGCAATATATATCCAGCATGATCCAGAGAATATTCAAAGACGTATCATCCATTAGACTATGAAGTAACTAAGTTAGATTGATCTGTTAGAAAACACTTGTTCTTTCGTTGACGATGCTCTACCTCGTCCTTGTACAATGATAAAGTTACCGCTTCTCTCTTCGTCCTCTGACAATAAAATTAGGCTTACAATTTTTAAATTTTCATTAGCAAAAATATTTCAAAAGGAGTTGAAAAGTTGCCTAACAGATAATTGGCGTATCAACTTGCCTAAAATTAATTACAAGCATCATTTATTGAGTACAATAAGTAACGTATTTATATAAAAGATAAGTAGAATATCTAACGCCTTTCTACATACGCCTTTCTGACATTTATCAATTCTACATAATGTCTAGTTCCTGCTACAACCATATGTACATTTCAGTTGAAGAATTAGTTGTTATTACATCTTCCTTCATGATAGATTATTTCTTTGTTTAATGCTCTCTTTAAATGTCAACCTCATCAAGACCACTAATACTTGACGATGAAGAGCTCAAAACACTAGACAATGCTGGAGGAGGCTCTATAACAATCATCATTCTTAAGTATTCCAAAACCGGCTTCTTCAAACTCTTATCGTAGATTCCTAGCAAATCAACTGGGTTTGGATATACTCGTAGAGCTCTATAAAAGCCCAAAGCTGCCTTTTGAAGCTGGGCATCGTCAGAAGAATTGGCAAGCTCATCTGCCTTGGCAACTTCTGCTACAAATACTTGTTCCTGAGCCTTGAGATCGGTTGGCAATGGCTCACTACTAAGACTATCTTTGATTAGCTGACGTAGCTTGTCTCGGAATTCTTTCTTGCCGGCCTCGGCAGCTTTTTCCTGTTGTTTCTGATGAGCCTTTGCGGTTTTACGGAGTTTCTTTCTGAAATCAGGCTGATTACGACGCCTATAATCGAAATAAATCAAGTATGACACTATGAAGTTAGAATTTGTCGCAAAGCACAAGTTTCCGATAGGCAAGTGCTGATGATTGGGATAAGAACTCAGCTGGTCTGGTAGATATTTTGTAACAAATTGGCTGGTGAGGGATCTTTAGAATAAACAGCAGCTGCAAGATAGACGTAAGACAGCTACAAAGCAGACGTAGAACAGACATACAGACGTAAAACAGACGTAAAACATCCACGTTATAAAACCATCAATGCTGAAATCAAACATCGACATCCCCTTCCATCGGGCGCTTATTCACATTTATCATCATTTTCTTCCAAAAAATAACCCGAATTCCGTAATTCAAACAGCACAATCCACTGGAAATACCAACATGAACCCAAAATGAAGTCCGCAAATAGTCGTTGCTTCATGGAATATTCTTCAGCCTATCCGCCCCTGAATACAATCCCCATCTTTTGACCACAACACCTCGGAAATCCACAGTTTCAACAACCCCATCGAGTTTCAAGTTCAATCTACTTACCTGCAGCAACTGCGCCCGTTCCTAGCACTATGGCTGTCGTTGAAGGAGCCATTGTCGAATGAAAAATGATAAAAATTTGAAGATCAAATGTTTTTTTTTGCGGACTGTCTGAAAAAGGCAATGGGAGTAGTCACGTGACAAGCAAGGATTTTAAATATATATATTTTAATGATTTTATTGAAATGTGAAATCCTTTAGTTACTTTTGCAATCGATTCTTTGTGCTTTATATTCTATTTATTTGTGTTTATACGTTATTTGGCACATCTCTTCGTTATCTCTTAACCTTCGGCCATCTCCGTTCTTGCAACTGTTACGCAAGCAATTGCTCTTAAAACTGTCCATTATCCTTCTATTATGCTTCCAGCAGCATCTGAGCTCTCACAATCCCCGAAAGACGTCCAAACCGACGTTTTGACTCAATTGTTTGAGAAATGTAATACTCTCGTAGATCTGGTAACTCCTCTATTAAACACCCGCTATAATAGTTATGTAGAGCTGATTTCTGCTATCCGCCAAAAGCTGCTTGAAGTGCTGAAAAATAATGAAAATGACCCCAAATTATATGGTATAATTGCTGCTCATCCAAGACTTGGAGCGCAAAAGGCCGATATCTCCAGCAAGCATTCGGCATCAGAACAAGCGGGCTTACAGCGGCAAACAGAAGAACAGCGTCAAATATTACAACATCTCAATGATGAATACGAACAGGTATTTCCGGGATTGAGATATGTGGTGTTTGTAAATGGAAGAAGTAGGAATATCATTATGGAAGACATGAGCCGACGCATACAGAGAGGAGATATAAAAATGGAGAAAAAGGAGGCTTTGGAGGTAAGTAGATTGATGGAGAAACAAATGCAGGATGAAACATGCTTTCTTCCTCATAAAGCCCTGTACTAACAATAGGCAATGTGTGATATTGCACTAGATCGTGCAAACAAACTGGGTAACATATAAATGTACCACCGATAATTAAATATCTCATGTATGCAGTCATATACAGTCGAGCGGGAACCCCCTACAATGAATATTAGTGCTAATAACGGCAGCAGCAGCACGCACGCACGCACACCTATTACAGAAAATAATCCGGTGTCTTTCTGCTAACACTTGGCTCCCCCGGCCGTGGACAAGGATCATATTGCAAAAAGGCCGTATTCAACTGCTCGTCGACTTCCATGATTGCTGCTTGATTTCCACATCTATAACAATAATTAGGGGCACTGAATATAGTAACCACCTGCTGTTCATGAGACCAAGCATAACCTTCCATCATAAGCTGATGAGCCCGTGCAACAAGTGATAGTCCATTAAGATGATTGAATTTTTCCGAGATATCGGGGCCAAATGTATAACCAGCGCCTCGAGGGCTAATACCCCAGCTGGCCTTTTCTTCATCGGGGTCGCTCCAAAGTAAGTCACACATTGGACCATCATGTGGGACTTCTTGAAACCTATTAAGCTCTCTTATATTATCAATGGTCTCGATTTGAGGGGAAAGACCACCATGAAGACAGAAGATTTTGTTTTCAACCAAGGCAGTGATTGGAAGATAATCAAACAAGTCAGTAAACATTTTCCAAACCTCAGCACTACCATATTTCCTTAGGCATTCGTCATAAAACCCATATACCTGGGTGATTTGACGAGACTCATGATTTCCTCGGAGAATTGTGATTCGTTGGGGATGTCGGACCTTCATGGTTACCAGATATGATACGCTTTCTACCGAATAATACCCTCGATCAACATAATCGCCCATGAAAAGATAATTTGTATCAGGACACTGTCCTCCGATCTTAAAAAGCTCCATTAGATCGTGGAATTGCCCATGGACGTCTCCACAAATGGTTACTGGAGCCGACACTGGATGGACATTTTCCTCATATTGCAATATTCCTTTTGCCATTTCACATAACAAAGACACTTCATGTTCAGTCAAAGGCTGGCAATTCTGTAATCTTTCAAGCCATTCATCCAATTGGTCCAATGTCTGTCGAGTGATTTCCTTTGGAGTGACAGTTGGAACCTGGCTTCCAGCTATATATACTGAAGGCTCATATTCCTCTGCTTCTATTTCCATGGCGTCCTCGGGAATTGCATCTCGCATCTGTACGTCCGGGTCGATGTTCATGGCGATGGTTTTGTAAATGGGTCAAGTCGCCGTTTGGTGAGTCGATTGCTGTAAACAATTATACGGCGTTTTTTTTTTGACTGGCTGGTGGTTTGGGAATTTGTGATGAAGCAAAGGTTATGGAGGAGAGGAATGGAAGGGGAAGGAGGGAGGAGTGGAAGAGGTTGGGAGAATATATATGGGAAGATGTAATTGAATTATTTGTATTTATTGGTATTGTTTGGTTTGAATGTAAGGTTATGGTGATATGGAGGACAGGAGATGGTCAGTCACGTGATGGGGTTTGCTGGACGGCCAGGAAGTCAGAAGGAATAGAGTTATTGGAATTACTAGAGAATGATTCTACTGTATGTTTTAACTGAATGGCTTGTATCTAATGGTTTTTATTTGTTTAATCGTGCAGTTATTATGCTATCAAAGGTGTATAGATTATGTTCACGTGACACAAGGTCACTTTCAGTCATGACGAGAAATAGAGACATTAGAATGATATGAATCATCGGAATAATCAAAAGAAAATCCCGTAGAAACTACTTCAATATATAATAACCCTGTCTAATTCATATAACATCCATCTCCTTAGTTATATAGGGTAATTCTCCTCTATTTCCTATTTGGGACATTCTACCCTATCTCATCATCTGTCGCTTTCAACTACTCTTCCTCTTACTCTAACATCATACCATGTCTACAAAACATGCCTCTCTTTCTTCCAAATCTTCCTCAAACGCTTCAACTCAAAGAACTGTAGATTCCATATCTTGGGCTGGTTTCGATTACCCGGTCCCAATCAATACTTTAGGCAAGCGCCTACCATTATCATCTTCTCCAGATAATATCGACCGATCTGATCCCAATTTCGACTACTTCTACCCTCTTAGACCGAAAAGTAGAGTTGTCGAGATCTCCAATGGCATGTAAACGTCCCTGTTTGTTCCAAATCTCATACTAATTGTCTTAGGTTCAAAGCCCATCATTGCAAGCCGATCTCATTCCACCCATTATTCTTATACGCCGGAAAGCGAGCATCCATATTATCAAGATCGCATATTAAGTGTTTCTAATCCTGATCCGGTCACTAATAATGAGGACTCTAACGGCGGCTCAGAATGGTGGACTTCAATAATGTAATTTCAATTCCTTGACCATTATATTCAATTTTGAGCTGAAAAACTAACTTTTAGAAATACGTTACAAGGATGGTTTTCTTGCGGAATAGCTCGAAATTAAAGCATGGCAATATCCTATTGTATGTGAATATTTAGATTTCTAAATTACTCAGAGGCCTCTCCAAATCGATCAATGATGCTGGTAATCAGCTTGTCAAACTCCTGGCTACACTGCTCTGCTCCTCGGCTCGGCTCAAAGAACTTGCTGCTTTGAAGGGAATGCTTAATGTCACCAGTGGATTCGTTGAGCTTATTCCATGATCCTCCGGCAGAAACAGCCTTTTGAGCTTCTTCATAGTAGGTAACAAACGCTTTCATCATGCCTGCTGTCTTCCAGATAGGGCAAAAGGCATCATAGGTGGAATATCCATTCTGCTGCAAAAAGTCCTCTTTAATCAGGGTTGAAACGTCCAATGTGATTTTATCACTGTCACTCAATGCTGTCTTACCAACCAATTGGACAACCTGTTCCAATTCCTCTGAAGTCGACAAAATCTCCTTGATCTTATCTCGAAGACTGCCAAATCCAACATAGTTAGATTCGTAGTACTTGTCCAAAACCGGTGTATATTTGGAGTAAGAAATCGATGTATTCACTGATGGGAAATGTTTTCTCTGTGCCAACTTCTTATCAAGACCCCAAAACACCTGTGTAATACCCAAAGTAGACGTGGTAACTGGATCGGAAAGATCTCCACCAGCAGGAGAAACAGCGGCAACAATAGAAACCGACGCTTGACGCTGAGGGTTACCAAGAACAACTGCTTTACCAGCCCGTTCATAAAATGAAGCCAGCTTTGCACCCAAATATGCCGGGAAACCTTGATCGGCAGGCATTTCACCAAGACGACCAGAGATTTCTCGCAAAGCTTCAGCCCATCGAGAAGATGAATCTGCAATCATAGCGACATGCTTACCCTGATCTCGGAAGTACTCAGACAGAGTAATACCGGTGTAAATTGAGGCTTCTCGTGCAGCCACAGGCATATTGGAAGTATTTGCTACCAAGGTAGTTCGCTTCATAATAGGCTCCTTGTTGCCATTAATCTCAGTAAACAGTTCGGGGAATTCCATAAGAACCTCAGCCATCTCATTTCCACGTTCACCGCATCCGACATATATAATGACATCAGAGTTGGAATACTTGGAAAGAGATTGAGAAATGACAGTCTTTCCACATCCAAAAGCTCCAGGAATACAAGTAGTACCACCCTGGACACAAGGAAACAAAGAATCAAGCACTCTTTGACCAGTCAGAAGAGGATAGTCAGCACTGAGCTTCTCGGTGACAGGTCTGGGGACACGTACGGGCCATGTGTGGTACATGGAGTACTTGTGTTTTTTGCCATCAAATTCCACCTCGAGAATGTCTTCATCTACTGAATACGAGCCAGATTCTGCAATTGAGACAATTGTACCTCTAGCACGGGGAGGAAGCAAGATTTTATGGTCGCTGAGCAAAGAGTTTTCAAAGACCTGGCCAAAGATATCGCCTCCAGTGATATGATCGCCGACCTTCAAAGAGCCGGGGGTAAAATCGTACTTGACATCACGGGAAAGGGCAGGGGCATTTACACCACGAGGAATATAAATACTCTGAGAATTGTCCCTGATGGCTTTAAGAGGTCTTTGGATTCCATCGTAAATGGTCTCCATCAATCCAGGGCCCAATTCTACCGATAAAGGTTTACCGGTACGAAGCACGGGGTCTCCGACAGTGACGCCCGAAGTTTCCTCATAAACCTGGATAGTTGCCTTATCAGTTTCGATACGAATGACCTCGCCAACTAGGGAGTCATGACCGACCTTTACGAGCTCATACATGGCACAGCCAGTCATGTTCTCAGCGACTACTACGGGACCGGAGACAGAGTAGATATGACCTGAGGGGTTAGAAGGAGATACAAGATGATTATAAACGGGTGGTATAGATACGCCGAATGGTATTATGATCAGGCCGGTCTTTTTGATGTTTGAGCCGGTACTATCAGTGTTTAAGCCAATACTATCGGTGTTCAAGCCAATGCTCGGTGCTTAAGCCAGTGCAATCGATGTTTAAGCCAATTCTCGGTGCTTATGCCAGTGCAATCGATGTTTAAGCCAGTGCAATCGGTGTTTAAGCCAATGCTATCAGTGTTTAAGCCAGTACTAATACCATCTAAACCAACACTAATACCATCTAAACCAATACCACCAATATCCAAACAAACACCACCACCATCCAAACAAACATCACCATCCATACCTTAACACCATACCACTTAACACCACACTACTTACCATATTCAGATTCAGGAGCATCCAATGACAAATTCTTGAGCTCTTTACGAGCGTTTTCCAAAGCACCAGCCTGGCCAATTAGTAACACAAACATAATACATCTTCCAATCAATTCACACATACCATATTTGATCAATGCAGATAAATTATTACAAATACTTCGTGCTCTTTACTGCGTACCGGTTATAACAGTTGTTGGCCAATGGAAGCAAAAGGTGGTTGGGAAGTTAGGTGGGTGGGCGCTAAAGAAACAAGCTAAAAAACTTATGTTACAATTGGGAGCTGGGAAAAAGTTCAAAAGCCAAAGTAACAGGGTGGGTGGGCTAAGCAACTTACTGGTACAAATACTGTTAAGCAACTTACTGTTAAGCAACTTACTGGTACAAATACTTACTGGTACAAATACTTACTGTTAAGCAGAGATACTGGTAGTCTTGCTTGACTAGTACCGGCTTAATCTACAACCAATCTAACATCTGGAATGGAAAAATGCACTGCTTGCCATGCTTGTACTACGGTAAAACCTGCCAGAAAATGAAAACCACAGCTCATACTCCAGCTAGCTGATATAGATCATGACGTATTTTTATATATTACTTTGTGTTTTTTGTCCCCTTAAGCCTTGATAGCATATTTTCGCTGAGGAAAAGCAATCTGTTGCTTTCGGGTTCGCAAAGTCACCAGGCCGGCTTCATGCTTCGTCAACTTTCGTCGAATGGCTCGTGTCTGTTTAGGTCGGAGATCCTTGGGAACGTATTTCTTGTTTTTGTAAAACTCTCGCAACTGGTTTCGCTGCGTAAGGTTGATGACAGTCAAAACTCGAGCAATAGACTTTCGAACATGGTTGATTCGGTTGTCTCGTAGCGAGTTAGACACCTGCTGAACTCTCAACTTGGCAAGTTCCTTCTTGAGATCAATAAGCTGTTCGTCAAGTTGAGTCTTTGTCTTCTTTCGCAATTCGACTGTTTTTACTTTAGCCTAAGGGAGTTAGAAACTGTTGAAAAGACAAATATACAGATCAAATAAGTGATTCAGAGAAATAAAAACGCCTGATAGTGATTCAGAGAATAGAAATCCTGATAAGTGATAAACGCATACAGTGATAAACGCAAAAAAACCCCATCTTGACGACGTTCACGCTCAACCTTCACCGGCGCTTATTTCTCCAATGTATCCTTTTAAACCCCCTTTGCTTCTCTTATATCACGCCCGACATATTCTCCCTCTATTCTTTATCTCTGTAATCTCCTTATTAACCCTCCAAATATTCTCCTTTACTTACCATTGTAATGCCGATGTTATGTGATGGTATGAAATTTTGTGAGTGTTGCAAGTTTTGAGTGGGATGTTGAGCGTAGCTGGTGGGACTGCAGTTGGGGCTGTACCCTAAAGCTGCGGGATGACTAAGCTGATAATTTCGGTCACGGGCGGTTAAGCACGGTAATATCAATTTAAACTAATTAAGTACCGATTTATAGTCAATATAATATATAATAATAATATTCATAAGTTTACATACATGTACATATCCATTATATTCTATCTCAACCTTATAAATAGCTCATATCTGCAATTGTCATCTCATTACGTCTTAGGCCCTCACTATTCCCTCATGGCTCCAATTTCTTCCACTTACAACAACACTTTCCAAGCTCATGTCGAAACCATCCATTCTCATTGTAGGCGCAGGTGCTGTAGGCCTTACTTTGGCGTACAATTGGCATGGCAAGCCCGCAAACATCACGCTGGTGGCTAGATCAAACTATAATGAGATCAAGAAAGGCGGAGTCCATGTAATTGCCCCTGGAAATGAGCATACTTTCAAACCGGACCATCTTATTAAAGATGGAGATGTTTCTTCAGTTGGATATGCTCCCTATGACATAATAATTGTCGCTACAAAGATTGTCGATAATCAGCCAGTGCTTCTGGATCAATTCTTGGGCCCTGATACACTGATTGTTTTGGCTCAGAATGGTATTAATATCGATGAACCATATCTTAAAAGGTATCCTGAGCATCATGTGGCCAGTGCTGTAGTCATAGTGGCTTCTCATGTCGAAGGAACCACTTTGAATCATTACACTCCGGGAATTGCTCTTACCGCAGGCATTGTAAGCGCCGACAAGGCCGGGGCTGCTAAAAAGCTCAATCTTCTTGAAAAGCTTTGTGAGGACACACCTGTTACGCTGACGGTTTCCGAGAATATTGCACTTAATCGGTGGGAAAAGCTGTTTTTCAACGCTACTTTCAACACGGTGGCTGCCCTGACTCAACTTCCGCTGTCTGTGCTATTTGATATTGGATATGACTTATTTGCCAGCATTCTCGAGGAACTCTTGGCCATTGCAAATAGCCAGCTTCCTAAAGAGCACGCAATTCCCCATGAGCAGCTTGACACGATACTGGCGAGCGCAAAGGCTTTTAGCACGACAAGCGCCTTTGTTCCAAGCACTTTACAGGATGTTCGTAAAGGTAAGCCATTGGAAGTTGATGCGATTTTGGGCAATGCTCTTACTATAGCCCGAGAAAATAACGTGCCTACCCCGCGATTGGATGTCATCTACCAGTTGTTGATAGCATTGAACTACCGACTTACAACTGGAGTCAAGTTGTAAGAGGCAGTAGAATGACAGGTAGAGTGCAATTGCAATTGAGATAGAAAACAGATGGTTATACGGGGTGCATATACGGCATGCATGATTGGAGAGTGGGCGGTTTTAGAGATCGATACAAGCCTTGAAGACATTCTGCACACCTCACTCTTTTCATCAGGGCGGTTTGGTTTCTACGCACCTGCTATTTCTGTTGTATCTGTCGTTGCTGTCGTGTTGTTTCGAACTGTTTGTAACATCTAGAATGCTCAATGTCATGCCATATATTTGGTTTTTGCGAACGGTTTTTGTGAACAGTCTTTCTCTCTATAAATTCTCCTACCTCTATGAACCCCTAGATTATATTTTGGAGCTTTTAAAATTAAATTGATTAACTCTGCTACTGGTTCCTATAATCTTATCAAATCCCACAAATACCTTATCTAAACAACATCAGAAACAAAGCATATTTGATCAATTTATCTCATTATATTCCTTGCTCCTTAATTCCATTATATTCATCTATTTATATCCAATTCCTCTTCTTAACAGCTTTTATTCCCTCCTTTCTCTACCGCCCGGCCCCTTTAGGGCTCCCACCCTAATCTCCCCCGGGTAACTGCCCATTCCATCATAATGCCACCTCACAATCCCACAACACCACTTTTAACAACTCCAATATTGCAAATTAGAGTACAAGCATACGGTAAGTAAACATGGAGGAACGCGATGGAAACTGGATTCATACGGTAATTGTGCAATCATTCGAAGCAGAAGGCCGAGGTGGAAGGTTGTTGCACGATAGATTGAAGTTTTAGGAGGATAAAGAAGGACATAGGGGTTATTGATAGGGCGTTTGTGGCCACTAAGTCCATGCTGATAGGCAATTTCGGCGTCAAAAGGTCATTGAATGTGTTGAATTAGACGATTCCGATCTAAATAGATGGCTTTGGACTGTCACATTTGGTGGATTGCTATGATAATTGATGGCTGAATGGTTTTTCCGACCGCGTTTATCATGGATTTTGGGCTCGGGCGCTTGTGTAGTGGATGCGAATATTCCAGTGGTTTTCAAGAGGAATTTTGTGTTTGAGGCAAATTGCAAATGTTTGGTCGGCATTGATGGCTGAGAAGGCTGATTTATTGATGTTGCTGCGGAAAGGAGGCGCTGAAAAATTTATCAAACAAGCCATCAAACGAACGATAAGGCTAGTCATGGGGTGGCGGCGTCGATATTTGTCATGAAGTGTTATTATATTGCATGTTGAATTCGTCTGGTTTGATAGTTTGCTTTTTTTTTTGATGTTCAATTTGATAATTTGGCCACCGCTAAGCTTGGAATCATCGACCACCGAGGAATTTGATACTCTTTGCTGTTTTCCTTATTGCTCTTATTGGCGCTGGAGTTCTATCACTTTCTTCTAGCCTTGCTCTATGGCATTGACCACTTTTGCCCCCCATCCTTTTTAACCCTTGCTCTTTCTATCGCTTAGCTCTTGCGTCTGCTACAATCCGGAATTTCCTTGATATTGCTGACTCACTTTTTTTACATATTATTCTCTAACATTTCAGATGGGTTTGTCAATTTCAAAACTTCTTCAGGGCCTTTTTGGTCGAAAGGAAATGCGAATCCTTATGGTAGGATTGGATGCTGCCGGTAAAACCACCATTCTCTACAAGTTGAAACTAGGTGAAATTGTCACCACCATTCCTACCATTGGTTTCAATGTGGAAACTGTAGAGTATAAGAATATCTCATTTACAGTGTGGGATGTAGGTGGACAGGACAAGATTCGACCATTGTGGCGTCATTATTTCCACAACACGCAGGGTATCATTTTTGTTGTTGACAGTAATGATCGAGATCGTATTGGAGAAGCTCGTGAGGAGTTGCAGCGAATGCTGAATGAAGACGAGCTTCGGGACGCTTTGCTTCTTGTGTTTGCCAACAAACAGGACTTGCCCAATGCCATGAATGCTGCAGAAATCACTGAGAAATTGGGACTGCATTCTTTGCGTCAACGAGCGTGGTATATTCAGGCCACTTGTGCAACTTCAGGAGACGGATTGTATGAAGGTTTGGAATGGCTGGCTACAAACATTAAGAAGAGAACTTAAAGGCGCAAAAGCATGGTCCCTTGTTTCGAGACAGACGTAATATTCTTTTTTTCATAGGCAAATTTTGAATATAACATGTGCTTGGGTTCTCCAAGGGATGGATGGAACTGACGCACACAAAAGGTAATATAAGTAGGTTGTCAGGTGTTTTAATGTGTCTTATCTATTGTGTATTGTGTATTGTCCGTTATCTTATCTATATCCATGATCTATCATACAATATGTATTATCCATTATCTATGTCTTTTATTCATTATCCATCATCTAATCTATTAACTTCTGATCTATTGACTTCTCATCTGAACTTCTCATCTGAACTCTTAGCATTGCCGTATTCAGTAATCCTTCACAGTAGGGTAACATCCACGTTATACGGCATGAAGCTCAACGCAAGAAATTACCCAAAAGAGTTTATAAATATTTCCAATTTTTGTTTTATTTCCATTTCTATCCACCCATTCTCAAAATTACTCATCTCCATCCATATCAACTTTATTCACTTCCATCTATTTTACCGTCCTTTCTCACCTTTCCCTCCTTCCCAACTCTCCAACCATGTCCAAAATCGAAGAATGGGAAGTCAATCGATACTGGGAAATCTTCACCGGGTTAAATCCTGTAAATAATGTTCTTTCTGGTGATAAAGTGGCTCCTGTGTTTAAAAATAGCCAGCTTCCAGACTCGCAGCTGGAGAAAATATGGGATATTGCCGACGTCGATTCCGATGGAAACCTCGACTTTGAGGAATTTTGCATCGCAATGCGACTCATCTATGACCTAATCAATGGTAATACTACCCAGGTTCCTGATAGTTTGCCGCCATGGCTTGTTCCGGCCAGTAAATCGCATCTGGTGACTGCTAACAATGCTGTCAAATATGGCTCGACTCCTTCTGCTGACTATGATTCATCAGAAGAAGAGGAAGTTGGCCTAAACACCGATTTCGACTGGTATATATCTCCGGAAGATCGAAACTCTTACAATGCTATATATTCTGCAAATGTTGATCATCGCGGTTTAATTAGCTTTGATTCTCTGACGGAACTGTATCAATCGCTAAGTAATGTGCCTGAGACCGATATTCGATCGGCTTGGAATCTCGTCAATCCTCGATCGGACGAGAAAATCGAACGCGAACAGACGTTGGTGTTTCTGCACATTTTGAATAGCAGATCCAGAGGCATCAGAGTTCCTCGAATGGTCCCTGCATCTTTAAGAGCCACCTTTGAAAAAGCCAAGCCGGAATACAGTTTGACTTCCAAGCAAGCTACTATCTCAAGGCCTCCTACAACATCCAAAAAGGGCGCATTTGCAGAGGGTTATCTGGACAGATTGGGGCTTGGTGCCAGATCGGCATTTCCTAAATCAGGCACGGACTTCTCATCGACCAAGGATACCGATTGGGAAGAAGTCCGACTCAAGCGTAAACTGAATGATTTAAATAACATGATCAAAGAGGCAGAGGCTGCAGCAGACCGAAGGAAAAATGGCATTGACCAGCATGGATCATCGACAGCTGCTTTGGTTGGAAGACAACTGGAACAATTGTTACAATATAAACAAGAGCAGCTACGCAAGTTGGAATCAGGTCAAGTTGGTAGTTCTTCAGGTGGTCTTGATGCCGAATCGTCGGAAGAGCTCTTGTTGATTTCGGAACAGGTCAAGAGTTTACAAGAGCATGAAGAACGGTCAAGAAGTCAATTGGAGCAGTTGAAAAGACAAATAGGAGCTGCATGAGGGGGTGTACGAGATTTAAAGGAGTTTATTTGAATGCTAGGGGGGGGGGGGAAAAAAAACGCGGTCGTCACGTGATGGCATGTCTATTACTTTACTCATTTTTACCTCTCTACAGACATTGACAGCTCCATGCTCCAAATCATGCTATTATTTCTTTTGCTCTTCTTCCTTCTCCTCTGGTTTTGGTGTAGGAAGCTTGAAACTTTCGGGACGATCGTCTCGGCCTTCGCCAACCGGCTCCCATGCTGTAGATCCAGCGCTAAAGTTTCGGAATGCCTGTGTAAGCTCTAAGGGTTCATAGACAACTCTCTTCTTCTCCTCATCATATCGAACCTCTGTATATCCAGTCAAGGGGAAATCTTTTCGTAGTGGATGTCCCTCAAAGCCATAATCCGTAAGAATTCGACGCAGGTCAGGATGCCCTTCAAAAAAGACACCAAACATATCGTAAGTTTCTCTTTCGAACCAATTGGCACCTTCGAATAGGCGCGCAATGCTGGGAACCGGTGTGGTTTCACTGGCATATGTTTTGACTCGGATTCGAGCATTATATCGAACACTGAGAAGATTGTAAACAACCTCAAACCGATGTTCTCGTGTAGGATAATCGACTGCCGTGACATCCATGACACTTTTATATTGAGCCGCTGTATGAAGTTTAAGAAACTCCAAAACTGGCGGAATGGCAGATGGTGCAACATGTAGCGCCAATTCATCCTTCCAAACGGTGAATTCCTGGATATATTTGGGCAAAACCGACACCAGATATTGTCCGTATTTGTGAAGCGATTCGGAATGTTCGAGATATTTATCAGCAACATTAAACAAATCAGCGTGAAGCTCGCCGGGCTCGACTCGAGGAAGACTTCGGACGTCCTTGAGTCCTTCAGGAGCTTCCTGGACTGGATTTAAGCGCCGGGACGAGCTGTGGAATGTACAAGAGGCGGTTTTCAACGATATCGAAGCAGAGCGTGGCAATGCCCGCAATGATCGTGCGACCAACGAGTGCATTGTGTTTGGCTGGTTGATGAAAAGAGAGGATTTAAAAGCGGTTTGATTGGGTGGAGAAGGATTACTAAGGTTGGGCGGTGGGCTTAGTAAGCAGGCGGTATGGAAACCGACGAATAAAAACAGTTGTATAATCAAACCGTATCTAATCAGCCATTGATATATTTGAGGTGGTTTTAACTATCTTGAGATATGTGTGTCTTTATATAATTATCTGGAAATCCGTGGATATTATCCCCCAATCTGTGATTCCTGTCGTATCCTACTTCCTATTCGGGCCACTCACCCCAAATTCCCTTTGTTTGTCTCTTATCTGATTAAATAATTATATTAGTTTTTTTCTCCTTTTAAACTTATCTTGTTATATATATAGTTGTTACCGGTTTGTTTTATACTTTTTTTTCCATAACCAATTGACTCAATAACTCTATAGCTACTACCCCGATAAGCTGTAACCATGACCAAACTCGCCGTTTTCAGCACAAAACCTTATGATAAAACATATTTGGATGCTGCTTATAGCTCTAGTGAAGCCTCTGGTATCAAGGTGATGTACCATGAAGTGCCGCTGGATCAAGAAACAGTATCGCTTACCAAGGACGCAGATGCCGTGTGTGTCTTCGTCAACGACTCATTGCCAACTCCAGTTGTCGATGCTCTGGCTGACAATGGTGTCAAGGCCATTCTTCTGCGCTGTGCAGGCTTCAATCATGTGGATTTGTTAGCAGCTGAAAGGCACGGTATAATGGTTGCAAATGTACCGTCATATTCTCCCGAGGCTGTGGCCGAGTTTGCTGTAGCACTGATCCAGACTCTGAACCGTAACACTCATCGAGCATATAATCGGGTGCGTGAGGGCAATTTTGCTCTGGACGGTCTGCTGGGGCATACGCTGCATGGAAAAACTGTGGGCATTATCGGGACTGGTAAAATAGGCATTGCAACTGCTCGTATCATGAAAGGCTTTGGATGTCGTCTTCTGGCTTACGATGTGTATCCGTCGCCTGCTTTCAAGGAGCTGGGCGAGTACAAAAGTTTGGAGGAATTGCTGCCAGAGTGTGACATCATTAGCCTTCATTGTCCACTAACAGACAAAACTAAGCACATAGTAAACAGCAGCACCATCTCAAAGACGAAGAAGGGCGTAATGATTGTCAACACGTCCCGTGGTGGACTTGTAGATACCAGGGCCGTAATCAAGGGTCTAAAAAGCAAGCAGATTGGCGGTCTAGCACTGGACGTATACGAGGGTGAGGGATCCTTGTTCTACGATGACCACTCTGGGGAAATTATCCACGATGATGTACTTATGAGGCTGATAACATTTCATAATGTCATTGTTTGCGGTCACCAGGCGTTTTTCACCGAGGAGGCTTTGAGCGAGATTGCCGAGACAACGCTGCGAAATCTCGAGGAGTTTATAAAGACAAAGACATGCAATAACTCTCTAACTAAGGATAAATCATCAAGCAAGGTCATTGTGCAGCCTGTTCGTACTGTTTAGATCGGTCTGCTGTCAGCTCTATGCCACAAGAACGTACAATTGAACTGGTTTCAAGAATGCCCATGAGAGAACAATGGCAAGGGATTCTTGAATCACAGGGTGGATTTTTCCAGAAAATGGCCCATCAGAACCAATTATTGACACAAGTCTGTTTCACAATATGGCTATAAATATCAGCACTTAGCAATTCTTGAATTGAATCTTGTTTGTATTTTCCATTTGTACTTGGAATAATTCCATTAATTTGGAAATTTCACCTATTCAACTTATAGCAATAAAGACTCAGCTGCAATGTTTAGTATAACTTTATTGTGTTAGAACCTCATATGATATCAGTCTATGTGCTACAACATTATGAGCAAGCATTATCAAATGACTAATTAACTTCGATCTACATACTATATATACTCTGAAATATAAAAAATCTTCATTCAAACATATCATATCTGCTCTTTAAAACCATCTGTACATAATTACCGCTTTAAGTAAATACTCACGTGATGACTCCATCTGGTCACGTGATGCCACCTTTCCTAATCCAAACCTTCCACTTCTTTTTTCTTCTTCCACTAGATTTTTTTCAACTTAACTTCCTTTACCTCCCTGTTTTATTCAATATTTATTACTTGAATGAAACTTAAAAGTTATTAAACGGTTTATTGCATTTTAATATGGTCCATCAAAATCATGGTGATAGTTTTATCTCCGATGGAGAAGAGGAGTTATGGTAAGTATTATCAATCTGTTCCTATAATTTTTTCCCCCCTCTAACCGCTCATTTATTTAGCCCATTATGTGTGGAGGAAATGGATCTTTCTGATAAGAACTTCAAGCCCTGTCCTTGTGGATATCAGGTTTGTCAGTTTTGCTATAATAACATCAGGGAGAATCCAGAGTTGAATGGACGCTGCCCAGCCTGTCGTAGACCATACAATGATGAATTGGTGGAATATCGAATGGTCACGCAGGAGGAATGGAAGCAGGATCATATGAGACAAACTCGGAAGGAAAAGGAGCGAAAACAGCGGGAACGAGAGCGTAAAGAGACTGAGCAGAGTTCTCGTAAACATCTGGCTGGCATGCGAGTCATTCAGAAGAATCTCGTTTATGTTATTGGCTTGAATCCTGACATTCCAACTGATGATTTGCACGAGACGTTGCGTGGCGACCGGTTTTTTGGCCAGTATGGCAAAATCCAGAAGATTGTCATCAACCGACGCAGCAACGCCAATGGAAATGTCGGTTTGGGCGTTTACGTGACTTATGTTACAAAAGAGGATGCTGCTCGTTGCATTGCTGCTGTGGATGGCAGTCTGAATGACGGCAGGTACTTGCGTGCTGCATACGGAACCACCAAGTACTGCTCGTCGTATTTGAGGGGAAATCCTTGTCCTAACCCCAATTGCATGTTTCTCCATGAGCCTGGTGAAGAAACTGATAGTTATACTCGTCAGGATCTCAGTACCATTCGCCATGCTGCGAGACAAGGATTGAGGCCTAGTCCTGTACGAACCGCCAGTGGAACTGTGCCTGTGGCGCCAGGTGGCGCAAACGGGGTCAATAATGCGCCAACTGCTCCGGCTGCTGTTGCTGCTATTGACCATGAATCTGCACTTCCTCCTGGAGTTTCATGGGCTCAGAAGGCATCTCCACCTGCTATCAATAAGAAGCTTCATCCTCTGAATAAGAACCTGGGTTCTAAGAAGAGCCTCAGCGACATTAGAGCGGCTTCTGAATCAGCGTATGTGGATCCACGATCCGATCCTTCGCTGTTGTTTATTGACAAATCATTGGCTTTGTTCAATGGTGCTTTGGATTCGTTGGCAAATGGCAATTATGAATTTGTATTCTCATCCAATCTCATCAAGGAAGAAGAGTTGCACAATTCTAGTGGTATGCCGACATTTTTTGCATTTTCAAAGGCTTCTGATGATCGAGAGGCTGCAAAAACGTCGTTGAATCAATTTGCTGAGTTTTTTGGTAATCTTAGCAATACTCTACCTGACCGAAGTGATAATGAGCAGCAACAACAACAACAGCAGCAGCAGCAGTCATTCATGACGAGTGCTATTCCTGCACATTTGGGAAATACTGCCAAAACTATGTATGGATCCAATGCTCAAAATAGTCAGGAACTTCTTGCTCATTTGATGAATGGGAATCGAAGTTGAGTAGACGGCCAAACAAATGTAAATAACTCACCTGTATACGATATATAAAGGTATTTTGAGGTATATATTTCATTGATATTTATACTTTAAAATACTAATACTCGTATATAAGTGAGAGATTATCAGATATGTAGCTTTAAAGAGACTATCGGTGTTTGTAAAGGTGTTTTGTTGATGTCGTATAGCGATCCACCAAGGCATAGCAGCTATGACGTAGCAGCTATGACGTAGTAGCCATGATACCATCCATGACGTATTAATTACTATCATTAACCTTGCTCTCAGTAATATTTTAACTCTAACTAATATTTTGCAATAATTTCATGTTTTTGTGGTTTCTATTCGTATTTTTTTCATACAGGGCAACACAGATCTGAGAAATGCCAATTTAAGCACTAAAATACTGAAAATATACTGGATATATACCCATAAAAAGGCAATTTCCGATGCGATTTCAATATCTATCAAACATTTGGAAACAATTTGGAAAAAATTCAGAAATTTCATCAACCCCTTTTTCGTAACTTTTACCCGATCCAGTAACCGCCATGTTTCATATCAACTTAACTTCAGATTTCACCCCTTCTAAATGTTAACATAACAACAAACAATACAGGTATTCTGATAAATATGAATGGATACTCTTTATACTGCAAAATATGGGCGTATGATGGTTTTTACTATAATTTTTTCTAGTATTCCTGGCTTATGAGTGGTGAAAGAAGGCTTGTCAGTGGTGAAATGAGGCTCGTTAGTGATGAAAAAAGGTTTCTTAATGGTGGAAAGAAGCTTAGAGAACTCATTCTAGCTTTTGATCCGGCATTTACTAATACAATTCACACTGTTATCAGGTATTATTTATTAATATAAGGTATTAAACTGTTGATGTGATTACAAGATGCCACCTAGAGCGGTTAGAATACCACCGACACCACCTACAACACCACCTACATCGCCGACAACACCTCCAACAACACCTCCGACGTCACTTACAACCTCGCCGACAACGCTTACAACATCACCTAAAAGACCATCCAAGATTTGGATGACGCTCTTGATAAGTGCAACTAGTGCTTTGATCAAGCATGTCAAGTCAAGCGCTACGCCAACATTTGCATCCAAGTTCAGAGCATCTGCAACTTGAGCAGCTAAGTCGGCCAATACAGTGATAGTGAGATCTTGTTCGCTGGCTTGAGTTGTGCTTGTTGCTGGCTTCATGGCTGCAAGTTCACCTGCATACGCCTTGCAACCAAGTAGAACTGGGTTGTTTCGAATCAAATCGTAGCAGGATTGTCGATCAGGATAAAGTGAGCATCCTCCTAGCAACAGTGCTGCACCGTTACAGTTTGCAACAGCTTCTACACCACCAGATGGCAGTTGGAGACTAGCCTTCGAAGATGCACTGGCGGAAAGTATAGTAACGGTTGGTGTAGCCGTGGCAAGCGCTTGCAGTCCGGCCGTAGTAGCCATGGCCTGACCTTGCTGGATATAAGAGTTTGCATCACCATCAATACCCAATGTGGCACCAATGCCAACACTAAGAATCTGACATAGCGATGCTGTGGCAGTGGCACGTGAGCTGGCAGAACTGCTGGCAGGGCTGCTTGTGATTGGAATGGAGCTGCTAGCAGCAACAGAGCTGGCTGCTCCGGAAGAACTGGCGGGAGCGCTAGTGATAGTGCTACCAGAGCTTGAAGGGCTTGTAGAGGATGCTCCAGAAGAAACGGCTCCAGATGAAGCGGCACCGGAGGAAGCGGCACCGGAGGTAACTGCTCCAGAAGATACGGCTCCAGAAGATGCTGCTCCAGAAGATACAGCTCCAGAAGATGCTGCTCCAGAAGATGCAGCTCCAGAAGATGCTGCTCCAGAAGATGCTGCTCCTGATGATGCTGCTCCTGATGATGCTGCGCCAGATGATGATGCTCCTGATGATGCTGCACCAGATGATGATGCACCAGATGAGGCTGCACCAGAAGAATATGCACCAGATGAGGCTGCACCGGAAGAATATGCACCAGACGAGGCTGCGCCAGATGAGGCTGCACCGGAAGAATATGCACCAGAGGTAAGCACACCAGAGGATACGGTTCCTGAAAAGGCGCCGCTACTACTTGCACCACTTGTAGCAAGGGAGCTAGAAGATCCAATGGAACTAGTGACAGTGCTGTTGCTGAATCCACCGCTTGGGGAAGTAGCACCAGATCCAGAGGAAGTAGCACCTGCTCCGCCACCTGGAGAAGAAGTAGCACCTGCTCCACCACCTGGAGAAGAAGTAGCACCCCCTTCGCCGCCTGGAGAGGAAGTAGTAGCACCAGTGTTTCCACCAGGAACACCGGTAGAGCCACCGTTTACTGGGGAAGGACCAGATCCTCCAGTCGGGTTAGATCCTCCAGCGGGAGAAGTACCAGATCCTCCAGTTGGGTTAGATCCTCCAGCGGGAGAAGGACCAGATCCTCCAGTTGGGTTAGATCCTCCAGCGGGAGAAGGACCAGATCCTCCAGTTGGGTTAGATCCTCCAGCAGGAGAAGGACCGGATCCTCCATTGCCTCCACCTGTAGTAGGGGAAGAACCAGCACCTCCACCTGGAGCAGTATTTTCGGATCCTCCAGCAGGAGCTGGGGCAGAGCCACCGTTTCCTCCACCGTTTCCTCCACCAGGACTAGTAGGTTCAGATCCTCCAACAGGAACAGAAGCAGATGGTCCGGATCCAGATCCTCCACCTGGACTAGAAACCTCAGGAGATCCACCGGCTGGATTGGTGACCTCGGCTACTGAGCCGGGAGCAGTGCAAGTGCCATCAACAAGATCCGAGCTAGGAGTAACAGTGGCAGTAACAGTAGCAGTAGAAATTACACAAGTACATTCACAAGGAGCAGCAATGGTTGCGGTGACAGTAACAGTTTGGTTTGCTGAGGCATCTGCCAAAGCAGCACCCAGCAGAGCAGCTGAAGAAACGAGTGTGACGAACCGCATTGCTTATTAATTTCAGCGAGTGACTAGTACGATTGACTCTAGATTTGTAGAGGCTAATCTTGATCTCTCTGGGAGCCCATGTAGAGTTCTTATAAGGCACGGAATGAGCCTTCGGACCATTTTGCTTTTTACGCAATTACCTTTGCATGCATGCCGGCAAAAGCAATTTGGGCTTTAATTTTTTTAGAAATTTCTTCTGAGTCCCGAAAGGGCTTTTGATGAACGTACGGCGCCATATTATTGGTAGAACTGCGGTCGATCGGTGGCCAACTCTCAGCGTGAAATGCTTCCGATGAAACTCTGCAGCAATACCAATGTTTCATCTCAGAGACATTCGGTGCAATTAAGATGCATGACTTTTCAAGACCCTGGTTTTCTAGACTTCTGGTGGTTTCTGACCGGCGGTTGACATATCCCTTACTCCAATATCTACCTATTCGGGTGTCAATTGGTTGTTATCATGAACCGTATTTTTTGAAGCGATAGCTCAATCAGGTAAAAATCGTATTGAGTAGGTGCGTAACACACGTTTCTTCGCAAGTCGCGGTCCACCACCCGCTCGGATGATCGTTCCCCGGAAAACTGCACTGCAATCAATCGGAATATGAAACAAGCCTAAGTTCGGGATAAAAATAGCCATTTATCCGGCGCCAATACAAGATTGAATGTCAATATTTGTATTCTAAGACTATTCTAAGGCTCTTTTTTGCTTTTAGTGAGACATTCATATTCCGTTGCACCGTATGACTGTGCTACGTCAATTCAGCCTGAAAACTAGGGTTTCTCAATTAGGGGAAAAACCACACAAAAGTATCAAGTGCGGCTTACCGGTCTTTTACCTCAACCTAAATTAGATCTAGCAGTGTCGCCGCTCTTGGTACAGCACACTAGTGGAGTGACTATGAAATAAGCAGTTGGAATTGCAAGAATTGAATCGTTTCAATTGGCTTGGAATTGCAACTCGGGATTGATATCATTATGCATTAATGATATACTTCAAAACATTTTCCCCCTGCTTTTTTGGTGGTTTCTCCCGCAACCGAGGAGACCCTATTGCCGAATACAAACAAGAGCCGTGCCAAACTTGTCCCAATGCGGAAATAATATATTGTCTCGATTATTTCTACTTCAGTAAAACTTATCACAATAACTGCCAAATGGAGTATTAACATGACAAAAATAGAAGGTGTATTCACTGGGAGCAATTGATTGATTTTGCGTATGCAAATAATTATCAGCTTATTTCGGGGTTATTTTTAAGTCTTGAACTCTATATGCTTTCAGGGGTTTGAGTGCTTAATTTAGCACCAATATACCCCCTAATTTTCAACTGGGTGTTTTTGATTGGCAACACTAAGTTTTGGTACTCGGATATATTCCTGGATTCTCTATGGCATGGTATGAAATATATCCACTTTGAGTGAACAACCAAATTTGCATAACAAGTGGGGTTCAACTACCGTTCTTGGATCCACAATTCCGATGTGTGTATGCTTTTGGAAGGCAATTTTTTACGAATGGCATTTTAATTGAATTTGGGTTTTCTTTGTAGATATTGAGGAATTATGTGGTGCATTCTTGAGCTTCCTCGTTGAACTACGGTTTGGTCCTCTCATGCGGTTGAGCAACAAACACGAGCGATAAACAAATAATGAACAATTGAAGAGAAAATGATAAACACATGATAGTCTGATGATAAACGCATGTTACACACATGATAGATGTACTTTGTGATTGATTGTCAGATTCTGTTGAGCATTCAGCTATTGTTGTTCATTGCTCAAGATTGTCATGGTAACGAGCACTGGCATTACTACTAGACACTTCACTAGGCTCTCTGCTAGGTTCTCTACTAGGCTCTCTACCAGACGCACTGCCACCATTCCTTACAATGATATCATTTACAGCTCGCTCGTTTAGCCACATGGTATGTTTGCTTTTGTGGTTAATTAAGCCAGGAAATTTCGTATTCTCCCGGTTCATTCTTTATTTGCCTAACCCTCACTATTCTCAAATCTTGCCTACATCCTCAATTCTCTCCTCATAAGCCTTCTCTTCATGATCATGCAATTGCCTATGAATTGCTTCTTCTGAATACTCTTTGCTAGTTGATCTCCTTACCACCTCACGAACACTCTTGGCTCCTTCAAACAAAAAATCTACTGACTCCAACGATCTTCCTGCCGTTTCTGGGAAAAAGAAATAGACAATAGGAATTGTTGCGAGATTTATAGGGAAGAAAACTGTGTACCATTTCCAGCCAATGCCTGAAATAGCTGGCGGGGTTACCTCCACTATAAAGAAGGTGACTAACCATTGGAATATGACTCCCAGAGCATTTCCTCGTTGTCGAAGTTTTAAGGGTAGAATTTCACTAGGATATACCCACATGTTACTCATCCAACTCCAGGTGAAAAAGCTTTGGTATAAATAAAACATGGTCACAGCTCCAATACCTTGGTTTCGGCTTCCGCCATGGATTAGAAACCCTGCCACGAGAAAGCAAGTTCCTAGGAGCACGTTTCCGCACATAAACAGTTTTCTTCGGCCTAGTCTCGGGTTGTCATTGATAAACCACGGGACAAATGAAGCAACTAGAAACCACAGTTGGAGACCACCTGACAGAAGCAATGCCTGGTTGCTATCAAGTCCAACGGAATTCACCATAACATAAGGAGCATAGTAAACAATGACGTTTGTTCCTGTTAGCTGCTGAACAGACTGAGCTACACAGGTAATGGCTACTCGTTGCCATCCCATGATTCCTCCGTCTTTGAAACAATCTGCCCAAGTCGATTGATGTGCATGCTCTTGCGCTACACTTTCGATGATTTCTTCGAATTCCTCCTTAATTGAAGTATCTTCAGGGACTCCGTTTCGCAACATGCAGACTACTTGCAAGGCGTCGTCGCTCCTATCGTGAGTGGCGAGCCAACGAGGACTTTCTGGCAAAACCATGCATGCTAGTATAATAACCACAGCAAATACTGCTTGAAGAGCAATTGGAAATCTCCAACTAAATGAAGTTGTAACTTTACTGGTTGCATAGTCCACCCAGTATGATAATACTATACCAACAATAAGCAAACTTAGCATGGATCCCATGAGTCTGCCACGCATAGTTCCTTTGGCTGTTTCTGCTTGCCACACAGGCGTACTGGAAGTCAAAAATCCCATTCCAACACCTGCAACGATGCGTCCTACAATCATCTGAGCTTTTCCAAATGCAGACGTCTGAATTGCTGTTCCAACAATTAAAATGAATGATCCCCATGCTGTTACCGGTTTTCGGCCGAATTTTTCACCATAAAAGGCGATTACCACGGCTCCTGCAAGACATCCAAGTTCATAAACAGCTACAATGAATCCAAGAAGAGAGGAGCTCGGATTACCCATGGTATTGAGAAAGTCATCAAGAGTGATTAGTCCGGAGAACAATCCATTGTCATAGCCGAACAATAAGAAAGCTGTGCCGCACGTGAAAGTTACAGCAAAAACAAGAGGGTTTCCTCTTAATCCACCAAGAGTACGAACTGTCATGATAAATATCAGAAGTGTATGTTTAAAACCCACTAATGGCTTCCGCGTACCATGTTATATATTGCGAGCGGGATGCGGGGTGGACGGATTGTGGGGTTAAGCCGCATGATCCGCTTTCTCGTGGTTTTATAGGCTAACATTCCGCTTTTTTGGGGTAGTGTACCTCAGCGCAATAGACGGAATGGCGATATAAAGCACGTCCAAGGTGAAATACTTTTTATCTGGAGAATAGTATTAAATCTACAAGAATCGAAGACAAGTCATAGAAAGTGGATTCTCAGTCAATTCTTGCGCTATTGCCTCTTTGGGACAATTCACACTCTAAATGTAATCTTATGCGGGGTTAAGCGTGGGGGTCTGAGAAAAATGCGAGAGATCAGCCAGGTGATAATCTTAATACGGCTAGTGGCTTAAAATCCGGCTGTTTTGATATGGAGCAATCAGCCAGCTTTGTTCGTTTTGGGTTCGTGCGGTACATTCCCCACGCTTACTCCTTTGGGGGTACTATGAACGTCGTGAATTTGATCGTCACTGATCATGTGGTTCTATTATACATGATTTTTTGAGATAAAACTTTTATAACATCTCAGTGTTCTCTGCATGAAGCTTATATGTCCGATAGTATCTTACAGCCCGTTGAGCCGGTTGTTCACCAGTGCCTGTTCCCGCCTTCTAGTGCCCCCACGCCTCGTCTTTCGACCCCTCAAATCTGATCTGAAATGACTTAATACGGTCATGTTTATTTTTGTGAATTAGCATATTGACGCTTGTCTTGCCACCAATTAGAATCTGGTTGGCGTAGAGGCCAAGCTACTGTTGAGAGCAGAATGTCCTTGAAGTATCTGTATAGTGTCATGTTTGATCTTCTTGTGTTCTGATTCAATTTCTATTCTATAGCCTTTTGGGTCTGCTATGATGTTGTGACATTCTCGTAGTGTACTAATTAATGAATTCAATGTTCTTAAGCAATGCCATTTACAGCTATTGTATAGCGCTTCTGAAAAGCAATTTTTTCTTCTTGTTTGAGGTTTTTTTTATTTTATTTTTGGATTGGTTTTGTTTCTTTTGTTTGTCGTTAATGGCTTTGCTCGTTGAAGTCGAAGGGGAGCAATGCTTGATATTTTACATCAATGTTTTTAGGTTACTGGAGTTATGACTGTCTTGTATTATGTATAAAATATATTTATGCAGTTTCATGTATTCAAAGCCTTATATGTCGATCTGCAAATGGATATCTGTTCTGGATGTCTATCACTGTACGGACATTCCGAGTATTCACCTGACTCCTTGTTATAGAGAACAGAAATGTTGCCATATTCGGCTAGTACATTTACAAATCTGTGCGCTTTTTTTCAATCTCAATGACGTTGAGCGCCACTTTACAAATTGATGTTCAACAAAGGGGATCATTGGTGATTAAAATGATATTCCAAAGCCTTTTTGACTTATTTAACCCGTAACTGTGAGTTGTGTTAGAATTAAATAGGTTCTTGATTTTATAACTAGCTTTTCCTTTCAAAAGGCATAGTATAGCTGTTATGGAGTTGTGGGAATATATAGCTCAGTAATGGCTCTGAAGTAGAAAGACATCTACAGCAATTTTCTGGTAAGCAATCCTGATTGAAATATCTATAAAAATTTCAGGACTATCTTCATTGCCATCTATCTGATTACTTTTACTTCTATGTGTTCTATCTGGCTACTTTTTGGGTCAATACTGTTTTGTTGTGGAAGAATCAGCAAACTAGCACTGTAACTAATTGAACAATTAGCCCTGTGAGAGTATGTGAACCTGATAGTTCATGACATTTTTATACTTAATTGACTGCTGGAATAATTATTGTGTTGTTTATTTGGAAAAAAAATCTATAGTTTGGAATTTTCTCAGGATCTCAGGGATATATGCATTATAATTAGCTAGCGTATTATTGATGAAATTTGTCTATTGAGAAAAAAATCAGAAATAAGCAGATATTTCAACTAAAACTACGAAATACAAACGATCTTAAAGCAAAAATACCTACAAAAATGTTGTGCCATGCTGCATATTTCACTTGAAGCATTTTGCAATCGTGGACCACTAGGCACTACAACTTCTAGCATTCCAAATATATTAACCGCCATATGTTGCAAATGACTTGCTGAAATTCTTAAAATTACAATTAAAATCCTAAATTTACAATTAAAATTTTATTACTAGAAAAATATATGCAGATTTTAAAGTTATTCCACCATCTTAGTATCAACAGTGGGATAGGCCTTTTTAAGGACCCCACCCTCTCAGTATCATAGCGGCTGTATACCCCAGCAGTATACGAACAAACATTATACCGAAGCAAATACCCCATTTTACGGAATATGCGTACAAAGTCGATTCTAAACCACTGCTAGTCTGCCATTCTCTATAATAATCTGATTCTATGCTAATCAAACAGGCACTCCTATTGTTATCGATGAATGTTCACATAAAAATAACACTTTCCTACCCTAAAACTCGCTTCTTCTTGCTCTTATTCAACTTCTGATTGAATTTCTGCCATTTATCTTGATTCGCAGCTAATAGTTTGGCTTGAGAAGGCCTCTGACCAGTCCCCGAACTGCTTGGCTTAGTCACCTTATTCACCACTCCAGAAGGCGGGGTTTTACTATTTGAAACATATGATTTAGCGTTAGTAGTCATTTCTTTAACTTGGTGTCGTTTGACGGTTGCGACCACCGATGTCTTCACGAACCTAACTGTATAGGATGGGTCATGCGATGCTCCGGTAACCAAAGTTACCTTTGCAGGATGAAACTGTCGATCAGAGGAAGAAAATGCTAGAACTGTTTGGCCAACAGTATAAAGTGAGTGGCTTGAAGGTGTTGGAGGAGGTGGAGGAGATGATTTCGGTGTATCTGGTGGATGCGCCTTCGACACATCCTTGGAAACACGTACAGGACTATCTACAGTGGACACTAACTGCTCTTTACTATCATGCAAATCAACTGGGCTATTTTGTTGGCTGCTGTCTCCAATAACCCTCGTACTTTCCTCCATCAACCTTATCAGATCCTCCAGCTCAGTCTTCAATTCCAACAAGCCAGCATCCTCGGGAGATTCCAGCAGTCCTTCATTTATTACCTCCAATTGCTGTTTATAATCCTCAAGTTCCTCGGCGCTCATAATGGTAATAAGTCAAGATAAATTTGGGAAGATTTTCCGAGGTGACTGAACATCAAGGATAAAATCGGTTACGTAAGCAATATAGCGAATGAATCATGATTGAATAATAGCCAATATTATATGGACAACAACATATATAGAAAGAAAATAAAGTTAGAATCTTTTTAGTAGAGCATGAGACATACCCGTTAAAAAATCCAAGAAAGTTAAGGTATGGTTCTTGCATGCGTTGCCAGTGCACGGCTACAACACCTATCTCACAGCATAAAACCCACCCGGAATTCCTCAACTTCACATCGACCTGAACATTAAACGCCCAACACCACAATAACAGAGCCAAATCTCCATATTTATGTTCTGGTCAAGTCCCAAAGATGAGCCACGAGCTCCCAAAGAAGAACCGCGAGCTCCACTGCCTGACGGCGCTAAAAACCACGATCTGATTGTTCCTGACAAGCTCCCTCCCCCTGATAACGCGGCAGTCAATCCCACGGAGTTTTTCAACAAATATGGATTTCCTTCCATTGTTCATGATATGGCAATTCGAAATGAATTTGTGAGTTTTTTCGACCGACGAAATCGAAACCCATGGTTCGTCATTGAGCATATCACTCGAAGCAGTCTTTCTCTTAACAATGGAAACCGAAGACAGAGCATTTTCACTGAAGACGAGGCTATTCCAGATCCGTACAGGGGCCGTTTGAGAGATTATTTCCGATCGGGCTATGACCGGGGCCATATGGCACCAGCAGCAGATTCCAAGTTCTCCCAGGATGCCATGAATGAGACATTTTACCTGAGTAACATGTGCCCACAAGTCGGCCCGGGATTCAATCAGGATTACTGGGCTCATTTGGAGATGTTTGTGCGCGACTTAACCCATACATATGACTCGGTACGCGTCATCACAGGACCTCTTTACTTGCCAAAGAGGTTTCCCGATGGAAAATGGCGCGTATCTTATGAAGTGATAGGAAACCCGCCTAATGTGGCTGTACCAACGCATTTCTACAAGGTCATCATCGGGGAAAATCCCGTGTCTTTGCCAGGACCGACCAGGGGCGTTGCTGTTGGTGCTTTTGTACTGCCAAACGAACCCATTTCCAACTCCACACCTCTGAAAAGTTTCTATGCTCCAGTAGAAGGAATCGAGAGAGCATCGGGCGTCAATTTCTTCCCCAAACTACCTAATTCCGAACGCCGGGATTTATGCCGAGAAGTCACTTGTGAGGTGACAGTTCGTGATTTTGGCGATGCAGTACGTCGTCTACCACCACCTCCGAGCCGTCCAGGGCTGCCAGCGCCTAGAAACTGAGTCTAGAGTCTGAGACTGATGCTTGGAAGGATATTGCATTTTGTTCATTTGTTGATTACTCTGTTACTACACATCGTTACTGATTTAGTCTGTTACTATACATCGTTACTGCTTATGCAATACGCTATCCTGATGAATATATTGTATCATTCACAGGAAAGCTACTATATGCTTAATTCAGATGATATCAGATTATCGTTCAACTATAGAATACGGTACGCGTTCTAGTCTTTGTTACTCTAAAACGTTATCAAATCCGTAGCCATAATAAATCAAAAAAGCCTTAGCAGAAAATCCATGGAAATTCCAACTTTCTTTATGAAATTCCTTGACTAACGTGACTTAACTTTAATATATAATTAACATTTTTTGTTAATAGTTTAAAGTTTAACAGTCATTATCATTTACACGGATTAATTTCCAAAATAGCAGTAACGTATACCTGATGGAAATGCTAATCAAAGGAAATTAGTTATTTGAATTCTTTAATTAATTCCTTTAAAGTTTTCTCTCCAATAGTTCAAATATGTTACTATTAATGGGATTTCAACTGTCGCCGTTCAACAATAATACAACCCATGACGTTCTCAAATGAAAAACAAGTTGAAATAAATAAATAATAGCCTTTCAAATATAAGTTTGATAATATCCATTTATTTCCACTCGGTAGACATTTCAAACATTCAACGATAGACATCCAACTGCCACGCTCAAAATATGGTTGCAATTCACAGTCAAATTCGTATCTTTATCACTGCTATCAGCACCTTTTCTCTGGCTTCTTGCTATTCTCCAATTTCAGGACTTCTATCTAATTCAGATAGTGCTTCCTTAGATACTGCGTCCGTAGGCGCAGGGGGCCAAGTAGTCGGCGGTCATGCAGGGGGTATCCATGCTTCAGCAGGTAGCCATGGCCATGGCTCAGCGGGCAGTCAGGGCAGTCACGGTTCAGTGGGCGGTCACGCTCCGGCAGATGGTCATGCACCAGCAGTTCATGGAAAAGGCAAGAAGCCAGCCGATTCAGACTCCAAAGCACCAAACACAGGTAACTTCTTTGTACTCATCAACGACCTTACTAATTATTTGCTTGGAAATCGAGGTGGATCTAGCTCGGGAGCTGGGGCCGACAAGGATGCCGCTGCAGATGGAAGCTCCGGCGGAGCAGATTTGAGCGCAGCAGCTGATCAAACCAGTAAGATAGCAGGACAAGTCGAGAAGATGATAGAATCGATTTCCGATGCCATTGGAGCCGGGATGGACTCTCCAACCAATGGGAAATCTAAAGAAGTGACCGATAATTACGTAGATCCCATTGTCAAGCTAGTTACTCATAGCATTGCGGCTATTGCAGATTCAATTGGTAGTGGAGAAGGTGGTGGAGAAAGCGCTAATGTCGACAGTTTGATAGAAAGTGCCAAGAAGCTGCAGAAAGTTGCTGGCGATAATACCAATGTCGATCTTAAAGGGTTGGATTATGCCACATGCCAATTGCAGGAGGCTCTTGAACAGAACCAGCAAAATGGTCAAACCAAGAACCAGCTGGCTAAGAATCAGGGCAAAGGCGAGAAGAAGAGCCAAAAGGATTTTCTTGTTCAAAAGTTGAACTTCATATAAATCCACAATGTTTCTTGTTCAAAGAGTGAACTTCACATATCCCATAGCTCAACTGAAATGACGTGCCGATCCTGTACATATCAAATGCAGAAAGTCAAATTACGCTGCTGTTTTGTATATTCATCAAGAAAGATAGTAATACGTACCCAATGATTTACGTCGCTGATAATTGTCTTTTTGTCAACGTAGTATTTTCTAACACGTTTCTTTGTACATCCTTAAACTTGCTCATGGAACCTTACATGGGCCCTCTGTTTCTATCGGCCGTTCGTGGCTTGGCTCGAATAATGTTGTCTACTCGTAACAGCAGCTCTGCTGCTTCGGAAGCAGAACTGACAACTGCTTTTTTCAGCTTAAAGCTCTCCACTACTCCCAGAGCACGCATATCTGCAACTTTGCCGTTTTCAAGGTCCAAGCCACTGGTATTTAGACCATTATATATCGAAGCACGCAACTTAGCTACCAGTTCACTGCTATCATATCCAGCATTATCAGCCAAAATCGTAGGAAGCTGTCTTAAAGCTATAGCAAAGGATTCCAGAGCCAGAGCCTTCTTTCCTTCCTCGTTCTGAGCCGCTTCATCAACTGCCTTGGACATAATCATCTCTGCACAACCTCCACCAAGGGTAGTTCTCGTTTCCCTTGTAGTCTGAGAAAGTACAGACAGGGCATCATGTAAAGAACGCTCAGCCTCTTCAAGCACTTGCTCAGTGGCACCTCGAAGAACAATCGTACATGCTTCACCGGCAGCAACTCCAGAAAATCTTGTCAAGGTGTCTTCACCAATGATTACTTCCTCCACACAATCACAACGGCCCAGTTGGACGAGCTCAGGATGATCAAAAGTAGAAACGACTTCACCGCCAGTAACCAGGGCCAGTCGTTCAACACCGTCGAAATCAGCATGCTCAATGGTATTAATATGCGCATCCGTAAACAGCTGCTCGGGATAATTATAAATGAGTTGTCTGTTAATGAAGCAGTTGATTCCATGGGATTTGATTTTTTCGACCTTTCGCTTCATCTTGTCCTTCTCGGCCTTTTCCAGCTCGGCCAATTTGGAAGTCGAATCCACTTGGAATTTGGCGCCGAAAATCTTCACTTTATCAGTATCCATCGAAGTATTGGCAATAAGGATTTTGGCATTTGTGATTTTTTTGGGTTGTTTGACGCCGAATCGTTTATCTAGAATGAACCCTTCGTCTAAATACGAATCGCTGAGTTTTCCGCCCGATTTCTTCAGTATCTGGATATGGGCCAAGTTTGTGCTTCCTCGGAGTCGCAAAATGGCATCAGTGGCCAAATTTGCAAAATGATCCTTATCCTGACTCAAGATTTTTGATGATAATGTAGTTTTTGCAATAGCTAGAAGATCTTTTCGAAACACCTGAGGAGAATCAGAGTTATCAACGGCAGTCTTACTCAACGCTGTTGTAGCCACCAGACTAGCCTGACGATATCCCTCAATGATAGTCTGAGGATGGATTTTCTTGTCAATCAACTTCTCGGCTTCTCGTAACAATTCAGAGGCAAGAACAGTGACCGAAGTGGTTCCATCGCCAACTTCATCATCCTGGACTTGTGAGATGTTCACCAACACTTTTGCAGCAGGATTATTAAAGGGAATGGACTTCAAAATCGTCGCTCCATCATTCGTTACCATGCTTTGAGGCCCAGAGGCCGACTGTAACAGCTTATCCATGCCTTTGGGTCCAAGGGTTGATTTGACCAGATCTCCAACAGCAATGGCACCTACAAAGGCCGAAAGCCGGGCGTTTTCGCCTCTCTCTTCAGTGACTTCGTCTCCAAAAATAGGCACGCTCTAAGAAAAGTTAGTGGATGAAAATGCTGCAAAAAGCGCATTTTTTCACTTACCATTTTGTATATGTGAAGAAGTGTGAAGAAGGTTGGGAGAGAGAAGAAAAAGTGAGGGAAAAGGTTGGAAAGTGAAAGCCTCACTGAGAGGAGAAGCCACACAAGAACAAGTGAAATGTAAGAAGGAAAAATTAGTTTTTATGGATCATTATTTCATATATCATTATTTGATATCAAACATGTTAGATGATAAATATCTTAGTAAACAGTAACAGATGTCAAACATTACCACATTGGGCACGTCACGTGCCACCCTTAAAACAATAAACAATTCAACTATATAACTATTCCCTAATACCCCTAATAATATCTTGTAATATCTTGTACAGTATCTATACTCTACTCAATACGCTTCATTCGGATCCGGCTTGGCAACCTTGACCGGCTCCACATTCCAGATCTCCTCCGCATACTCATCCACACATCGATCCGAGCTGAAAAATCCCATATTTGCAACCGCAAGAATACTTTTAGATACAAACGTGTCTCTGTCCTTGAACGCCTTATCTACACGATCTTGCGCTTCCAAATACGACTCAAAGTCATCGTTCACTAAGTAATAGTCTCCTCCTTCCTCAATCGACGATACCAAGTTGGTGAAGTGTTTCGGATCCCCAAAAGTCCCTCTTCGAATTGCATCAAAGACCCTTCTTAGCTTCGTATTGATAGGATTGCCTCGATATGTGTGGTTGTATCGAATATCATCAACTGCTTCTGACAAATGTCCAAACAAGAACATATTCTCTTCTCCAATTTCCCGAGTTATCTCAATGTTGGCTCCATCAACTGTGCCGATGATGAGACCTCCGTTAAGCACAAATTTCATGTTGGAAGTCCCCGAAGCTTCAGTACCTGCAGTCGAAATATGCTCACTAATATCGGATGCCGGAACAATAATCTCCGCCTTAGATACACAGTAATCTTCAACAAAGCTTACCTGGAGCAAACCTTGCATCTCAGGATCATTGTTAACTACTGTAGAAACACTATTGATGAGCTTGATGATCACCTTAGCCATATAATAACCAGGAGCAGATTTACCTCCAATGATAGTCACTCGCGGCACAACCTTGCTACGCTGCTCAGGACTCATGGATTTGAGCGTCAGGTATCGGTAAATAACCCCCAAGATATTCAATTGCTGACGCTTGTACTCATGGATTCGTTTGACTTGAATATCAAACAAGGCATGTTCATTGAGAGAAACTCCACTCTGCTTTTTGATCAGCTTGGCCAACCGTGCCTTGTTGTCAATCTTGATAGCCTGCCATTTCTTCTGGAATTCCACATCATGAGCGTACTTCTCCAATCCCTTCAGTTTGCCAAGATTCCTCATAAAATCAAACTCCTTATCATTCAGAGCCTCGGCAATAAGCTGCGCTAACTTTGGATTGCATTGAAGTAGCCATCGACGAGGAGTAATACCGTTAGTAACGTTTATAAATCGATCAATTCCAAAAATGGCCACAAAATCCTTGAAAATCGTGGTTCGAATCAGCTCAGAGTGCAATTCAGCAACACCGTTAACTCGATGGGATCCAATAATGGCCAAATAAGCCATACGAACCTGTTTAGGCTGCGTCTCCTCAATGAGCGACACTCGTGATAAAAGATCACGATCATGGGGAAACTTTTTCTCGACTTCCTTGAGGAAAAAGTAGTTGATATCATAAGTCAGTTCCAAATGTCTTGGAAGAAGATGGCCCAAGACATCGACCGGCCATTTTTCCAAAGCTTCAGGAAGTACTGTATGATTTGTATATCCAAAGGTACCTCTAGTGATTTCCCAAGCCAGGTCCCAATTGAGCTGTTCGCGATCAATCAAAATACGCATAAGCTCCAAAATGGCTAACGTTGGATGAGTATCATTGAGCTGAATGGCAATCTGTTCGGGAAACTCACGCCAAGGTCGGCTACTTTTCTTGAAACGACGAACAATATCAGAAAGAGAAGCAGCTACCCAGAAGTATTGCTGCTTAAGACGTAATTCTTTGCCAGAATAGAAGTTATCGTTAGGATAGAGCACCGCTGAAACAGTCTCAGCCTCATTTTGGTTTCTAACCGCAGAAGAATAATCACCTTCATTGAACTTGTTGAAATCAAACTCAACATGGGGCTCACAACTCCATAGTCGCAAGTTATTGACATTCTCGGTTTTAAATCCAGGAATAGGCATATCATGAGCAACAGCTCGAAACAGATCACCTCCAGTCCAACGATGTCTGGTATCACCATTATCATCAGTATATCGTTCACTAGACCCATAAAACATGATATCTACTGATAATTCATGACGAGCAATTTCCCAGGGGTTTGCATATTCTAACCAATAATCAGGCTGCTCGACCTGGAATCCATCAATGATCTTCTGCTTAAATATACCATATTGATAACGAATTCCATAACCCCATGCTGGATAATCACAAGTGGTCAAAGAATCAACAAAACAAGCCGCTAAACGACCCAAGCCACCGTTTCCAAGTGCAGCATCAGGCTCCTGGTCCAAAATGTCCTCCAATCGGAAACCAAACTCACTCAAACCGGCTTTAACAGTATCCCTATGACCAATATTGATAATGGCATTATCCATAGCTCTTCCCATAAGGAATTCCACAGAAAAATAGTAAACTCTCTTGGGATCAACCACCGTATGATGCTGCTGAGTTCTATTCCAGCCAACCACAAGACGATCTCGAATAGCAATTGCAGATGCCGAGTAAGCAGCTAAATCATCGCAATTATACAATGAACGAGCCAAAGTAGTCTCGACATTTCGAACCAATTCGGCCTCGAATCCATCAGTGGTGGTGAATTCTTTAATTGAGTGTTTCTTCCATTGCTCTCTGCTCTTCAACGGCACGACCGCTTCGATACTTCTCAGTTCTCTGGGAGTAATTCCTGAAAGGGCTCGACGATGTCTTAGCTGAGATTTGACTGGCTCATCAATTGAGCCGGAATCCAGGCCAAAAGATGGACTAGAGGGAAAGGTTGGAGACGAGAAGCTGTGATCAGACATGATAGAAGAGATGAAGAAAAGTAGCAAAAATCCAAGGAAAATCTGAAGAAAAAATGACGAGAAAATCTCTCAATTCTTATATATTCAGACCCCAACTATCACTTCGTATAAAGTGGAGTGGTTGTCGGATCGGACCGAAACTGAACAAAGAACAGGAATGGTTGCAGATCCACGTGAACGTCAGCGAATTGCAATACTTGGAATTGCACCTATATTTAGTTAGAACATATCTAATAATCCTTCAACGACAATCTCACTAAATATACTAGCGCCTTTCCCCCTGAATCCATCAAATCCAATCTAGGGCCATCACGTGCTCGGACGCCCTTCACGTGATCTTCCCCAGGTCTCTGTACAATTCCTAATTGGGCATTTATGGCAATAAATCTGCACAAACCTGCATCAAATTCCCCAATTAGGAAATTCCAAATATACATCATGTAGTGCGGGCTTTTGGGTGGTTGCTGGGATGGAATTTAATTGGAGCAAAGCAATCAGGAGATAAACGGTATCAACGGGTATAAATATCAGAAAAACATGCCACTAATATCCATCATGAATCCGCGACCTTCCGGGGGCATTTATTCCCTCAAGAAAAGCGGCGTCATACCATCTTCTATCACCCCATTTATCCCTGTCCATCTCACTTTTTGAGGCTCTTCTATCGATCAGAGCCACACTGTTATCTGTGACAGCATATTGCCTAATTTGGATTGCTAACAATGGAGAAATTCAGTGCTTCAAGCAAGAGATATATATGGGGCTCTGTGTGGAAAACCACACCGGACAAGTGTGCATATAAAATGTGTAGAAAACCCCAAGTTAAAGACCTGACGACATAGACCATCGGCGTAGTGGGTTTGTGAATTTTATTATATTAAAATATGCCATCTTCGTACGATATTTTCCCTCCTCAGTTGCTCCAGCAAACCATGCCTGTAGTCATGATGGGTAACATTACTTTCAATTATACCTTTGGGGACCTTGATAGCTGGGCTTACACCATGACAGATCTCGCTATATTCCAGGGAATTTGTATTGCTACTGCAGTTATGGTTATTCTGGCTCTTTTGGCTCTGGATAAGAAGCATACACCTCTTCGATACATGTATCTTATAGGGCTGGTTCTTATCATTGTACATGCTGCGTTAGAGCTTGTATATATCCATGGGCCTTTTTCCTCATATGCGTCTCAATTGACTGAGTCTTATGCCAATGTCACTTCCTCTGCCATTGCTGCTTCTATTGCAGGCAATGTTACGCAGATCCTCATTGTGCTGCAAGTTTTATCATGTCTATTATTCCACTTGTTTATCATGCTGGAAGATCTTCACTCTAAGATTCTTCAAATATCCATTTTAATGGCCATGCTCCTCCTTGCTGTTGTTCCCACAGTGGTTGTCTATGTATACCTGTGTGTGGTCGCATCTCAAGGTGAAATGGATCCTATCAAAACAATGACTTTGCCGACATGGCCTGCCACTGTTGCTCCGCCAATGCTAACAGCATCAGTAGCGGCATTTTCAGTGTTCAATTGCGGAAAGTTGGCGGTTGCCATTTGGCGTCGTCATTGCCTGGGCTTACGTCAGTTTGACGCATATCAGATCCTCTTCGTCATGAGCGCACAAACCATGATAATTCCTTTGATTTTCACTATTCTGGACTTTGCTACGCCTGCAACTGTTCCAAAGTTTTTTGCGACTCTTTCTCCTCTTATAGTAGTGACTTTTCTGCCACTGGCTGGCATGTGGGCTAGATTCCAGATCATGGCGCCGGATATTTCTACCAAGAACTTTATTCCAGTAAGTACAAATATCAGTTTGTATAGTGATCCTGATTCTATCAGAGATCCTCCATTATCTTCGAATAAGTCGACGTTTGATTTGATAGTTTAGGGAGGAGTGCAAATGACAACATCGAGACATTGATACCAAGGTTTGTGTGACGAAATATTTGACTTTAATTAGAAGTTGATTGTTGAAATGTGAAAAAGACATTGTAATTTTTGTGAAAAAGCCCTTGTAAAGTGCAAAATACCATTATTCGAAATAAATTTCATATTAGACTGAAAATCATCGCCCATTAGGCAATTATACTATTATACAGATATCGCGTAAAAAAACGCTTTGAAAAATCCCATCATCTAATGCTCGAAATATGCCATCATCTAATGCATCAAAACCCCCCCTCATCTATTGTTTGATAATCGTCGGTTTCGTCTCTTCATGCTGCTCTTTATTCTCCTCTTCCACCACCAGCGGCTCGTAGCCAAAATATGCCACCACCAGCCAAGCAGCAAAGCAATTCACCAAATGATGCAGCCAAAATGCCCTCTGAACGCCAAATATCAAAGTATAGAATGCACTATATAGAAGCATAACCCGAGTAAATAGCTGTTGACTCACCCAATGCATTCGCGGAATCATCTTTCCCGCAGCAATGTATTCCACCACAAAAAGTGTAGGTATTATAGATATTAGATTATGATGCGAGTGAAATACCATTGTCCATCGTATAGACAGATTATGCGCCCATACCACAAGAATAGGCACATTTGCGGGAAGAACCCAAAACACCAGCATAAATATAGACATGGTGTAGTTATGAAAGTTGCTTAACGCCACAATTTGAGGGTCGTCAAGCCGTGAAAATTGCTGCCCATCACTACTGCTATCTCTAGACGACATCATCAGCAGCGCGATTTCCTTTTTATAGAGACTCTTTATGCTTAATATGAACAGCATGACGCAAAACGTTAAAAGTGCAAACTGGTACGGTACAAAAAACGCCACTGCTCCTACCAAGAAAAACAGTATCAAACGCCTTCGATTTCCAGATGATGCTGTCGTCAAACTCGTATCAAAATACTCCCCTTTTACTGATTGTGGCATATCTTCTTTCGAAATTATGCTTGTAAGAGACACACATGTTTGAGCCAAGAAGTTCATCAAGGAATTAAAAAACAAATAAGATGCATAGCAAAGACCGGAAACAACCAGTAGAAAAAGGGGCCCGAGAAACCACATGTGACAACCCTCAAGGCCCAAGAAAAAGTCATTTCTTCTTGTATCTGAGAACATTGTACTCTGCCCTTCTCCCAAAGTTCTATCCAAAGAAGGTTCAATGAAATATAACAGATTCAGCACCGACGTTCTGCTAAGAGCCCAGGGAAGCAGACTAACTGCCACCAATACCATCGGAAGGTACGTCCGAAGATAGATCTTCATTGCATCATCAAAAGAGATAAACGTCCCGGCTATAGCATGCGCTTGGAACTGAATCATTACTGCCAGAAACACTACACATAGTGGAAATACTCCAACAACCGCTCGATAATGTAAAACCATGCGTGCTACTGTAGCTTGAAAATCAAGCCTTAGTTTGAGATACATGCCTTGGCTCGCATCTGACCACACCTGAAAATGCAAATTATTATATGTTGTAGAGCCATCTCGTGGAAGCCGAAATGGAGAGAAAGGAGCAACACCATGCACAGAGATATTACCAATATCACCCGGAGGAGCATTTATAGAAAACTTAGATTCATGCAATTCATCCACATATTTGCGAATAATCGGCTCAAATAACGGAGTATAGGTCCTGTTGACTTTGCTACCTTTGATAACTCCCCATTCAGCCCTGAAAGCCAACAAACTGCTCCATACAGTGTCAAATGACACATCCACCATTGTTGGACTGCCTCCTTTTATTTTAGCCACAAGTGGACGACCAAGAAATGTTTTCCAAAGACTTTGTCTTACAGGAACTCTTGTTCTCGAGTAAGGATCAACACTAGCTCTTACAAACCCATCTCCTAAACCTTTAGTATGGTCCACGATAACAATGTAGTCATAATGGGCCAAATCCTTCATATCATAATGCAGATAAGATAAATTGGAATAAGAGTCCGGGTTAAAAAACCGACGTTCGGCCAGGTCTCCAAAAATCTCGTCATCTCGGCGTGGAAGCCTTATAACATCCCCTGCAGCATTATGACAGACCATGTTTCGAGGCAGATATCCACCATTTCCAGTCGGAACAGCTTCAACGGAATTTGTAAGAGTTTGTAACAGCACCGTATCTTCGTATCTCACAGGATAGCGACACGCCAACACGTGCAACCCATATTGACTATCTGCATTGCTATTCAAGCCAAACAACTGACCCATAAAGCGATGAGATACTTCTGCCTTGTCCCCATCCATTATATTTTGATCAGTCAATAAGCTGAACTCGGTCGAGTTGTAATGAGGACCTATAGGGAAAAAGTACATTCCATTGCTCTTATTATCGCCTGTGAGCCTTAATTCATCTTGATGAGCTACGATATTCCCATTTGAAGGCTGCCCAACCAAAACAGTGTCAGGACCATCGAGGAGTCGATCGATTCGGGCCGCACTGGGGTGATTTTCTATGCGAGCAGGCTCCTCGAGGCCTGATAACAACCAATGGCGAAATGTCGACATACGCTGCGTCAGAGATTTTGTCCTCGAGGGATTATGAATATCAGTGATTTGTAAGAGCATTGAAGCAATGACTTTTCGCAGCTGACCACACCAAACAATCGCTTGATGATCTACCCCAGCCCATACATTGGGAACCGTAGAAGTGAATACTGTAAACCCATTAGAATCAGGAACTATTGAATTGACAGAAGTATGCTCAGGGGGAATCATCTGATCGAGTTTCCCACCAGCAATTGATATTAAAGACACATGCGATAAAGGGTTTCCTACAACAGCTTGCTCTGAAAAACTCTTTTCCCAGTATCTATTCACATGGTCGTAAAGACTAACAAGTTCTCTGTCAAATGCTAAGGGGGGTAGTAAGTGAGGTGCTGCCAAGGTGACAATGGTAGTAACAGATCCTGGGATATAATTTGGCATAACAAATAAGGTTCTAGCCACTATTCCACCCATACTATGACCAATGAGGATGACGCTTCGAGGCACAACCGCCTGAGAGAGACTTCTTTCAACCGAGACTTGTTCATAAAGACCCAGAATATACGCGATGGCATCATTCAGATACTCGGCTTGATCTAGAAGAGTCTGACCATGAAAGGCAGTGAGATCTTCACCGAAATCGGCCGAAAAGAAGTCCATATGGCCAGCAGATGACCCGGGGACCTCTCGTTCGTACTGGTACGAGCATTCAGAAGCAATTGAACGGACCTGGCGAAAAGAACCAGCATTTCCTGGGATGAATATGACAGGGACTCCAGTCAAAGGATTAAGCTCATCACTGTCTAGGTTAGTTTCACGATATAGTTGCATCTTGTACTTTGAAGCAAACCGTGTCCGCGAGGAGTTGAAGCCTTCTAATTCCACATATGAAGGGGTCATATATGGCATTTGGCAGTGAGAGCCATCGGACTGCGAATCGACATGCAAAAAACAGATTCCGCAGTACAATAAGAAGGCAAATGCAAATATACAAAGTCCATGAATGACCCAGCGTGGGACCTTAGGTACAGGGTATTTTTGGGTGAAGCGCCGGTTCAGACCTCCTGAGATATATTTAACAGCACTGCTAACAAGGTCTTCAGAGGCAGAAGAAGTGGGTCTAACAGGCAAAACAGGGTCTGAACGCCGCTCAGATGCAGGCTTATACAAAGAAGAGGTGTCAGAATCCGAGGACTGCGTGATTGGACCGCTGGGAAGGGTTTTTCTGTTGAGATTTGGCGGCTTTTGCTCCACAGGGCTGGGCCAATCAATCTTCACCGACAATTGCGGGCTCGGCAAAGAAGCCAGCGAGGCCGAATTTGGACCAGAGTCCACTGAAAGCAAGCCGGGGTCATTTGTCAAGGCGGCCGGCTGCTCAGAGCGGGCTCGAGGGGATTCGGCGGACCTCCGCTGCCTGGCAATCGACGCTTCAGGTCGCAACTGGCCCATGTTAGTACAAAAAACAAGAAAAAATCCCACAAAAGAGATTGAAGTATTGCAGAAGAATGCAAATACAACGGTTGAGGGGGCCCAGGATGGCGGCTGTGAGGGCCTTTTAAATGCTTGAGTGATTTGTTCAAAGCAGGAAATTGGCGACAAAAGCAGGCGGAGGAAGAAAAAAACCGGCCATCAAATACTTGGATGATTGATATGGAACCCGCCCCACACTAATATCTCTACGAAGAATCGGCTAAAAACTACTTACATCCATAGCTTTGTCAGATGGAGATGAAGTTCAAATGGGATATTTTTCCATTAAGCGCTGGAAAAAAAGTGGAGCCCCTAACCCTGGGAGCACGGCTGTGTGGTGCTAAGGGGAAACCAATTTGTTTATATAACATGTTTTAGAATGCATGAGAATGGAAAACAAAAAAAGATTTTGAGATGGAATTTGGTCGGAATTATATCATATAAGATATGAGAATGTTTCAGCTCAAAGTGTGTTGGAAATGATTAGTTGTCTTGGATTTAGCAACGTGGTGGCCAGGCAGTGCAAGGCAAGCCGTTCAGGGGACAAGGAGAAATTTCAGATAAGAGATATCGGAGAAATGATGGAGTTAAACAATGCAAAGGTTGGGATTGAATATAATAGGAAATGGATAAAAGGATTGAATAGTATGATGAAAGGATATTTTAGTAAAGTTTGATGAGAAATTTCCTGCTCTATGTAAGTTTTAATAGATTTGATAATGGATAATACACAAAGACAGTGATAATGGGCAGGGCAACTTGCTCAGCCATGGAGGCGATAAAACCATGGCTATGAATGGTATTAATGATGAGACAAAAGAGCGGGAAATGCGTTCTGATTCAAGCTATAGAGAGTGGATATTTTGAGTGGTTTTACAATGGGGTTAGTCATGATAATTATGACATGTTTTAGTTGACAGTTGTAGTTACTATAGAAACGGATAGGAGAGCAAATGAAAGAGGAGCAAATGAGAGAAGAGCAAATGAGAAAGGAAAGAGCAATGAATGATGATAGCAATGATTATTTATGGAGTTACATAATAGTCCATTGTAGTGCAATTAACCCATTGATTAATTATTGCAGTCTTCTAGTTCTTAGTATTGTCTTCCCTGGTTATATGGTAATAAGCACCAAGGGTTGATGTTAATGTTGAAGCGTAAAATTGACAATAAACTGCAGTGTACAACGACATGCAAAACAGGCACAAAAAACGCTAAGACACGACGGTAATTTCCGAAGGTTAAAACGCATAGCAGCCATGTTTTAGACGCATAACGGCCATGTTTTAGACGCATAACAGTCACGCTTTAGACGCACAAGAGCCATCCATGCCTTAGACGCACATTAACTGATCATCATGTTTTAGACGCACAACAATTGATAATCATGTCTTAAGATGCACAATAATTCACGATCACATACTAGCAGAACTATACAATATGAATAATCTCATAATAACGAATAATAGTAACAAATAACAAATAACAACTAACAATAACCATAATCCATAATCCATAATCCATATCCACAATCCCCACTCAAATCCTATCGTGACATCATAACCACCATTAATTGCAACTGACAAAAAAAACACTCCCTGTCTTTTCATCTCAACTATAATTTATCCACAAAAATAACCACCACCACCACCACCACAACTCACTATCTAAACTCTAATAACCTCTTTTCTACTTCTTAACCCCTAATTATCATTCTTCTCTTTAATATCTATACTCACTCCCATGGCTCTCTCTATTACCCTGCCGCCGCGTCCATTGTGGCTTATCAAGGGGTTATCCATACAAAATTCTTTCTAGCCCCCCCTACATACGTGCAGGCTGCAGGTAAAGACGTGTAATTTTTGACGCGCGCCCATTGATGAGATTTCACTGAGAAATTATCGCCTAAAAATTAAATTAAGATGGGTTAGTAAACGAGAGATCTTAACGGTAAGACAACTTGTTTCATCAATGACAGCATCTACAATAGATATAATAGATCTATGATATAATATACAAATAAATATATTATGAAATAAACCAAATCTAAATAATCCAAATAACCAATCCCAAATCATCCATCATCCATCTCTTCTTCTTGACTCCCACCCCCTTCATTCATCCAACTCCACAATCTGCATAACCCCTTGATTCGCGTCTCGTACATGCTTTAATGCCAACCTTGTAATATCTCTTTGACCCCAAACTTTTTCTTTCCTTTGAAATAATCTTTCTTTCATTTCATCAACCGGGTTTCTTTCCACTTCTTTCGTTCTTTTATCTGGAAATCCCCCCAAAAAAGCCCTGATGGTAAGTGATTGCCTAATTCGGTATATTAATTGATTTCAAGCAAACTAACTATCCAGCATTTCTTGGTGCTTGCCTGGCTATTTGCTAGTGCAATTTCTTTCGCTAATTCTACTCCGACTTTATCTTATCCTTTTTATGCTCAAAGTCCTCCTGTTGCAAGAAATGGCTACTATTATTACTATGTTATTGAGGATGATACCTTTGTATCTCAAGATCCTATAAGCTATTCGGCCTCGGATATGCCGTCTTGGCTATCTTTCAATCCTTCTTCTCGTGCTCTTTCTGGAACTCCTAGTTCGGATGCTTCAAATGCGTCGTTTGTGTTGATAGCCAGTGATTCTTCGGGATCGGCCAATCTCACATGCCAATTGCTCGTCACAAATGTCTCAGAACCAACTGTCAACTCTGCCGATTCCGTATATTCGGTATTGAAAGCATCTGGCCAAACATCCGATGCTGATTCGTTGGTTTTGAGTCCTGGTGACCCCTTTTCCATCACTTTTCCACAGGACTTTTTCGTTGCACCCCCTGGAAGATCCTTCGATTACAGCATTGGACTCACCAATTCCCATGCTCCGCTTCCTATATGGGTGAATTTCGACCAGGATAAGCATGAATTCTCAGGAACAGCTCCTTCGGTCAACTCGAAAATCGCCCCTTCTCAGTCTTACTATCTCTTGTTTGGAGTCACTGATTTCCCTGGCTATACGTCTGCTTACGTCAATTTCAACATTATAGTCGGAGCTCATCAATTCACCTCAAATATATCTTCTGATACTCTCAGTGTGGATGCAGGCTCTTCTTTTCAATATGCTGTTCCTCTACAGAACTTGACTTTGGATGGTTCTGCTCCTCTGGCTGCAAATATCTCCTCCGTGTCTCTCAATGCAACCACCAGCTGGATTTCTATTGACGAATCAAAACTGTCTCTGGTAGGAAAAGTCCCCAGTGATCTTCAAGGAACCACCGACTATTTTGAAGTGACTGTTGCTGATCAATTCAACGATACTGTATCATATACCTTGCAATTGGACGTCCTGGGCTCCAATGCCACCATATTCACCAGTTCTTCTCTCAATCCTGTCAATGCTACTCCAGGTGATTACTTTGAGTATTCCATTGGAAGTTTCATGAATAACAAGAATGTCGACCTTACTGTCCATTATGATCCTAATGCTGATTGGCTCAACTTTAATGAGGATAATTTCACCTTTACAGGCCAAGTCCCCAAGAGTTTCACTGGAACAACTGTCACCTTGGATGGAACCGAGAAGAATACAAAGAAGAGAGGCGTTGACACGGCTCAGTTCCGAATTGACAGCTATACAAAGCCAGCTAAGACGTCGTCAGCTTCCTCGGCCACAGCATCTTCAACTTCAACTTCTACTTCCACTTCTAGCTCTACAGCTGCAGCCGCAGCCAAAACCAGTAAAAAAGGATCCTCCTCAAATAAGGACATTGCAATTGTACTAGGGGTGGTTATTCCTATTCTGTTTATTATTGCTCTCTTGGTTCTTTGGTTCTGCTTCTGCAAACCTCGACAGAGAAAGCAAAGATCGCCCACTCCTGCCGATATTGAGAAAGATGGAAATCCCAACATTAGCAGACCAATTGTCAGCCAAGGTGACGGTGACGGATTCATGTCTACCACAGTTAGTGGAGAATCGTTGGTTGACGATGAGAAGAAAGGCGATTGGAAGGATGAGACTTCTCCTCAAAGAGCTTCAATGTATAACTATCTTCAAATGGATCACGATGGACAAGATGATGAAAAGACAAGCTTTTACTCTGGAGATACTAGGGCATATCAAGGCAGTTCTTCTGATTCCAATGGTCCTTCTCCTGTTAAACCGACACAGGCACCCGCAGCTGTAGCTATTGGAGCACCATCAGTACCGCCAGGACCTAACCGATATCGACAGAACCGTGACACTTCTCCATCACCAGACAGAGGAGCGGTGGAGACACCAGCGGCCATAGCAGTGCCGCCGAGAACCGATCGAATTCCTCATTATCTCACACCTAGAGGCAATGCAACACGGCCTCGCAACTCTTGGCGTCAAACTGCAGCATCTTCTGACAGACACAGGGCCGATCATGAGCCATCAGGGTCATTGGCTAGTATTGCTTCCGATGATTTACTGACGGTGCGTCTTGTAGACGAGTCCCGATCACCACGAGCACAAGACAATTCACGCCAACATGCAGTACGACCATCGGATGCATCTTCGGGCATAATAAACTCATTTGGAGCTCATTCTCAGTCGTCAAGTGTCAGTTCTGATAATACGACTAGAGACGCTCCTCATGTGATGCCAGCAGTTCATGAAAGTACAACTGAGTATCGTAAAGGCAGTGGTGGTACTAATGTAGGGTTAACGACATCGGATAGTGAGCTTTCTGCGTATAAGACGGCAGAATCAGGAGGGGACACGGACGAGAATGGTTCATCAGAAGATAACATTAGAGCGTATCGAAACTCCCTTGGACAGCTCACTTGGCTACAAGCATCTACAGCCGAGAACTTTGATGATGAAGATGCTTCCACGGCCTCTGAGGAATCAGATCGAGATGGAGGCCCGTCTCGAACGAATTCTCGCAGAGATACAGTACGATTGGTGGAATTCACCAAAGCTAAACGAGGAAGTACACCTTCAGAGCCACAGCTGGAAAGACCACCAGTTCCTTTGATACCGCGAGAGTCGTCGTCGGAGATTGCTTTTATATGATGGATGAAGAAATTATAAAGAGGTTGAGAGGAGGTTCTTGGCCTTAGTGCTAGGAACGAACAACTTATTTGTACTATTTACTATTTATGAGATATGCACTATCTAACTAATATCAACTAAGAACGTTAATATATGATAATATAGGATAATATGAGAAAAATTACCAAAAATTACCAAGAAGTTCCTATATATATGGCATTATTGAGTATCATGGCCATTGGTGGACTTGCGCAAATAATTCTGTCAAAATCCACAATTCAACACATTTTTTCCAAATTGTCCCAATTATTTTACCTTTCCATTTTTCATCGTCCCAAAGAGTCCCAAACTTGCCAATTTCCGCCCCTTTCATGTTGTTTCTTGCCCTTTTTGTCATATAAATTTCATGCTTGTCCCCACTCAACTGTCCAACGAGGCTATCAAACAAGCCCACCTTGTCCAAAAGTCCATTCTCTTTCCAACCAACAGGCCCATATTTTCAATGCCAATGTTATTATGGGCACTTTTAGCCCATTATATGGCCCTTGTAGCCTCTGCAGAATCATATCCACCAGCAGCAGACTTCTATATCCCCAGTCTCCCAGGCCTTGATAGCCATGATGTCCAATTCCCAGTCATGCATTCCGGAACCATTAATATTACCCGAGATATTCATTCTGGGAGTCTATTTTTCTGGCATGTCCAGGCCAATTCATCGACAAACCCGCGAAAAACCGTGGTTTGGTTGAATGGTGGCCCTGGATGCTCTTCGATGGACGGAATGCTCATGGAAATCGGGCCGTTTCGAGTACAAAAAGACGGGAAATCCCTGAAATATAACCCAGGATCTTGGCATCAGCATGCAGATCTTGTATTTATTGACCAGCCTGTAGGTGTGGGGTTTTCAGAGGTGGAACATGGCTATATCCATGAACTGGGCGGTTCAGCTGCTGATCTCATGGTATTTATTGATGAATATTTCAATATATTTCCAGAACAGCGTAGAAACGAGCTTTATATTGCTGGGGAATCGTATGCTGGTCAATATATCCCATATTGGGCTAAAGCTATATTGGATAGGAATCAAAAGGCTAATCGAGACGATGAAAGATTCATCAATTTGGCCGGTCTTGTTATGGGAAATGCTTGGATAGATCCCTTACGACAATATATGGCATATTTGCCTTTTAGCCAACAACATGGGCTTCTTCCAGAGGGGTCTGAAGGGGCCAAGAGGTTTGAACAAGACCACCTGGCATGTGTGAATACGCTCTCCGATCTCGTCAGCAAAGATAATGTTACTGTGCATGTTTCTGAATGTGAAAATATGGTTAATAGATTTCTCTCCAACAGCGGAAATGGAAAAACATGCATTAATATGTATGACATTCGTTTGGAGGACAGTTATCCGGCTTGTGGACTCAATTGGCCGCCTGATCTCACAGATGTAATCAAATATTTATCACGAGATGACGTCTTAGAAGCCTTGCATGTAACTGGGAGAGAAAATAGCCCTTGGACTGAATGTGATGGTGCTGTTGGTGAGAATTTCAGTGCTGCCAAATCAGTTCCTTCTGTTCAATATATTCCAGAGATATTGGAAAATGTGCCGGTATTACTATTTGAAGGAGATCAAGATTTCATTTGCAACTATATGGGACTTGACATGATGATCAAAAATATGGAATGGGGTGGGTCCCAGGGCCTAGAATTATCAGGCTTGGAAAACTTTACAGTGGCCGGGGAGAACAAGCCTGTAGGCACTGTGGTGTCAGAAAGAAATCTTACACATGTGAAATTATTTGGAACTTCGCATATGTCGCCATTCGACGAGCCTATAGTTAGTCAAAACATGTTTCAAGCATTTGCATATAAGGAAGGCTGGAATGGAAACGATACAATGATTCCCGAATCACCAGCTAAGGACAAACTTATCAGTGAAGCTACCTGGAAAGCATATTACAAGGCAGGAGCTGTTGCTCTTGTTATCGTGGTATTAGCTGTGATTTTACTGGGCTTTCTGCTATATTGGAGTAATCGTCGCCAAAACAACACTGTGCATTTTGACGAATCCACCAGTGCTGGTGATGTGATTAAATCGGCATTTCAGGGCCTAACGCGATGGGTGCCGAAAAAAATGCGACGAAGAAGATACGATTCTGTTATAACATCGGAGGAGGAATTAGACGAGTTGGAGGCTCCGTTTGAAGATGACATTGACGAGGAGGACGATTTGGAGCTGGAAACACCGAGAGAAGAAACTCCATGACAGGAGTAAACCCAAAAATGGTGCGTGTAATGATGGCTAGAATAGTTAAGTCAACTGTTTGTGCTAAGAAACGAGAAACTATTGAACTACTCAGATACAACATCAGTCTTGCCTGGATGTCTGTCTCTATAAAAGTCCTCAGTATTTTGACATTTCCTTCGTCCCTCAAGATATTCCATCATCTCTGTATACGTCTGAGGAAGTAGCTCGGGCTTAGGCTTGCCATCACCGTGCTCAGTGAAGTAAGAATATGTGAACTGGCCTGTAGGCGTAGTGGTTCCATGATCCAACTCTTTGACCAGAGTATCGACTCGAACTTGCACCAGAACACCAGGAACTCGAGAGGTTTGACCGTTCACAGTAATTTCTCGTGCGCTATCTTTGGTATGAGCTACTACAGCTGTCAAGTAAAGTACAGACCCAACCGGAACAGGGTTACGGAACGTGGTACTATCCAAAGAGACAAAACGCGGAGCTGCATGAGCAAAAGCTGCAGCACATGCATATGCAAGTTCAAATGTTTGCCTGAGCAAATATCCTCCAAAAATGATATAACTGTAGGCGTTACGGTATTGGGGCTGCATAATGGACGTAGAATAGACCTTAGAATCGGCCATTGACACCACGTTTGAGGGCCTTGTAGCCGGCTCAAGCTCATATTGATGTTGTCTCAGCCACATGGAGTGAATGATTCGGCTTTCTTCGTCTGAAGGAGTCTTGAGTTCCTCACCCGTCTTATTAGCAGCCAATTTCTTAGCGGCATTGTACTTCTCGGCCCGTACAAATTCCATTTCCTCACGGGGATTTGAAGGAACAAGCTTGTTTATAGGAAACGCCTTGCCAGTTTGGGGGTCTCTAGCAACCATGGTGAAACTGGCGGTCAGAAAGACATCTTCGTCCTTAATATCGTCATTTGTCCAAACCTTTTTGGGGTCAACTGATTCGGTATGAGTTGCAGCTTTAATTACAACTTCCATTGATGAACGACCAGACCATGAAACATATCCTGAAAGGCTAACGTTGAAAGCACTGAGGTCATCCAGACGCTTGAGCATAAAGATACGATCTACAGCAGCAGTAGCCACCTGAGGAGTAGAAGGAAGACAATGCTTGAAGGAAATAACACCAGCCAAAGCATCAAGATCCTGGAAAATCTGGCCGATTCGCAACCGTCCGGACGAATTTATGTAAGCATCCAGAAACCATTCATCGTCTTTGAATGGAAGCAAAACACAGGTAAAGCTATGATTTACACCACGCTCGACTCGGTCGCGGTTCTTCACGTCCTGGAATGGAATTCTAAGCGGAGCTTTCTCATTGGAATCTGGATGTGCCTTTTTCCAGTCTGCCACGTCCTTTTCTCTGGCGCGCAGGGCAGTCAGCCAAGGCACTGGCCTTCGCATGGGTGATACGGCATCTTTGGCAGCTACTGGCTCAAACAAATGCTGCTCATACGATGAATACGATCTACGAAGAAAATTACTGCTAACTTTGGAAGGAAATTGGGCAACTGCGCGTCCTACGCTAGGGATCAAACGTGCCATTGCTTGGTGTTAAATAAAAATTGACTGTTGCGGCATTGGTGGGAAATGATGTTCAGCCGTACAACGATAGCGGATATTCCGCAATGAGCAGCAGAGGCAGCGGACATGAGAAATATGAGGGAATAAACAACGGGTGGGGATGCTACTTTATAAGCTCGGCACATGCATTGATTGTTGGAGTTATTTGCCGGACAATATGTGCTTTGGTTCGCTCAGATGCTCCAGGTACAATAGGGGGCATGGCTTAATATCTTATTATGAGATGAAAGATATTTTCAAGGACATTTAAAGCCGTTATGCATGATAGTCACTTTGCATTTGAAGTGGAGTAGATGGATTGGAGCCGAATAACAGTTTCGGCTCAACTTGCGGTGGAAGCAACAGAAACACCATTGCTACTGAAACGGGCTATTATCTGGATGATACTTCTCTGTTTTGTTGTTATAGACTCCTGTTTTTCTTTAAAAGAGGTGCCTTTTGTCCAAGTCGGGCGGTTGATCATCGGGCACAACTGCCTTATGGAGAAGTGAAAAATATACACATGACCAACCTTGAGCGGAGTTATATCAAAGATAAACAAATATTGAGGTATAATATAGTGCTCAATATGGCAAATTGGTAGCAGATCTGGAAGAGAAGGCGCGCGTGACAGGCCATTTAAATAGCTGAGCGGGGTATATTTTGATCCAATCCAATTCACCAATATCAGCTACAAATGAATAGGAAACTTGTCTCCTTAGCTATTCTTGGACTCGGACTTATTGGATCTTCATTGGCTTCAGACGAACTCCCATTATGTGCTCCTCAGCTTCTATCAGATGGTAAAGCTCCTCCCTCGGCAGTCACCACGGTTCAAACAGGAAAAAACTGCACCGTCTACGGCGACCCTCCTGCCAAAATACTTGGCGATATTATTTCACCAGATGGACTTTTGTCACTGATTGACGTGTGTAGCGGGACAATTGTGCAAATGGTTGATAACCAAAATACTGTCAGACACGTTTGTTTTTATGCAAACCCCAATTCTACAGCCGATGCTCCTTTACCTCTTGTAGTATGGCTTCATCCATCACTTGTGCCTCCTTGGATCGCATGGCCATTCACGCAATGGGATGGACTCAAGACTACTGAGCCTCTGAACAATGAAGATCCAGAGCGTTTGGGCTTCAGTTATATTTTACCGATTGGACGAAACACAGTACATCAATATCCAATTCCTGACAATGATGGGCTTGGATGGGACAATTGGTACAGAAACTACAATAGGAATTCATCAGCGCTGAATCCCGATGTGGACTTTATTGACAAAGCCATTGATATGGCCAAATCCAAAGTGCCAGTTGATAATCGACGAGTGTTTATGTCAGGATGGTCAAATGGAGCCTCAATGGCTATTCAATACGGGTTTTTGACCGAAGGAATAGCGGCTGTTAGTGTATATTCAGCCCCGGATCCTTGGAGAGATGCTCAAGACCCCTGTACTCAAGTGCCATATCCAACCGTTGGTACACCAGCATTGGATCTTCATAATAATTGTGATATTATTGGCATCTGTACAACAGGACTGTATTTTTACCAGGATTTAAACAATAGGTATCCGGCATTGGACCAGAATATCGTGGTGATTGATTCAGCTTCAACAAATGTCACCGGCTGGAATGGTAATGCTACTTGTAATCCCCTTTGTCAAAGTGTATGTGAATTGACTACAGGAACTTTGGCGCATCTTCGATATCCGACGGAAAGAAACCAAGATACGATTTTTCCGTTTTTGAGAGATCATCCGTTACCGGTGAGTGGTAGTTGGGGATCTCCATAATCAAACAAAATGAATAATAGTTATGTATTTGTAGGATAAATCTAAAGAAAAAAAATAAATATTCTGGCCAAGCCGAGAAAAAAAACGTGGGGTTACTCACAGGGGTTATTGTGAGGAGAAACATGTTTTAACTCGGCATTTGAGTTGAATGTTCAAAAGGTTGCGGGGCAGGCTATTTGACCCTTGCATAATTACAACATGGGTGGGGAAAAGTTGAATTGAAAAGAGCTACGTCATTTAGTGAGAGTGGGGGGCGGATTGAGAAGATAGGGAATCATGAAATTACAGACATTTTGGCTACAATAGTCATTGGTTTATTCGTAGATCAATACATTTCTGGTGTTTTTTTTGTTATAAACAATTATATTGTAGGCATGGGTCTTTTTCAGATAAGAAGGATCTACTGATGAACATACCACATGTGGCTAAAGACAGCCGCTTTTGAAGAAAATCCATCTTTGCCTTTGAAAATAATAATAACAAGCAATAGCAAGCATGATGAAGTGCATATGAGGATTTCGTATTATGAATTGTACATGATTAATTCTACTTTTCTCATATCTCTTGTTGTTGGCTGTATCAGCCGTTCCAGTTATCTAGATAAATGTTGGAATGGGCAAAGCTTAGCTGCTAACTATAAAACAAGCATGGCAATTTTCATCCTAACGCCTTGCTTGAAATGTCTTAAAGATTGTGCCGCATTAATGTGGCTTGCGGATTACTTTTTAAAAAACAAAAAACAATCTCATTGTATGAACAATAAGCCTAATTGGCTGATATTACCTTATCGTGGTTTTGCTGCGGGACCCCTTACTGTTTTAGGCAATGGTTGGCAACGAAACCCCGCTGATCATCATGTTAACTGCCACATAAAGTACTAACACCATCACATGACTGGTTTGTTTTTTTGCCAATAGAGCCTTTTATTCAGTCATTTGACTGACAAGCAACTTGGCGATTCAAAAGTCCAGGGCTTAAAGTAGTAACTTAGTAAAGTGGTTGCTGGCGCCGTGGATCTAGATCTAAATGGCTATTTAAATGCTTCAGCGGGGTGGATTTCCCCAGCTCAGTATCAATTGAAAATGAATAATATGATACTTTCTTTTGCCATCTTTGCCCTGCAGTTGGTACGCTTCTCTTTGGCTATAGTTTGCACATCTTCGGCCATCACCACTGTTCAGACTGGTCTTGATTGCTCTCCTTATGGTGATCCTCCCGCCTATATTGTCAATGATATCATTTCTCCCGATGGACTGACGTCGCTTATTGACATTTGCAGTGGAACTGTGTTGGAACTCACTGATAATGATGGTACCACCAGACATCTGTGTCTATATACAAACCCCAATTCCACTCCTGAGGCTCCTTTACCTCTTATTGTATGGCTTCATCCTTCTCTTGCACCTCCTTGGGTCGCATGGCCATTCACAGGATGGGATAAAGTCAAGACTACTGAACCTTTGAATAACGAAGATCCTTCAAGAGTTGGTTTCAGTTATGCCTTGCCAATTGGCCGAAATACTCTGCACGAATATCCTTTCCCTGACAATGCAGGACTTGGATGGGACAATTGGTACCGAAATTTGAATAGAAGTTCTCCAACACTCAACGCTGATGTGGATTTCATTGATAAAGTCATTGATTTGGCAAAGTCCAAAGTGCCAGTTGATAACCGACGAGTATTCTTGTCAGGATGGTCAAATGGAGCCTCAATGGCTATTCAATATGGGTTCTTCACTGAAGGTATTGCTGCCGTCAGTGTATATTCAGCCCCGGATCCTTGGAGAGATTCTCAAGATCCTTGCACTCAAGTGCCATATCCAGAAATTGGCACACCGGCGCTTGATCTCCACAACTATTGTGATATTATTGGCATTTGTACAACAGGACAATATTTTTACCAAGATTTAAACGAGCGATATCCGGACTTGGATCAGAATTTCGTGGTAATTGACAAGCATACCAACGTCATCGGGGTTAACGGCAATTCTACATGTGATCCATCATGTGCGGGTCCATGCGATATAGACGAAGGAGCGTTTGAGCATCTTCGATTTCCTGCATCAAGAAATCAAGATACGTTTTTTAAGTTTATGTTAGAACATCCATTGCCTGAGAGTGGAAGTTGGGGACCAGCTTAAGCACGTATAGAACAAATTGTCATCAATTTGTAAGATATATCAGATATGGACACGGTATTGAAGAAATTGTCATCAATTTGTAAGATATATCGGACATGGATATGGTATTGAAGAAATTGAAAGAGGAGTTTGTATGGATAGATTGAATGACTGGTAGTTATTGGTGTTAGATATCGGTGACTATTGGTATATTATTAGATGAAAGATGAAATAAATATAGCGATAATACGCTGAAATAAATGATAATAAGAGTATGGGATATGGCGTTAATGATGTACCTGTAGCTTATGCTATTGTTGCATTGTGCATTGTTTCACCATCTAACACTGCGTAGCACTGCATAAGCTCAGGCATACACATGCAATAATACAGTATAAAACAATACGTTTACATGAAAAACCCTCCTTGTATTATTATCGGCTATATAGTCCTAACTGGGTAACCGCGATTTGGCCCATGTACTACTTTTAACCAACCAACTAAAGCCATTTACCGTACTACTTTTAGTTAAGCCACATGCGAGTTTCATGGGTTTGATTTGATTGAAAAGATTTTTTGCACGGGTATTAAATTTTATCGCAAACTTGCCAACAGAGTTGGAAACAGCAAGCTCAATCTACTACTGGATATGGAATGTTGAACAAGGGCATTTTAAAAACAAGGTAATAACGAAAGCAAATACTATAGAAAAAAAAACCAAAAAAACTCCATAAATCAATATATCAGATCTCAACAATTCCAAAACCCTCCTGGACCCCCGCCGATCTTCGATCGATTGATGCCCTGCGCACGTAATCGGCATGCATTTTGATGTTTTACAGAGGCTGTTGTTTTGGTGTGGCGGTCACGTGGCAGCACATCATCGAACCTAACCGCCTTGGTTCAAATTTTCTTGTGTCCCCATTTAGTCAGCGATTTTTATACCGCTGGATTTGCTGTTTTTTTTTAATCTTCCTTGTGACTTTTAGTTGTTTAAAATGGCTAGTAGCAGAGATATTTCACACTTTATTGCCAATCTCAACTCGTTGGAGCCCGTTGACAATGGTAGCGCCAGCCTTGCTCATAATGATGAAGAGCTTAGCATATTTAGCAATACCAATTTCTTTGACTTCGATGTGGGTCGATCCACTAATATAGCTGCGTCAGTGGATGATTTGCTTATGCAGCAAGAGAGACAGCTTCAGGACTCTTCTAAAGGCAAGCAGCAGCTTCATTATTTGCATCATGGATCGCATGCAGGATCGTCGTCGTCTTCGTCGGCTGCTGACATTCAAATGGTACCGCTGGACTTTACTAGTTTACAGCAATTTTCCTTGGCTTCGGATCTGCTTGGAGAAAACCGTAACAACAATGACAATGGAGAAGCCAAGCAGGATGACGCTTCGTCGGCTCAGGTGGACGAATTAATACGCTCAAGCAAACGAAGGAGAGCATCTTCAAGGACCATGGTTTCGACTCCTGTGGATTTATCCGAGAGCCCAAGTGATGATACTCCTAGAGTGTCGGCTGAAGAAGACAAGAGACGTCGTAACACAGCAGCATCGGCGCGATTCCGAATCAAGAAGAAGTTGCGAGAGCAGGAGATGGAACGTAATACCAAGGATCTACAAAACAAGGTGGAATCACTACAGGATCGAGTCATGCAATTGGAGATGGAAAATAGGTGGCTTAAGAACCTGGTGGTGGAGAAGAATGAGGCACGAGATATGACGGACTTGCTGGATATGAAGAAGAAGGTTCTTGGCGAGGATTCGTCGGTGAAGAACGAGCAATGAGTGCATGGACATGTGCTGTTAACTTTACGATGTTATGATGAGTAGATGAGGAGATAGCGTTATAAATGCGTTGAATTAAGGATATTTGGATGTGATATTTATTGGCTGTAATTTTATGAATACCCGGGCATTTTGTATTTAACGTTCAGTCGGCAATTTGTACGTCCAATCGGAAAGCTGTATGTTCAATAATTATAAACTCTAAGCTGTACGTTGAATCGGCAAATTGCACGTTGAATCGACAAATTGCAAACTGTACGCTCAGCAATGCTCAATACTTTGACCATTCTCACAATACCTCTGCCATGCTTTAAATCCCGTAACTCCTAATGCTGTAATTCCTAAAAATCCCACAAATTTGTTATATCCTTTTCCTTGGTTATCCTCATAATCAGATCGTGGTCCCCAAGCTCCGTAATAGATATACCAAATCGCCTTCTTTTCCGCCTCGGTTAAATGTTTCCAATCGCCTCTCATTACATCCTCCAAGTATAATATTATGTCATTCTGAGCAGCCATATCGAGCTTTTGCCAGTTTTTATCCAAATGAACAAGGTTGGGCTTCTTTTTGTTTTTCATGGTATAACCGTCATGAGAGTCGTCATCGTCGTCATTTGAAGGCCAGAATGATATAGTTGGCCCGGTATGAGCTTTTCTGGCGATGCTTTTGAGCACGGAGGATGTTATAGAAGAGGATTTTTGGCGTGAAATAAAGCGGATCATGGAATGGAGGAACTATGTAGAGGAACTGTGTGCAAGAGAAGTGGACGAACTATGTAGAGGAACTGCTATATAGAATAGAATGAGCTGCGATGATTAAAAACCAAACTAGAAACGTAATGTAAGGTGCCCAGTGTAAGATATCTCCTATAACGTCGCTTCGTTCTCAGTTTGTTGGTAGAAACCAAGTTTTCTTCTGCTTGATGTTGGAACTTTTCACGGCAAGGCGACAGAGCCAAAATGCCAATATCCTAAAAAAAGTCAATTATCACTCAATTAAAATGAAAATAAACCCATTGAAATACTGTTTTTCTCCTAAACTCATTTCCCAACAAACGACTCATCAATTATATTTATGTTGGAATTTCTATCCAACTATAACCTAAACAATCACCATTATCCCTCTATTTGTCGTCTCACATCCAAACTCTCCACCTATCCATCATGTCTTTAATACTATTAGATGTAAGAACCAAAACACATGATATCAGACGGAAAATCAACGTGAATTCTAATCATTTAGCAATTGTGGGATAGATCACCAGCTTATACAGCTGAATATAATCTTTCATCTCAGCCTTTATTTGCTCTGATTCTCCTATCTTTAGGTATGTACAAGTCATGTATTATTTATATAGTTTTTGCCTTTACTAATTCCGTCTTTCAGGCATCTCTTTATCTGGATGGGTCGTTATAACCGATAAAAAGTCGGCTTTGACATCTATAATTGCAATTGTTCTTGCATTATTAGCCAGCGGTGCATTAGGGTAAGTGGTTCTCAGATAGGTGATTTAGCTTGTTAAACACTTTGATGTGATATTTTATGTTATTGAGTTATTAATTGTTAGATTTGGAAGTGTTTTTCTTATTGATAGTGTAGGAGTATATGTGTAGGAATAGGCAGTAAGCTCATGAGTCTTATAGAATATATTGGTGATAAGTGATACACCCCGTTACGATCTATCATTTATACCTCAAACTCACCTTCTTAAATATTTCAATTCTGCATCACCAATTTTCACTTTATTCCATCAACTTATATTTTGAATCAAATTCTTGGGTCTTTTCAACTTCTAAATACCCAAATCTACTCATATCAACATAGACATATTGCATCTGATCAGAATATCCTCTCAGATCAATATGCTACTGCCCTTCTCTCGCCAGTTTGCCGCTGCAAAACCACACTTTCCCGCTGCTTCTCGATATCTATCATTGCTACGCAAATTACCCCCCTTATATGCTCATCCTGAATCGGAATCTTCAAGCTGCATCTCTTATTCGAAAAATCCAACCGCCGTTAACCTTGGTTCTCTTCCTTCATCTTTCTTGGATCAAGTCAAAACCATTGCACAAGCTCGAATCACCGGATATGATGAACAACTTCTTCTTCCACGCTCGGCAACTGCCAAATTCAAAGAAAACCCGGCCTTTATTCAACTTGTTCATTCAATTCTCGCTCAAAACATCCATAATGATTCCACAATTACTATGATGGTTCCACCCAAAAGCGAAGTTGAAGAATACTATTATCCTATCAGTGATCTAAGGGCATTTCCACCAATGGGACGCATTCCCGATATTCAAGATACTCTGGGCCATGTCATTGTCAAACGAGGCGTTGTTGTTCCTCATACTTATCAAAGTAACGACATGTATCGAACCTTCACCAGCGATGGACCGACTATTTTGTCGGATTACATGACCGAGCTAGTGAAATCCGAGTGTGAAAAACGAGTTTGATGCGTGCTAATACTCACGGATTCAATGTTTGAATGGTTTAATGAATACGTCAAATGCTAATGTTGACGAAATAATTATGGCTACTTATTATAAACTGCTTCTTATAAAAAGAACGACCCCTTATTCAGCGTCGTTGGAGCTGGCCCAGAACCTAAAAAGTCTCGATGAACATTGATATAATTGGCTGCATCATAATCATGATCACTCAATTCCCATATTAGTTGGATAGTCTGTTGGACGAGTTTTTCCAAAAATGCCACCGAAGGCTTGCCTTGGTCGCTGAGAATGGCTCGATTCACCTCATTAGCTAGCGGTACAAGACCCTGATTACTGAAAAGATCAGACACCTCGGGGATATCAGCGGGATTCTCATATGCAAGCAAACTGAAAACTGTCCGCAGCATCTTTTTGACTATTGGTCGCTCATCATCCTTGTACCTCTGACGCAACTCCTGGCCAAACTTAATGGCTTCCGTGAGGTTAGAATTAGCACTGGCTTTCGCACTTCGTTTAGTTCCGCGCCTTTTACTGCTCGAAGCATCTGCAGGAGCCGGCCGGATCAATCCAATAAACTTCTGACACCACAACTCAAGATAAATAAGTGAATCCTTCTCCAAAACAGACGGGTAATGCACCTCCAACAGTTCTATAGCTCCATCAATATCTCCCTCTCTGATCATAAGCCGAATTTGCTGTTTGATTTCTGCCTCACGCCGAGAATTCAAGTCTTCTTCCGATAATCCGTCGGCCATTTCTTCATTTTCCTCGTTATCTCCAACCGGAGTAGAATCACGGCCATCGCTCTGCAACTGCGACTCCAGACGACATTCCTGCTCAAATGCACCAGCAGCATCAAGATATCCCTCATGTTTGAAATAAGACAGTACCACGTCTTTAACAAGTTCGTCAACCTCATTAGTATCTCGACCATAATAGAATCCAGCCTGTTCGAGATTAGGCTCCTGAGCCCGCACCTCCCGCTCAATTTCCACTTTATAATCATCGACATATTTCTCAATATCAAACCAAAAATCCTCTTGGCCGAAATTTGTTGTTGATTTCTTGCCAGTCTTCATGCCAATAGTAGGGTACAAGTTCTCTCCAGATACATCAACAAATGCATCATTAAGGAAAACTCCATCCTTTGTGTAAAAAATAGTCCTCTTTCTGAAATTAATTCCACATCCAATAGTATTACCTTGGCCATATCGGGGCCCATAGCTTGAGGAAGTGCCACCACATGCTACAATAATACCATCATCTCCATGATATGCCCATGACTTTGACTCAAATCCGGGAAATTTCGTCATCAAACAGTCGTCATCACAAATGCCAATGGCAAACGATTCGTCATTTGCTGACGATTCAATCTGCACTTCAAAATAGTATACTCCACACTGAGGAGGAATAGGATCCAATGTCCGCAGAGCCGCAATATCATGTACCGCTGTAGTCTTCTGATCGCTCATAAATTCCACAGTGCAGTCATAATTTGACAATCTGACCGAGTTTTCCACGTCTCGTTTGGCCCATCCAAAAGGCAGCGGCTTGAGCCCCATTTCGCTACGACTTGGAAGCAAATCGTGCTCATCAGTAGCAAGATCCTCTAAAATGGCTTCCTCACGAGAGGCAGCCAGTCTAGGTTCAGATTTGACCCGTGCATACATTGGATATGCGGTTCCGTCCACAGACGGCCGAGCGCGGCGTTTAGTTGAACGATTAACGCCACCCAAATCGGAAAGCGAAGTATTGGCGCTGGCCAGGCTCTTTCTTGCAGTAAACTCACCATTACTAGATTTCCAAATGTTCAAAGCGTCCAACTGGGCAGTTGCTCGGGACGAGAAGATTTGAGGAAGCTTGAATTGGGACCCATTAACATTTACAGCCTGCTGAGCAGAAGCGGCAAAGTTTCCAGCGACTCCTACGGTAGAGTTGGAATTGGTGAGCAGCAAAGGCGCCTTATTTGTAGCGGCAGTCTCAGAATCGAGACTAACTCGGCGGCTATGAATGACCAAATCAGCAGGCGAAGCTCGATCATCGAGATTTTCTTCTTGATGCTCACCATTAGCAAAAGCATTCAACAACCAATTGGCATAAGTCAAATCACCGTCCTGGGCATCCAAGAGTGCCGAATAACGTTCGCCATAATTGGTCAGACGCAGATAATTTGGCAACGGGAATCCGGAAGAGGTTTCAGAAGGAGAAGACAATTCAGCAGACTGCCTAAATCCCAAACCGCCATTAGCAGGTTGGATGCGTAGTTTCACGGTATATTCAGAGCCGGACATGAGCGATAGTTATGAGAGTGATGAGTATCGAGCAGTGAGTGCTATATAAGCAGTGAGTACTGAATAACCGATAAGTATGAATAACCGATAAGTATGAATAACCGATAAGTATAAAAACCCAGAATAACCCCGATACCGATTCAAATGATATATAGCCAAATCCACCAATTCACAGTTATTATTGCTTTTCCGTAAATCCACTATTGCTCTTCAGTTTGCTCCTCAGTTTGATCCAACTATTGTGCTTGCAAATACCAGTCAATCCCTTAGCGATCTCTTGATTCAGCTTCAAGCAACAATAAACAGCCAATCAAAAGTATCCAAGGCTCTTCAAATATAAAGCGCTACGAATATTATGGCGCAATATCGCAAAATGACTTCAACAGGGTTGCCAATAAATGGACTATTGCTAAACTATTACGAAGCTCAACAAACCTAACCTTTAATTATAAGATCTGCTAATTCGGCGTATTTACCACCAATAACCGTTGCTCCTCAATATAATATGGCAGGTCACTTGTGATGTTAACTTGTGATGTTTGAATGTTATGTAATTAGGAGATGGGAAGTTTTGACTGAGAGGTTTCTTGGCTGATAACAGAAAGGCGTACGGATGCAGGGTAAATTGGAGGGGAAAAAAAGAAGGGCATTTTATTTATTAAATGGGGTTGGGATACTGGGTTGTAGTTGGAATATGCTGGATTTTCACTTTTATTGTCCAAAATATTTGTTGTGCAGCGAAAACTGCTTCTAAGCCCAAAAAGGAAATTTCTCTTCTCTTCACAACTGTTGAGGTCTATTCATTACATGCGTATATATATATATATGTTTATTGGATCCTGTTAAAGTATCCCACTAAATGCCATGTTGAAGCAATGCCATATTGAAGCAGATTGCCTTGTTGAAGCAAAATGCCTTGTTTATCCTTTTATTGGTTTTTTATAAAACTGCCCCCGCCGGTGGTTCCTTAATATCTATAATGATCAACCTTATAAGGACCCTCTGAAGCAATTCCAAGATAATCACCCTGCTTAGGTGACAACTTAGTCAACTGGACTCCAAGATGATCCAAGTGAAGTCGAGCAACAGTCTCATCCAAAATCTTAGGAAGAACATGAACTCCAATATCAAATGGACCTGATTTTGAGAATTCCACATACTTTTCTCGGAATTCCTTGTTATTGGCATTGAACAAAGCAATCTGGGCCAACACCTGGTTGGTAAAAGAGCAAGACATGACAAATGACGAGTGTCCAGTAGCACATCCCAAGTTCACCAGACGACCTTCTGCCAACAAAATGATGTGGTGGCCATTGTGCAGCAAGTATCGGTCGACCTGAGGCTTGATGTTGACAACAGACTTGGCATTCTTCTTGAGCCAAGCAACGTCGATTTCAATGTCAAAATGACCAATGTTGCATACAATGGCGTCATTTGGCATCGACTGGAAGTGCTCACCGGTGATGATGTCTCGGCATCCAGTGGTGGTGACAAAGATCTGACCAACCTTGGCGGCCTCATCCATAGTAACAACCTGGTATCCGGAGACTGCAGCCTGTAAAGCATTGATGGGGTCGATTTCAGTCACCAAAACACGAGCACCCATTCCTCGGAGTGCCATAGAGCATCCCTTACCGACATCACCGAATCCTGCCACGACAGCAGTCTTTCCGGCAATCATGACATCGGTAGCACGCTTGATTCCATCAATGAGCGATTCTCGGCAACCGTACAAGTTGTCAAACTTAGATTTGGTGACGGAATCATTGACATTGATAGCAGGAACCTTGAGGGAGCCGTCCTTGAGCATCTTATAGAGATGATGAACACCAGTGGTGGTCTCTTCAGACAAACCATAGCATCCCTTCAATTGCTCAGGGTATCGCTCGTGAACAAGCGAAGTAAGATCACCACCGTCATCAAGAATCAAATTGAGAGTCTTGTCATCCTTGAAAGCCTTCAATTGCTGTTCAATACACCAGATATACTCCTCTTCGGTCTCACCCTTCCAGGCGAACACAGGCACTCCGGTAGCCGCAATGGCAGCAGCAGCATGATCCTGAGTGGAGAAAATGTTGCAAGAAGACCAGGTAACCTCAGCACCAAGAGCAACGAGAGTTTCAATGAGCACAGCAGTTTGAATGGTCATATGCAAGCATCCGGCGATTCTAGCGCCCTTCAAAGGCTGAACATCGGCATACTTCTTTCTAGTCTCAATAAGACCGGGCATTTCATTCTCAGCAAGCTCAATTTCCTTTCGGCCAAAGGCAGCGAGTGAAATATCGGCAACTTTGTAGTTTTGAACAGACATTTTTACTGGATGGTTGATAAAAGTTGAGATGAAGAAGGAAAGAAATTTTTGTGGTGTTTCTGGCGGGAAAATTTTCACGTGCGTGGGATGAGACGTAAAGGTTATGGAGGGGGAGGGGGGGATTGTTTTGGGGGGTTATTTGATATTATTTTATATTATTTTTAATATTATATATGGGGTGACATTGAAGAATATGTAATCATATTTTAATTGTAATATGCATTAATGATATTGTTGGATCGTATGTTTTATGATATTCGATCATGATGCGTGCATTGCCTATTTAGGTAAAGGGTGTTGAGATATAAGGTTATGTAACATATAATATATTATATTATTTCTATTATTTATTCCTGTAATTATTCTATTATTCATTTCTATGATATTTATTATCAATTATTTTATTCCTAATATTTTGTCTTCTTTATTATTGTATTCTTCGCTATTATGTTCTTCACTATTGTATTCTTCACTAGTAGTATTCTTCACTATTGTATATTGTCTCTTACCGTATAAGCTACATGCTGGGCAATGGCCAAACCATCTTAACTCACACTTCACCATCACAACCACACTCCATTACCACCTTACCAACTATAAGCCTCCTCGAAATAATCCACCCGCCCATTCTCATTCAAATCCAAATATCGACATGTCCCCTGCCGTACTGAATCCATCATATTTGGAGGTCCACATGCCAAAACACACGATCCTCCAAGCGCATTCGAGAAAAACTCCTTAAGAATTCGTCCCATATTCGGCTTACTCATTCGCATATGTGACGTATTCCAGGGAACATTATATGAACTAGAATTATCTGTAAATGCCTTGGATTCTATTGATGATGTATAGCTTTGACGTCGTCCAAGCAGATCCTGCTGACTGGGCGCTATAGCCATATCTGCAAACTCCTTAGGTGGATGTTTCGTATTAGCATATATTTCCAGTCGCAAGTACCCCTTCTTTGCAATTTCGTCAATTCGATCTTCAATCCATCGACAATCTTGCTGCTTTTGGATCACCCATACAAACCAGATACGAGGATGAATGATTTGCCTTCTATCCAACAAATATTCAACATAGGGCAAAACTCCCGTGATCCCTATACCGCCTGCAACTAGAAGAATGTCCTCATATCGTTCCACAGGACAATGCAGTCCATAAGGTCCTTCAACAAGAATTCGTCGCTCTAACGGATGCTTCTCATCACCGCCGCGCTCAGCCAAGTACTGACAAAACCGTTTGGTCATACCTCCACGAGCTTTACAACACAATTGGAACGATTCTCCATCTTTTGAAGGTCCAACCACTGAAAATGGATGCGATTCCCAGAATCGAAGTCGCTGAACATGAATGAAGACATATTGACCAGGGCGAGGATTCCAGGTCACCGTAGTGCGAATTCTCACATTGACAACATCGTCGTTAATCACGCTCATTTTCGCATACGAGTATCGAGACCCATGCCGCGGAGTAAAGAAGAGAGCAAAATTCAGAAATATTATACGAATCAGACGAATTATCCAGTCTACAGCCCACAGGCCAAAGGAAACATACACAGTTTGCTTATATCCAAGACCATTGAGATGGTAAAGAACACAGATATAAGCACCAATTGCACAAGCCATATGAAGCTTTAGAAATATCGCATACATCTTCTCTCTAATGGCTCCTGTTCCAATCATGATGGCCATTAGAAACATGGCTGCTACACCCCATCGATAGTATGGCAAAGGATAAAAGAACTTGACTAATGATGCTCCGTACGACGCGGAAAATACATGCTTTGTCACACTGTGTACAATGAAATTCATATATGTGATTCTGGTTATTGCTCGATGATAGGTGTTGAACTCAGCGAAGCTCCAACCCGTCATCCATATAAGTGGACTGTTCCTCAGAGCAAATAAAGTCAGCAAAGGAAGCTGAATAACTCCGATAATTCCTGTCCGATCACTGACATACCTCATCATGGCTTTCCAATGCGTTTCATATAACAAGTCATGCTGAAGAAACGTGTATGGAACCAGAGCAAATAAGACATTGAGGCAGAAGTAGACACCAATTACCAACACTTCGCTTCTTAAAGGTATTGTCAAATTAAAGCAGATAATCTTGAGCTTTACCATATGCCGAAACCCAAAACATGCCGGTATACTGACATGCTTCTGCCACCAAATGCTAATACGAGAAGGACGCGCCAGAGCATTTTGTAAAGTGCTAAATCGACACTTGAGGTACAGCCAAAACCTTGTAAAGGAGCAGAAAAATATCACTAATAACCACCAGAATACCATGGCACAGCCTTGCCAGACACTGATATCTTTTTGATACAGAAAGTTGTATGAAGATCGATAAGCCAACTGATACGTCTGATCATCCAATTTCACAGGATGTTTGAGATTCTCTTTACCTTTTTCTGCACTGTCAGATGGTGCTTTTTGCAAATCGTGTTCTTCTAAATAATCCTGTGCTTTGTTATACAGCTTATCTGAAGCAACGGCATTATGGATTTCGCATACAGTCAAGACAAAATGATCCCATGCACCATCTCTATCAGTAGCACCATTAACTGCATGTTTATCTATACAGTTTGCTACTGTCGACATATAATTGTCACTAGTACAAAGGCATTTAAAGTCCTCAACAGTACAGTTATCAAAGACATAAGTAGCTGCATGGTAACAAGCCTCTCCAACCAGCCAACTATGAGGCCACATTGACCATACTGGTTTTACGAGGAAAATTAACCATACATTTAGATACAAAATACCCCAGGGAACCATTGCATGAACGATTCAGAGGCGGTCGAATTATGTACAAACAAACTTCTTTATATTGATTTTTGCTCAAATCATTAAACATTAAAATTCACCGCAACCATAATGGAAGACTTTCTATGTTGAGGAAAAACGTAAAAGGAATCTGGCTATAAATGTATAAAATATATACCAGAAAACTTGGCTTATTCATTGCAAGGTATACGGCATTGCATTGAAATTAATTTTACTCAACTGATTGGAAAAATACACAAAAAATCATCAAAAATCTGAACATTAATTAGGTACAATTGAAAAAAAAATTATACATAATATACCTATTCTTCAATTCTAGGTCTTTATTGATTTCCTATTATCATCAAGTCGTGGTGGTTGAGAACATATTATTTTGAAATTGATATTAACTTTAATTCGGGAAATTCACAACCTTAATGCTTACAATTCATCATGCTTAATGTCGACGGCAGAAGTCGTCGTAGCTTGCCCTGATGTTTCATAGACTGTTCGCGTCAGAACAACACGGGTGGTCTCTGTAATGACCTCATCATCGTCTTCAAATTGCTCTTCTCTAGTTCCATCTGGATAAACTTCCACCACTGGCTCTCCTACAGGAAGAATCGAAGCCGTCTGGGCAGAAGGATCGTCTGCAATGGTTTGAGTTTGTGAGCTGTACTGCTCTTGAGTATAATCAGGGTGCACACCTACTATGGCTTCACCAACAGGCAAAATTGTAGCCTTTTGAGCAGCCGGATCATCGATAATGACTTCAATATCTTCTGGTCCGGATGTCTGTGGAATTTGCTCTTCAACATCATCATAAATAACGGCATCAGTAGGCTCTTCTTCAACCACCTGGCCTTCTTCTTCAAGGCGCTTATTTCGGTAAATAATTGCCTGCTGAAAGGTGAAATCAGCCTTGCCTTTGAGTCCCTTAAAGAACTGGGCTGTTTCCTGTGTCAAAATATTAGCTGTTTCTTGAGCGTCTAATAGTACTTGATTAACATCAGCCATGTTGATTTCATGATCGGAAATATCTTCACGCAAGTCCACAAGCTGATCCTTGACTGTTTTAAACTCTTTCCAGTCTTTCCAGTTTTTCGATCCTGAAGGAGCTGACGACTTGGGGTCCATTGAAACGAGATTTCGACCCATTTCGGCCAAAGCTACCTCAGCAAACTCATCCAAGACACCCAAAGTTGACGCACGAACCTGCTCAGTCTTGTCTATAACACTTTGTCCCACCTCCTCGACATATTTGCGAACAGTCAGTGCGGCGTCTCGTAATTCAATTGTCTTTTTCTTGAATTCAGCATTGACCAACTCTGGAGTGAGCGTGAAATTCTTACCTTCTGCTTCTTCCTCCTCTTCCGACTTCTCTCCAGTGGGAATAGAGTTCACAATATTAGTAATATGAGTGACGGACTCACGCTGAGCCTCTGAAAGTGCTCTGAGAAGGTCTGTGAACTTGGGTTTGGCTTCCTCCAAAACGTTCAACTTTTCCTGTTCAGCGTCGTCAAGAAAAGTTGCAAATGCTTCCTTGGAAGTGTCATCGATGATTTTTTTCCATGTTTTAAGATCGGACGAGGTTTCTTTTGGCTTCAAAGCACTGGTAACAGAAGAAGAAGACGATTGAGTAGTTGGCTCGGCAATAAACAGACTTTCGGTAGACAAAGGTTTGACCGAAATGAAGCTAGAAGCATGCTCCTCAGTCTTGAGAGTGCTATGTTCTATGATTTGATGATAAATCTTGGAAAATTGCGACTCAATGGTGTTATGATAAAAGCCAGTGACTTGAGGAGCAAAATTGGCTTCCAGCAGGTGCCAAAGGCGCAAAACCCACCCAAGGATAGTTTGATAGGCAGATTTGGAGAAATCTAAAACTACAGGCAATGCATTTTCAGAGACATAGCTCTTTGTAGAGACCACATAAGGTCCCAGATTGCTCTTGATAGGCTGCCCATATGTCTTATAAGCATGAGAGCTGGAATCATAGCCTCTGCGTACCAAAGGAACCACAGCAGCCGAAGCTTGCTCATAGTATGGCCGTACAATGGTTGCTTTTTCAGCAGCCTTGCTCAAGTGGGGTTTGGCAAATTCGTAGCCTTTTGAGGAAACAGAATCGACAGTCGGCTGGAAATACGCTCTATAAGCACTATGAGCTTTACCAACATACGGACGAGCTCTATTGACATGAGTAGCGGCATATTTGGTATATGTTGGTTCGACCTTGGGCTCCAAGTACTCATAAGCAGCATGCAATTTCGTACACAAAGCCAAACAAGAAGTATCTTCAAAGTCCTCCGGAAGCGGTTTATAAACGGGACATTTGAAAATAGCTAGAAAAATGGCATAGTAAACAGTAAGCCTGGGGCGGTTAGAGGATTCAGGGGCAGGGCCGGGAGAAAAATCAGCCCCTTTTCATACCACAACCAATTTGCACTTACCTTAAACTAATACTTATTAAACGACCGCCAATACTGGAGCGTTGAGCGGGCGGAGCCATTGCTACAAAAGAATATCGGAAGTGGAGTGGAAGAAACTAAGACACGTACAAAAGCATTTGGGATGAGGTGATGGAGAAAGGGGAGCAGAAAAGGCAGGGAAAACGGGGGAGATATTTGGGGGGTGATAATTGGTTTTGATATAAATATTATAGACATTTGATATATTATTTCATTTGATTTAATTCGTGGAGATTCCAGAGTTTATTGGACATTAGTTTGATTGCTATAGAATAATGAAAAGGTGGATGATTTTTCAGGTGACTGCTAAGATAAGATAAAGAGAGCAGAAGGGTGGATAAAACGAGCAAGAAATTGGGAAATGAGCCATTTGGGGTGAATTAAGGGGAAAATAATTGGAATTGAAGGGATTTTCTTGTGGAAAGGGGTTTCTAATCTGGGGTTATTGTTTTACAAGAATGGTAAAAGAAGAAGGTTGCTTATCAAGATACGGCTGAGGAGAGGGCGAATGGTGTGGTGCTGTGATAGTAGTTATTATTTATGGGGTTTATGGGGTTTATGGGATTTATGGAGGGTTTACGGGGTTTTATTATTTTTATTCATTTTAGTTGAATATGCAATTGTATTTGTAGGTAACTTCGTTGACTATTGATCATTGACCGTTTTTTTCAATGTACCTTTGCATCATCATTTTGCTTGCACTTGCTGTTTAGTTACCAATGGACTAAATCACCGTCAATCATAGCGAATTCTTGATTTATAGTATATATTTATTGATAATAATATTAATATATCATCATACTCATCATATAACCATCATAATTCAATAGTATTCACAATTTAAAAAGTAATAATCGAAATATTCCAGCTATAGCGGTATAGTGTTACCACCGTTAACATCAAGCCACCAAACCAACTAAACCGAAACTTATTGAAACGGTCCCAAAAACATTCCCGAAAACACCCCCGAAATCGTCCTAATTAACGTCCCAGCACACATCAAATCGCCTAACGTTAATTCCATCACTTAAATCATTGTCTTTTGTTATCAATGATAAATTATAGCTAGCTAATGACAGAAACCTCTTCAAACACGTTATAGAACTACAACATAGAAAATACACCAAAAACATCCTTAAACCCATTTGATGCCATATAATCCCAACAATCCAACCCAATTCAGTAATATAATCCCACTTCTCCACCACGTCGCTCCATCAATTATCCCAGCATCCCATTCTTGTCTTGTTACCACCCACCATGGCTCTGTTTGAGAACCTCAAACGAAAAGCCGAGAAATTCGGCCTCACCAAGAAAGTCATCAACCAATTACCCTATGTATCTTTATTAGCTGCCATTGGAGGGGTTTTATGGCTGCTTTTTCTTCCTGTAGACGGCCAATATCGTCGTACTTATATCTCGGAGAATGCTCTGATGCCTGCTCAAGCAGAGACGTATTTCCGCGAATCAGAATGGAATATGGTCCGTGGATATCGAGAAGAGGTCCATTTACTGGAAAATGAGCCGGAGAATGTCAAAATAGCCACAGTTGCTGCTTGGCTCGAAGATGTTGGGCTCAAGGTCTTCTATCACGACTGGCAACATGAACATGACGGGGAAATCCACAATGGAACCAATCTTTATGGCATTCTGCATGCTCCAAGAGGCGATAGTACCGAAGCCATGGTTCTTGCTGCTCCTTGGATCAATAAAGATGGCCAATATAATGAAGGTGGGGTGGCTTTAGTGGCCGGTCTGGCTCGATATTTCAAACGATGGAACATTTGGTCCAAAAACATCATTTTTGTTGTGCCGACAGATAGCCATATGGCGCTGAGATCCTGGGTCAGTGCGTATCATATGGGACTAAAGAACACTGCCGGTGCAATTGAGGGTGCTGTTGTCATGGATTACCCCACTGGACACGACTATTTGGATCAGGTCGAGATCTTTTACGATGGTCTTAATGGCCAGCTTCCTAATTTGGATCTGTACAACTCTGCAGTCGAATCGGCCCAGAGAGAAACAATTCCTGTCATTTTGCATGGTGTTGAAAGGGCTGGGTACCTGCGTTACTCGGAAAGACTGAATGCTCTAGTCCAAGGCATATTCCGCATGATTTTTGCCGGAATTTTACCTGGTCCTGGCAGCGAGAACTTCTCAGGTTGGCGAATCGACGCCATTACATTTGCATCCCGCGGAAATCACGGGCCTTTTGATATAACTACGTTTGGACGGCTTGTGGAGTCGGTATTTCGCTCCATTAATAATCTCTTGGAGCATTTCCACCAGTCCTTCTTCTTCTATCTGCTACTGTCTCCAAAATACTTCATTAGTATCGGTGTTTATTTACCTGCTGCAATGGCTGTAGCTCAGAGCTTCCCTCTTATGGCCATCTACAACTTCTTTGCCGTTGATAAACCTTTGCAGCTGTCTAATGCATATTTCGCTGTATGGGTAGGCAGCTTAACGCTTGCTGGAAGCATTCTTTTTGGCCAATTACTTCTCTGGATACCTTCACAAGCGGCTCCTGTTGCAGGAATTGCTGCTGGGGCCTTAGTGACAATAGTGGCTCCGATTGGATTGCGATTCTTGGCTATAGATGCTCCTAATTTGCGGGGATTGCACGTATTATCACTAATATTCCACGGCCTTTACTTAACAACGTTGTCTACGGTCAATTTTGCTTTGGCAATGGCAATTGGCATTCTGACGGTTCCTCTTGCATGGATTCGACCAGAGAAACCCCTATTCTCCAACATATTGCTGCAGTTATCCTCACCTTGGAATGGCCTGCTTTTGTTGTCTCTTTACACAAAAACTCCTTTGCCTACTATAATAACAGGCCTCCTTTGGGGTTGGAGAAGTCTTGATCTGTGGACTGGAGGAATAATCATTGTCGTATGGCTTCCTGCATGGTTGACGGGATTGATTATAGCCAATGTGAGTTTGGCATCAGCCAAACAAAAGACTGCATGAAGAGTAAAAAGTATTAATTTTGTTTTCAGCTCGAACAATCGTCATCACGAGATTTCAACCACTTCGTCGGAAGAGTAAAAAGTATTAATTTGGTTGCATCTCAAAAGTATCATTATCATGAGATTTCCACCACGTCGTCATCGTCGTCAAGAAGAATGACACCATCGTCGTCGTCAACGACTAACTCATCAGCGTCATTACCATTTGCATTGTCCAACTTGGCGCGCTTCTCACCTCCATTTTCATCTTCGAATTGGCGTTTGACACCACCAGTCGTAGGCTCAATATGCTTAGTTGGTTTAATTTTCAGTTCCGGCGTCGACTGTAATACCGGTTTGTCGACATTGGTATCCTCAAAGTACAGCTCCAAGTTTACTTTAGTATCCACGTCTTCTTCATCAATGACAGTGATAAATGAGCCTCCTGAAATATTTAAATCTGCCAGAGTCCTCGTTAAATTGTCGTCGAAATCCGGATCATATATGAGTTTGTCCGTTACTATGCTCAACTCATCTGTATAACCAAGATCCGTTTTAAGTAATGATTCCACGATATCTCCAAGAGTCGTTTTTTCTGTATCTGCTTTTATAATTGCACGTGTAACACTGCAAACCACGCAATTCGGGTTAGGTGGCTGTAATTTTTCAGTTGAGAAAACTCGGTCAGGTTGCCTAGACAGAAACACCATTCTTGCATCATCTAGATGATTATCGCCCTGGAGAATTTTCAGCGATTGTACAACACATACACCCGCAATGACAGCATTGGTAGTGGCGATGGCTGGTATAATATTGCCAGCTATTTGTTTAATATCGAACTTTGACTTGACGGGAATGGAAAATATATGGCTACGAATATTAGTAGCCGCAGCCACAAAATCCAAAGTATCCTCGTCATCCTTATCGAAAGAAATACCGAAATTACTGCTAAGTTCCTTTTTGCGCTCCACCAGTCGTCTAATAGAGTCGGTAAGAACCACAAAGTTCTCCTCTATGCTCCAGACAGCCTGGTCTTTGGCAAGGATATCAGCAGCATTCAAATCAGCAGAAGCTGCCTTTATATCCGAGTAATCCAAAGCTTTAGGAGGTTTGCGAGTTTTCCACATAGAATCCATAGAAAGAAGACGAATAATGTCAGCATTAAACACCTTATTGAAGAGCATGGATTCGAAATGCTCGTCGCTGTCCAAGCTGTCTCGCAGCAGTTTCAGCTCATTTGCTTCCTGAGCGAGATTTTTCCGTTCTTCTTCGTTGGAGCTTCCATCGTCGTCTTCAACTGCTTCTGCAAGTTCCGATTCCGCTTCAAACAGCTGTGAGAACAAATAACTCTTAGCCCATACAACACAGTGGATAGGAGCAGATGGCGTAGACCTTATAGTGCAAACCGGAAAAGTCTTAGTAACAGGCTTCGGATTACAATCATAGCACTCGGTTTTTCCAGGGAAAATCACTTGCACCTGGCCCTGAAAACCAGCAGTGCCAGATTCTATCAGAGGCACATTAGCCGCCAGACACAGCCGATTGACATGTCTGCGAGCATCCAGATTATCCAAAGCATTGAACACTATAGAGAAGGATTTACACCAATTGACGCTGAATTTGGCATCTTTGATGTTATCATGATACGCTACAATATTGACGTTTGGGTTGAAAGAACCGGCCGTTTGCTTGGCTACCAGAGCCTTTGGCATTTTAATATGCTCATTTCGAAACAAAAACTGCCGATTCAAGTTGGAAAGATCAATGGTATCAAGATCTACGATATGGATTTCACCTACGCCGAGCAAAGTGAGGTTTTTGAGCAATTCGCAGCCGATTCCTCCAGCTCCAACCATGAGAACCTTGGACTAGGAGCAAAAGTTAGGGTAAAATACGGGGGAAAAAAAACCTATATAAATTACATATAGAATACTCACTGTATGAATGGTGCTGGTAAGTTCAGGCCCAAAAACCCGTTGTACATATTCATTGCGAGTGGTCATTTGAAGGATTCCAAAAGAGGTGATGATTTGAGTTGCATGTTGGATTTTGTTTCCACGTAACAAAGCAATGAGTTCAGATAAATATAGCGTGATTTTGCCTACGTATAACGAGAGAAAGGTATGAAATGGGGGAATTAGACATTGTATTTATGTATAGTATACTAATTATAGAATCTCCCCATCATAGTATGGCTGCTGGCCAAAATGTTTGAAGAAAAGTACGTCTTATAGTATTAAGTAGCTCTATAGTATTGAATTATCCTAACGAAACAACAGCAAATTGGATTGGGAAATCGTCATTGTGGATGATAATTCTCCCGATGGGACCCAGGAAATCGCCAAACAATTGACTGGAGTTTATGGAAAGAAGCATATTGTGCTAAAGCCTCGAGCTGGCAAGCTTGGTTTGGGGTAAGTTGAGACGACAACGACGACATTCCAGATGACTAATAGGATAGTACTGCATATGTTCATGGATTGAAATCTGCTACAGGGAATTTTGTTATTATAATGGATGCCGATTTTTCTCATCATGTAAGTATAAGAACTAAGGTTTACGTGTACGGTCACGTGCCCATTACGTAAAACTAACTTTATATCACCAGCCTGAAGCCATTCCTGAATTTGTTGCCAAACAAAAGACCAAAGATTATGATATTGTTACCGGAACTCGTTATAAAGGCGATGGAGGTGTTTATGGCTGGGATTTGAAGCGCAAATTGGTATCTAGAGGGGCCAATTTCTTAGCTTCGACCGTATTGCGACCCAATCTCAGTGATTTGACTGGCTCCTTCCGACTTTATAAAAAACCCGTTCTGGAAAAAGTCATTGAGGCTACCAAATCCAAAGGTTATGTATTCCAGATGGAAATGATTGTGCGGGCAAAAGCCTTGGGTTATAGTATAGCTGAAGTGCCCATTTCGTTTGTAGATCGATTGTATGGAGAGTCCAAGCTAGGAGGAGATGAAATCGTGCAGTATTTGAAGGGTGTATGGGCGCTATTTACTAATATTTGAAAGAATATTTCAAAGAAATTTAAACGACATTTATAAGAAATTTATTTTATTGTAAAATTATGCTTATTTCGGTATAACTTTACAGTTTATCCGCGTCGGCTCCGATTTTCCCACTCAATCAAGAAATTTTCCGATTGGGCTTTTTCTTCCCACTCAGCTATAGCTGTTCTTGAAGCGTTAAAATCCATCTATTCATGCTTGCTGCCAGAACTTTGATTCGAGCACCTTTGAGTGTTTCAAGGGTAAGTATGAATGAATGATATGATAGGGATTGAGGGGGTTTGAGAGGTGATAAGGTGTTTGTTTGTATGATATATGACTTGCCGAGTTCCGAGATTGCTGGAATTCGAGCATTAAGTGCTGGAAATTAGTCGGAAATGACCTTAAAATCGTCTGTGAAGTTTATATTTTGGTGTGGGATGGTTTTATGCTTGCTATTGGAGATTTTGGTGGATTTTCATAGGCTCTTTCTGCTGATTGGAGGACTGATTGATTGCTATTTTATGAAGAGATAGGAGGATTTCGTGAATTTTTCGACTGTTAAACGGGCAATTCACGACGTCTTAGCATTTTAACAGACTTATATGGTGTATGAAAAGCCAATTTGTTGCTGAATTGTATGGAATTTGAGGGTTTTGCTAGCTAACCAGCTATAAGTTCAGAGCAATGAGCTATAACCTGTTAGTAATGAGCTATAACCTGTTAGCAATGAGCTATAAGCTAGAGCAATGAGCTATAACCTGTTAACAATAAGCTGCGACTTGACTAGTATCTTCAACCTTGATGCAAATTTGCAGCAATCAGCTATTACCTGACAGCTGTCTGCTGTAATCCGGCTCATCTCCTATTATCAGCAACCTCCTACAACATTAACCACCCACCCTCTCACCCTCTTCCCATCCTCACTCATCAACTCCCCACTAACCCTTCAGCGTTACGCTTCCTCCGTCGCCAAATTCACCGGCCAGAAAAACGATAAAGGACACTACACTGTTTCTTTCATCGAAGGTGATGGTATCGGTATAGAAATCTCTCAAGCAGTCAAGGACATTTATGCTGCTGCAAAAGTTCCAATTGACTGGGAACCCACTGACGTGACACCAATTCTCGTCGATGGTAACACGGCTATTCCTCAAAAGGCCATTGATTCCATCAACAAGAACAAAGTTGCTCTCAAGGGTCCTCTAGCTACTCCTGTAGGAAAAGGACATCGATCTCTCAATTTGACTCTGCGAAAGACTTTCAACCTATTTGCCAATGTGCGTCCTTGCAAGTCAGTTGTTGGATATAAGACTCCTTATGATAATGTCGACACTGTTCTGATTCGTGAGAACACCGAAGGTGAATACTCGGGAATCGAGCACGTTGTTGTTCCAGGCGTCGTCCAGTCTATAAAACTTATCACAAGAGATGCTTCGGAACGAGTTTCTAAATATGCCTTTGAATATGCTCGATCTACTGGCAGAAAGAAGGTTTTGGTGGTCCACAAAGCCACTGTAATGAAGTTTGGTGACGGTTTATTTTTAGAGTCAGCTCAGAAGATTGCCAAGGAGTTCCCTGACATTGAAATCGCCACGGAACTTATTGACAATACTTGCCTGAAGTTGGTGGCTGATCCTGATCCTTACCGAGAATATGTCATGGTTATGCCCAATCTTTATGGAGATATTTTATCTGATTTGTCGTCTGGTCTTATTGGAGGTCTTGGATTGACTCCTTCCGGTAACATGGGTGACGAAGTGTCGATTTTCGAGGCTGTCCATGGATCTGCTCCAGATATTTCAGGCAAGAATCTCGCCAACCCCACTGCTCTTCTCATGTCTTCGTGCATGATGTTGCAACATATGGGACTCCCGCAGCATGCTGAACAGATCGAGAAGGCTGTTTTAGATACTATTGCTTCTGGAAAAGAGAATCGAACTGGAGATTTGAAGGGTTCTGCCACCACGAGCCATTTCACCGAACAGGTTATCAGCAGATTGTAGTATTAAAAAGCAATGTAGAGAATAATATCGCAAGACTGTTAGTTATTTGTACAATGATATATGGCTATGAATATCCAGTTATTTGTAGAATAATGTAGTTATACTTGTATCGGTGATAAATCCGTTTGGAATTACAATGATAAATCCGTCTAAAAATCCACTTGTACAATGTCAAAACCCCTTAGTCCTTGTAATATGCCATAAAACCATTATGAAACTCCACAAATTTCTGCGCATATTCTGATCCTGGGGCTAAAAATGTCGTTCGGAAATGAAATGTCCCTTCTTCCTGTCCAAATCCTGAGCCTGGGATGATGCAAATACCGGTTTCATTGAGCAGATTCATGCAATAGAATTCATCTGCATCCATTCCTTGACGCCTGGCTGCTTCAATGGCTTTTGGAGGCAATGTGATTTTAGGAAATAAGTACATTGCTCCTGCTGGTATTTGACAGCTGACTCCTTCCATTTGAGTAAAGCTGTTATACAGTAATTCAGCCCGTTCTTTAAGCGTATTGTAGATATGGGTCTTTTCCGCCGTGAATTGGTCATAACTGGCATCTTCAGGTTTAGGAGGATGTAACATGAGTTCAACCAGGGCCTGACCCGTCACCACTGAACATAGAGATATAGACGCAAGTTTCAAGATATTTTCTTCAACAGCCGCTGGAAACCCAACAAGTTCCATATAACCACCTCGTTGGCCACATTCTCCAATCATTCCTTTGGAAGTGGAGTGCAGAGACGCAAGCATGACATGATCGTACTTTCCCGGATGGTTTTCAAGCTGCAATTCTCTCAATACCTTTTTGAAAGAGAGAAATTCCCCATGATAAACGTTCTCTTGATATACTTCATCAGCAATAAGCACAAAGTTGTTTTTGGCAGCCAGATCAATTAGCTCAACCATGTCGTCACGGGACAACAACGAGCCGGTGGGGTTTCCAGGATTAATGATGACCATAGCAGAGACATGGAGATCAGCATCGCGTGCTTTATTGAGAAGTTGTTTGATTTCTGCGGCATTGGCTGCCCATCCACGGGTCTCATCCAGGTAATACTGGATAGGGCTTGATTCAACCAAGGTCAAAGTAGCAGAATACAAAGGATATTGCGGAATAGGAATCAAATAGGCCGTCTTCTTGGAGTATGTAAGAACTTCCAGCAAATTCGAAACTGCAGCAGAGGCACCAGAAGTCAGGAAAATGGATTCGGGATCAGCCATGAAACCGTCACGTTCATGAAGAAATTCCGCCACTCTTTGCCTGATATATGGGACACCTTTGGAATGAGAATAAGCGCCCACTGAACCAATATGTTGTAGGAGTGTTTTTGCTCTTGCAATGGCATCTGAAGGGAAATGCTGAGCCAGCTGAGGATTCTCAAGCATATCTGGATATTGCAACAAAGCCAAGACTTGACGATAAAAGCTAATTGGCTTCTGATCCAATTGCTGAGGATTCCCAATATTTAACGAAATGACCTCATTGAATGGAAGAGAACCAGGAGATGTACTGAGTTGGTTACGCAGTTCCTCAGCTCTAATTGCCAAACGTCCTCTAACTGCATATTCAGCATTGACTACCTTACTATTAAGCTTGACTTTGTTAAGCGCCGAAATGGCTCTCGTATGCTCAAATAACCATCCTTTACTACGTTTATGTACCATTTTCTGGGTCAAAACACTGGAGGTTAGCAAACTCTTGGGGATTGGCCGCATGGGGCTTATAAGCTATATGTTTTAGTTTTGAGTCGAGACGAAATGTGGGTCCTGATGCTACAGTTCAATGGACAAAAACGGGATTGGAAAAGAGAATTTGTTGAGTGTCCGTCCCGCTTTTCCGCTTGAGTTTCTCCGCTTTGACTTTGGGTTTTGTCGCTGTGATTGATAGGTTAATTAGTCATTTGAAGTATGAGAGGCTGAAAAGAATTGAAATGGAAGTAGAAAATGGAGAGAAGATTAGTCATAGAGGAAATATACTATAATTGAATATATAATTAATAAGGTAAGTCTTATCTCATTTACTAGATATTTCACTATTTCATGTAATATGCCATATTAGGTAATGTTAGCTAAGCAGCCGGGTAACATCCCCACTTCCCATTTAGGACTCACGCTGTGATTTTCAACTTCCTCCATACAACAATGCCTGGCCTATCATTTGACAATTATTTACGCAACCAATACCTGGCATCTCATGGAGTAGCGACTCCAAAGGCTACATCGACTGGTACCACGATTGTAGGATGCATATTTGAGAACGGCGTGGTGATTGCTGCCGATACTCGAGCTACTGCTGGCAATATAGTTGCTGACAAAAACTGCGAAAAACTCCATCAAATAACTCCAAACATCTGGTGTGCAGGTGCAGGAACTGCCGCTGATAACGATCAAGTGACCAAGTTGGAGGCTTCGAATATGGAATTGCAGGCATTGTCGAACAATCGTCAACCAAGAGTGGTGGCGGCCCTGACGCATCTTAAGCAATACCTGTTCAAATATCAGGGCCATATCGGTGCATATCTTATTGTAGCAGGTCTAGATCATGCAGGACCCCAGTTGTATTCTGTGCAGGCTCATGGATCCACCGATGTCGGTTATTATCTGTCATTGGGTTCAGGTTCTTTGGCTGCAATGGCTGTTTTGGAATCAAATTGGCGTAAGGGGCTTACTAGGCAGGAAGCAATGGATTTATGTGGAGATGCCATCGAGGCTGGTATTTGGAATGATCTTGGTTCCGGTTCTAATGTAGATATTTGTGTTATGGAGACTGGACAGCCTAGCCAATTGTATAGAAACATCCGACAACCTAACCAGCGAGCACAAAAAACACAAAGCTATAAGGTTCGAAAGGGAACTACAGCTATTGCTGATACCAAGGTGACGGATTTGGTGGATGTGGTTGAGATTGAGAGTACAGTTCAAGGCATGGAGATAGATACACCCAGTGGATGAAGAGGTAATTAGGCATTGGAAAGGATAGTTGATGTTAAATACATGATTATTATGTTTAATATGTGTTAAGGGCATGTTAGGACATGTTTAGTAGATGATAGGAGGAGTGAAAATGGGTTTAGAGGAAACGTCACGTGATCTCTGATGTTATTCAACAAATATCGCCAGCTCACGTCATATCAAACATAAGAATACATTGAGAACACTCTTAAAGTCGTTAATATCGAATATACATCCCAGCCAAACCACGTTGTCTTGATATTATCGCAGATCAACTGCCCCCCAACCGCTTCAATGCCTCATTCGTTCCTTCCACTATAGCCTCATGTTCCACCTTGTGTACTCTTGATTCATAATCCTCCAAACTTTCCCCTTTAATCAATTCGAATTCCCTCACTACCAATGGTTGACCTTCATCGACCTCTGCTATAACCTCATGGATCATTACCCCAGCTTTTGTGATTTCTCCTTCTTGGCCAGCTTTCCATGCACGTTCAATAGCATTTATGCCGGAAAATGCCCCGGGAAGTGCAGGATGAAGATTTATAATAGGTACATTGTGTTGTTTTAGAGGTGCTAGAAACCCTGGAGAAAGAATAAGCATCCAACCTGCACAAACAATTAAATCAGGTTTATTTGCCGGTTCCAGGATATATTTGGCCAAATCCGCATTGAATTGATCTCTGGCTTGTTTTCGTCTAATTTTATCTTGTTTTGGAATATCCTGGTAATATTGGCCTTGCAGATCATGAACATGGCTTTTTATACCAGCTTGCGATGCTCTGGTCAACCCGTATGCTGTAGGAGAAGATGAGACGACCTGAGAAATCACTCCCGTTATAGTCCCTGATGCACAAGCATCAATTAAAGCCTGTAAATTTGTCCCAGAGCCTGAGATCAACACTAAAATCTTGTGAGCCATTTGAGCCAAGTAGGGAAAAAATTGTTTTTGTTGATGCTTGTCTTCCGCCGTGTATGAAGTTGAAATTGAGGCAAAACGTAATTTTGACTTTGTAGAGTTTTCGTTTGAACTTGGTTATAATGATTCGGTTTTTTGATTAGTTTCATCTGTATTTAAGGTTAGAAATTCCAACAACTTTAATATATGTAGCGACAAGAATTAAGGTGCTTACATATGCTAGTTTAAGGGTTTTACCTCCGGCTCTGACAAGCAGCACTGCTCTTAAGATACACAGCACTGAATGGTATAAAGTACAGTAAAAATACAGCCAAATCAGCTAAATCAAGTTACCATCGTTATATATTTATAAATACAATAATTATTAAAAAAAATACTCCAAAAACCCCCCAAAAAAACCAATCTCACTCGTCCTCATCTACCCCAGGGTAACTACCACCATTTCCTCTTTGGGACATCTCCAAATTTCCTCCATTTCCTCATGAACGGGCCAACTCTGACCAGCAATGACCTGCAACGGCGCCTGGCAGACTGTACGACCGCTGAGGATCTCGAGAGGGTAATTGGAGAAATCCATACCGTTAAAGCTGGCGTCGAGGAACGTCTGGACCGTGGTGTAGTTTCCGGCCAGGTGTCGGTTGAACAGGCATTGCATCGATTGGAGCTTTCTCAGGCTCAATTGGCCCCGGCGCTAAATACTTCCCATGAGCTGTCAAATATGCTTTCGAATGCGGCTCAGGTCGCGTTCCGTATCTCCTCACGCGTCCGAGGAATTGATAATGAGCATATGAGAGTCAAAACTGCACTTAAGTACGTCCAAGATATCATTGAGCTCAAATCGTGTGTACTTGGAATGGAGCATGCTATGGATACTCGAGACTGGGAAAGAGCTGCTAGATATGTGAATAAGGCTGCTAGCTTACCTACAGAGCTCGTTGATGGGGAGTTTGCTAGAGCTACTGTTCCTACATCGGAGGTTCCTGACTTCCCTTTGGTGACCATTGAGAAGACGTCCAGGGCCCTGGGTGATCTTTTTGTTAAACAGTTTGCTAAAGCTACCAGTACAAAAGATATGGAGAATGTGACTCGATATTTCAAGCTATTTCCACTCATTGGCCAAGAAAACGTCGGGTTGGATTTATATGCAAAGTTTATCTCCAGCATTATAACTGTGCATTCGCGAACTTTATTACAACATAGATCTACGCAAGAAGGAGGTTCTGATATGTTTTATGCAATGGCAATGTCGCGGTTGTTTGAGAACATTGCTCTTATAGTCAGTCAGCACGCCCCCGTGGTTGAACGCCATTACGGCCAGGGTAAAATGGTGCCAGTTTTACGACGTATTCAGGATGAAGCGGACTCTCAGGGTGGTCTAATAATAGATACATTTTGGGATGAACGCCGCGTTGAGCGTGTTTTGGTAGATATCAAAGGCTATTCATTCCCATCCTTGGTTAGTAGCTTTTCAATGCGTGGTACTTCGCCTGATTTATCAAGACATTCCGAGGACGAAGGGACATTAAATTTGAAAGAAATAGGCAATTTGGTCCAAGAAGCATCGCTTATAATGCATCGATGGGCTCTCTATAAGAAGTTCCTAGCCGTTAGATGGGAATTCTTTGAAGAGAAAGATAAAATACAACCTACACAGCATCTAAGTTTACCGCCTGTGGTGGTAGATTGTGGGTTTTCAAACAAAATTGAGCATCGTATTAAACCTGGATACGAAACTTTGGCTACGTTTGTATTTCGAAGATCAGTGGAAAAAGCATTTGAGCTGGAAGAGGTTCCAAATGTTTATCAGAAGTATTCTGTTGAAACCCCACTTGTCACTTCGGTTGTCGATGATGTCATGTACATATATAATACGCTTTTACAGCAAACACTTGCATCTGGGGATGTGCCTATCATTAAAGCGGTGTTATCTGATATTCGGCGAGTCTTGGAATCGGATTTCATAGGCATGATTCAAAGAAAACTTCGAGATACTTCACCAAAACAAGGGGGTTCAGCATCATCTAGAAGCAGTACACCTGTTGGGTTGAGGAATAAAAGCACTGCTGGTGGTGCTAATAGCAAGGGCAATCCTCCAGTTAAAGTATTGGCTGGACTCAGTACGGCCGATGATAAAAGGTGTCGAACGTTTCTTATTTATTTGAATAATTTGAGCGTGACTCCGGGATATGCAGATCGTATATTCAAATCTCTCAAGGTTGACGAAGATCTTCCGTTTGGCAATGATGCAGAACAAGTCAGTGAGATTCTCGAGACATTGTCGAAATCACTCAAAACACGATGCTATGAGCTGATAAATGATGGTGTTAGTCTTATATTCTATTCAGTACTGAATAATCGACTGAAGTCTCTGTGTACATCGATATTCAGCAAAGCCAACTACTTGCAGAGTCCTGATTCTACCATTGATATCAGTGAGCAGTTTTCAAATGGATGGCATCATTTAGTGGATGAATTTTCAAACGTCATGTCGCCGGAAACGTGCAATCAGCTTTTTACTACAGCTGCTCAAACGGTATCCCAGAGCTTAGAAAGGTACATATGGAGTCTTGAAGGAAAAGTCAATGAAATAGGTGCTATAGCACTCGACAGAGATATCAGCAGGATCATTGCAACTGTAACTCGAGGACGATATCAGCTACGGGATAAGTTTGTCCGAGTTGCTCAGATTGTCATGTTGGTTGGAATGGACGAAACAGACGAGGAATCGTCCGATGTTAGTTGGAGTTTGAATTACGACGAGAGGATTAAAGCAAGGAAAATAAGAGTTGGATAGATGGAAAAGAAAAAGACGATGATAAAGGAGTTGCAATGATGCAAGTTATGTCAAATGTACAATGCAATATTAAGATATAAATAAGTACAGACGAGGTTGATGTGTTGATTCAACCGGACTGAAGATGTTTTACATAGATTTTCAGAGATAACGTAGAGTGCCAGGAGTGCCAGGAGTGCCAGGAGTTGAAATAAAATACGGCTTATGCTCTTTTCAAAAACCTGAAGAGCCTTTCCATAGCTGCGGCCTGGCCTACGATGATGCCACTACTGCTGTCTCATCTTTCGGTTTCATAAACTCAGGTAAACCAGTAGGATCACGCGATATTCGCATACTATCATTGATTTGAACAAACTTAGGATGCCCAAGCTTACATTCAGGACCATCAGGGCAAAATCCCGTCAAATACAACGGACACATGGACTTCTTTACATGACGCTTTGTACAACTAGGTCCCTGTTTACAAAATCCTCTCTCATAGTTAGGACAAAGCTGGATTTTGGACATTGGATCAATGTGTAAGTACAGACAGTCTGGAGACTGAGTACAGAAGCCATTTTTCGAGAAGAACGAGCACTCAGGCATCTTTCTCAGGTTATATTCATGCAAAAACTCACAAGCATCGCCTTTTTTACAAAGTCCACGTAACCAATGCTTGCATACAATCTTGTTGGAATACGATGGATATACATGTTTGTCAGGACATGCTTTACCTCGGGGACAAGGCCCTACAGCATAATACCTGCATATAGGTCTATTAGGATCTAAACCGAATCGATACTCTTTCTTAAGAAACGGATCAAACTGGAACTGAAGTCCTTTAGTATCAGGATGGATAGCGTCGACTGCCATGATGGAAGATGGGAGAAAGAAAGAAGTTAAGCGCTGGGGATTTTTATAAGTTGGCTTTTCTCGAGAAAAATACTTACGTAATCATCACATCACGTGCCACGGACCTATTTCACCACTTCACTCTCAACTCTTCCTTCTTACCAATGTCTTCTGCACCGATTTCATTCCCTGAAGGCCCAGAGCTTTTTGTTGCACGAGCAACTGATCGTAAAAGCCTACCGTTTAAACGGTATCTGGCTGTAATATATGCTTTTGGCGGTTTATATGCTGTAATTGCTGCTTTATCCATGTTTGTCGTTACCCCGCTTGTAGATCAGCTCAATGCCGATAGATCAAGCTATGCGACATTGGCAAGGAAATTGCTGGAAAAATCCAATGCTAAATTGACTGGTATGCTCAGTACAGTGCCGATGATTAAGCAACAGAGCGACAAAACAACCGTTCAGTTTGAAGCTCAGACTCAAACGCCAGACATTATTAATGGAGTTAGAACCGGTAACGAGACTGTGGATTTAACTAAGGAGATAGATATTGCTCGTCAGCTGAATTTGAAATTGGCTGAAGTTAGTTCATGTTTGTCGGACGACTTTGCATTGTCAGATTTCAAGGATACCAATGATGATCTAACGGGATATCTACATCAACTTGCACATCGACAGGTAGAAAGCGAGCATCATAAAAAATTACTGGAGTCATTGCGTAATGAGGTTCGACAAACGAAAGGAATGCTTTTAGGGGGGATATAGCGAGGATCAGATAATACGGGATACCTGGTGGAGCACCAAGTATGGGGAGTTACCTGATGGAACACCAAGTTTATCCGAGGTACTGAAATAATACGAGATATCTTCAAGAGATATTCCTTTAATGATGACACAACATGAAAAGTGAGGGACATAAGCGAAATCATTATGGTGACCGATAAAATAAATTACCATGCTATTTATTGATGCAAATGCTATTTACAATGAAAATATGTACAAGACGTTAGAACAACAAGTCTCCGAGATCACGGATTTCTCTTTTCTTGCGTTTCTTCGGTCGTTTGGTTGTGCTATGCTGGGTATTTCCGCGGGTATTGCTGCGGGTATTATGCTGAGTTGTGTTCTTCTGCTGAGTCTTATGCTGAGTTTTAAGCCCTGGCTTTCCTACTGGCCTTTGCACAGTTCTACCTTCTTGCTTATATGCTGGCCTCTGTTTTGGTTTTTGGCCCACTCTGTCCTCCAGATTATAGCTTTTCTTTTTCGGCGTTCGAGGCTCTATTTTGCTCTCCACTCTGCCTTTCGGCTTCTGCTTGGCAACTCCTTCACTGCCCTTCCTCCGCGAGCCAACACTCTCAACATCTCCCACAGATTTCCCCAATGAAATACGCTGCTCTCGAATACGTCGGCCTCGCCTTTTCCACCGCTCTTCTACTTTAACATGCTCTTCATCTGTTGGCTGCCATTTGCTCTTCAATATCCTTCGAACAGCCTCTGGAGATATCTTAAACTGCGACGATATTTCTTTTGTAGTCAGACTAGGCGCGACATTTTTCAAATAACGAATGCCTTGCATGGCAGTACGGGATAATTTTCGAGTTGGCGCCCATTTTTGTCCATGGTACTTCTCTCGTAATGCGTATAGATGTCGTTTCCATTGAGGTAACCCTGTGAGTTTACGCCAACCTGGAGGAACTTTGGGCCTATTATCGAACAGAATCCCAGCCTTATTTCCACGCTCTATCACATCATGCTCGGGATCTTGAGATTTAAGTTGGCCACTAGCATCGATTTCAGGGAGTTTCCATTGTCCTTTGGTGATTTGGGCCGGTGCTTTTGATCCTTTAAGAACACTTGGTGATTTATAAGCAGCAGGGAAATGATGAAATGACCGGATTTTACTCCATATAATCCCATGCAAGCATGGAAGTTTGGTTTTTGTTACAAACATGGCATTAATGGCAGTTGAGAAGTTTGGCTTGGAATTTTTTTGTTCAGCAGCGTTTAAAAAAGTCAGTTCAGCCGTGCATTACGTGAGTTTAGTTGAAGACATTGATTTACTGGCTTTTTCTGTATTACGAGATATTTTTTTAGATATGAAGGTTATTTAAAGGCATATAAAGCGATTTATGTTATTTTTAAAAGCAAATTAGCAGTGTAATGTTGCAAATTATCGACGTTGTTGATATCTGCCGTAGTTAACCAAATTAGGCAATTATCCCCAGCTAAAACTATAAGATCAACTGTAAGATCGAATTATATGTTAACTAATAAGTTTTTTCCTGAAAAAAAGCATAAATTGAAGGTTAAATCTTTTGTAATTAAGAATATCAATAGTTATATCATCTTATTGAATATGGGAAAATCGCAGAATCTCAGATATCTCAATCTCTTCTTAAGTTATGGCATAATTTAAGACCTTCATATATATCGATATCATCACCACCTCATCATCCATTTTCTCCTTTGCGTCAATTCCTAAAATATGGCAATCCATTTAAGTTTATTACAGGGTTCTTCTTCTCCTCATGCCAATTCTACTCCTTGCTTGCAAATTACCAAGGTCTCCTCAAACTCATCGGATGAAGCCATCAAAACACTAGATAAACATCTTGCAGACATGAAGATCGCTATAGCATCAGAGGTTCAACTTGCAAATTCAGCTATAGCCGCACAGAATGCTCAATATTGATGCTTAATGCCCATACTCTTGTCGGTACATCTAATCTTTATGGAGCATATTCATCTATCACACTTCTTGGCTCCACATAATGTCCACCATTGGAAACATATTCATGGTCCAGATCAAAGCCTTTGGGTCCTCCAATAGCCAGACCTTCTGGAGTTTTCCATTTAGGACATGAATTAATAAGTAGAACAAACACAGTAATACCATATCTGAAATCAGGATTACCTATGTTGGCACCATTCTGTGAATCTAGAACACAAATCAAATCAGGTACAGTAGCAATAAGAGATTCCGTCCCAGATTCGGGATTTTTCAATATGGCTGAGATATTTTCATTCTTGAACGGAATCACCAATTCCTCAGATCCCGTCGAAGATTGAATAATAACTTCTCCAAAACTATATCCACCTTCCAGACGACGATTAACTTCAATGATTTTACCTTGAAATATCTTCTTTGCACATTCAGGCCCACCTGCTGCTTCAATTATAAAATCTGAAACTTCGTCAATCATGTTCAACTGTCTGGCTAGAAACACGCTTCTTCCCAGTCTCCAGGCTGCTGATAGGCTTCTCTGAATAGCCCACTTCTCTATATTTTCCAAAGAAATAGGACCGTTAACCGCTCCGATAATGGATCCTAGCTGAGATAGAATTGCCCGAATCATCTTTTCAAACACTAGATTGCTCTCAGCTGCCGTAATAATACCTCCATTTCCATTACCGTCACTGAAGCCAGCAGGAGCAAACACTGTACCTTCCTTGACGTATAAGCTTGGCGTTGTTTGCCAGATTGTCGGATAAGCTCGGCCCATCAAATCTCCATCTACACAAACCATATCATGAGAAGCACTGAGATTCAATCCTTCAAGACCATTTGCGCCTCCTATTTCAATTGACAAGACAGCTTGTGGAGGTTCGTCCATTGAAGTACATTTGACTAACGTGTCATAGGCATCGTCAATTTCCGAGCTACTGATCTGTTCAACAGACACCGTCGGAGAACCTGCACCTCCGCACATGACCACACCTCCTTTGATACCCTTTTCTTTCTTCTTTTTGATAAGATCGTGAATATCAACAACCTTAGCCTTTTTACCTTTGTTGATGAGCGTTCGTATTCTCAGGTAAAGAGCATACGGACTACCACCTCCACCAGCACCAAGAATATATGCACCCAGCGTAATAAATTCTAGATCAACCACAGAAACAATCCATTCACGGTCTTTAGTAACCGTAGGCTTATAGCTCTTTACATCTACAGTGGCCATAATGGACGTTCCATCTTCAATTGTGGAAGTATCGGCTCCATCAGTAGCAGCAGAGTCCTTAAACACTTCTCCACCAACAATGGCATCTGAGCTAAGCACTTGAGGATTCTCCGCAGCTTCTTTTGAAAGTCTCTCCGTATCCATATCTCCAACAGCCTTAACAATAATACGAACCCGATTGGCAACATAAGGCAGAGGTATACTTTCAAGCTCAGCAATACTGACGGTTTCTCTTGCTGCACCATTTTTGACAGCTTCATCAATAGCCGCTGAACAGGATTGATTTCTGACATCAGATATTGACACTGTATCTGAAGTTTCTGCAATATTATCGATTACTGCCGATACTCTTGAAATAGCAGCTCCAATAGCATTAGCAACACCAAAATATTTCGGCTTGATCACCTTAGATGCACCTTCCAGATGATCAGGTGCTAGAATAGACCCGCCTCCTACGAGAAGTACAGGAATTGGATCTGGAGATGTTTTAATTCGTTCCAATGCCGACTGCAGAATATCTTGAGCTTTCTCTTGAAATTTCTTGACGAATTCAGAAGAAAACTTGTCTTGAACCACAGATGATGCTTCAACTGGAAATTCTTTTGAAAGAGAATCATCACCTGCAAGAAGCGTAGAAGCCAATTTCACATCAGTCGCTGTTGCAGTATCTCCACCAAAAGCTATGCTTCGAGTGACAATATCAGCACCAACAGAATCAGGACCAATCGTTAGAGAAGCACCATTATCACGTACAATAGAGCCACCACCAAATCCAATAGATTCGACATAAGGCATAGGAAAGTTCATTCTTACACCACTGACTGTTGAATAACTAGCGGATTGTCTGGGAAATCCATTGGCAAGAAGCATACCAGCATCAGTAGTAGTACCACCGATATCCATCACTATAACGTTTTTGCCAGCAAGATCTTTATCATGGGAGCATAAAAACGATGCACCTCGCATGGAATTTGTTGCACCAGAAGAGAACGATCTGATAGGAACCTTGGCTGCGGCACCAGCAGGAAGAACAGTACCGTCATTCTGGGTCAAAAGCAACGGAGCAGTGATCCCAAGAGACTTTACAGCAGCTTCAAAAGAGGCGACAATTTTCTGAGCAAAAGGAAGAATAGCAGCATTAAGAATCGAAGCGTTTTCTCGCTCAAGAAACCCAATGTTGGCGACTTCGTGTGACTTGACTACATGAGCACCAGGAATCTCCTCTTGGACAATACCAGCAACCAATTGCTCCTGACTATTGTTCAAAGGACTAAAATTCCCAATAACAACCACGCTTTTGATCCCCTTCTCTCTGATTATCTTGCAATGATCTCTAACTTCTTGTGGATCAACCTTCTTAACCAATTGTCCATCTACCTTGAAACCACCCTTTAATAAACCAATATGACCATTCAAAATCTTTGCAAGAGAAGGAGGAAAATCACAGAATGGAGGCGTATAAACACCATAAGGACCCGATAATCGCAGGACAGCCACTGGAACCAATCGGTTTCGATCTCTTTCAACAACAGCATTGATGAAATGAGTGGTTCCTATGGTAACACTGGTTATATCAGATGGCCCAACATGAGGAGCTCCTTTAAACAATTGCTCAATTGCATCAACAATTCCCACAGATACATCGGAAGTCGTTGGTAGTTTATGCCAACTCAGAACACCTTCTCCAGTAGAGCTTAATTGAGTAGGATCAAGCAACACCGAATCGGTATTAGTTCCTCCAACATCGACACCTATTAAATAAGATTGGCTGGATTTTGTCATTTTATCCTTCTAATCAGTAGAAACATTGCCCGTAATTTATACACTTGACTTGAGTTTGGGATGTCGTATTGATAAAGCCTAGGGTCGGGAATCCTCAGTTATTATTGGCCGATCTAGGAGCCGATTTTGTTTTGATATCCGACCATTATGCTAAGCAAATAATATTGTTGCCGATATCTCCACATCATGCTCAACAATATTCTAAATTCTTGCGTGATTCGGCGACATTTGGTGGTAATTCTTTTGGCTCTTTTCGTCATTGGTGATACGCAGCCATAACATACCGCTATATGCCTAGCAGGACAACCAATTACCTCACAGTCCACATATAGAATATGAATTATACGATTCCCAAGATCTGTCTGCCCTGATGATTTTAAACTATTGCAATATTGTAGATATACGATGTGTTTAGTCGATATTCAATCAACGATGCTTCAATTGACAGTGCCTATCGACAATGCTTTCCAAAACCCCATAAAAATGCCCTATAAAATTCAGGCCCCAACCTCACCTGATGTTGACGAGCTCTTTACTCCAATATTCTCCAATGCTGCTCTCTCGGCTGTCATGCTTAACAAGTAACCATTCTTATTACTGGCCCAACTAGTCATAGCAGGATGAGGAGGAAGCAGTCTAGTTTTCTTAGGCTCAGCAATGTCACCTCTTTCTGTTTCCTCAATAGTTCTTGTTTCTTCATCGTCACGCTTTCTACTTTTGGCAGCTCGTTTCTTGAGAAGTTTGTCCAGAGTTTCCTGCTTTTCCTCTTCTAATCGACGTTCAGACAGATTTTTTCTTCTTCTGGCCAGTTCTGCTCTTCTTAACGCCTGTTCCTCTTCAGTGAGAATCTTGCGCTTAGACGGTTCTGGCGGCAATTCAGTTGGCTCTCCCGGCAGTACAGCTATAGTCCTCATTCGAGGCCTTGAAGCCTGAGTTGGCAATGCTCGTTCATTGTAATCTTCGAAATAATCGTCGTCTTCGTCCTCATCACCTTCCTGAATGGTTTTTATAACGTCGTCATCGGAATCGTCCAGCTCATTTTCCGGCGCTACAGGAGTCTTCTTCTTAGCTGATGATTTGCTTGGTTTTGGCTGTTTTTTTGCAGGTGTCACTTGTTTTCGCGAGGTAGATCTTCGCGTACTGACTTCTTCAAGAGTAGGTTCATGTCGAGTCGGCCTTGTAGTTTGGCGGCCACTTCGTGTAGTAGTTGGAGCTGGAGCAGACTCGAAATCATCGTCTTCGTCATCATAATCGTCGTCATCATCTTCATAATCAAGGGCATCTTCCTCCTCCTCTTCTACATAATCATCATTTACGTCTACGGAGCCTTCAGACTCATCTTCTGAATCTATATACTTCTTAGCCATGGTGTTGTGGGGGGAATGTAAGAAAGAGAAGTTCCCATCTTGATCATTGCATGATATGATTCAAGACATTTATGGGGGAGTAAATCTGTTGAGTTTATCTATTGAGTGAATTGAGCCTGTATTTTTATTTTATAAGGTCATATGTATTTAACTTACGGAAATTGGCCAAATTTTATTAGCTTGTTATATAGAAGTAATGATATATTGCACGGCAGTTTTAACTATGCAGAATCAGAGAGCATGAAGAAGTAGCCACAACAACAACAATTCTAGTTGTATTTTATATATTTTTTATTTATCAACGTAAAATGCTCTACTACTTTGTTCTATATAAGTATTATTCGACATTTTTGTATATTTCGACAAATAGTTTGAATTGTATTGGCCAGATAGCTCAGTTGTACCAACTCATTCAACTCCATAGCTAATACACTAAACATTTGATACAAACACTTTTTAACGAAAGATTTCATCCTTTTACATTCATTTACCCTACTGCCACCAAAATCACCTCCTTGAAGCACTTTTTCTTCTTTCCTTCTTAACTTCACCGACCTCTCAGCCTCATTCATCCTCCAACTCACACCCTCTCGTATGCCTTTGGACCCGTACTCCTACGTCCAACCTTCTCGTGTAAGAACCTTATTATGCCCAGTAGGTTCAATCAGAAGATCTTCTTTCTTTCAATATGCCGATCGACTTGCAAGTACCTTTGAGGTTCGTCTCGTTGATGTTTCCCCCGATGGTCGTGCTGATCGGTCCATGTTCAGTCCTTTAGGATACCCCAATGGAAAAGTCATTTATGATTTCACGTTATCGGCATATGATGAGGCCGAGAATTTCGCCATGCTTGACATGGAGCCTTTTAGACGCATGTTTGTGGTGTTAGGATTGGCTTCGTATCGTGACAGCCAACAGGGCCTTAGCGCCGGAGAAAACGAGCTGAAATTGCTCAAAGAAAAATACCCTGATTCAATTTTACACAAGATCTTGGTATTTGGGGTTCCTGATGAGTCTGCATTGCCGAAATCCAAGCATATAATTCCGATATTATCGTCGAAAGCGCCAGGTTTTACCAGCCTCGAGACAATCATGTGTGATATTACCACTGATTTCTTGGCTGAACTGGCTGTTTATACGATTTCAAGACAATTGGGTGCATTCAAGTCGCCTTCTATCAAGGAAATGGACATGCCTGATGCCGAATCTTCTGTAAAACAGCCTACTTTGGCCCATAGTTCTGGCGTTAGATCGGCTTCGGGCTCCCTAACGAAATCCGGATCTCTATCACTGGGAATTTCTGATAGGTCCAAATCACGGCAAAAAGGACGATTGCATAAATTCACGGGAAATATGTATTTACTAGCTGGCAGAATTCCTGATGCTATGAGGGAATTCAGTGAAGCTGCATCCATTCTAAAACAAGCATATGATCATATCTGGCATGCTTCAAGCCTCGACTCTATAGGAGTATGTTTGGTGCTATTGTCATTCTTAGAAGTACCAATAACAATTCCTCCTATTGCTTTATCTGCAGTCAGTAAAGCTGTTAGCCTGCATTCTGATGCCTCATCTACTCATTCGTTAGTACCCCCCGCATCTGATGATACTCCGCGTTTAGCTGCTCTAGCAGCTGTTGGAGCTCATTCCGCAAGCCGTGTTAGTAGCAGCTCTCCTTCTACTAGTTCTCTACCTGAAAGCTCATCCGGAGGTAGTTCTCCTTCCCTGATTGAATTTCTCCCTGAATTGACTGAAAACGTTTTGCGGTATTATTCACGTGGCCAGGGTGCTGAAATAGTTCCTTCGATAGTCTCATCAGAAACATTGCTGCGATTCATTAAGCTACTGGTAATTCTCAGATTGGGTGGAGGCTGGAACTTGGCTTCTCTGTCTGCAGTTGTACGTGGGTCTCGTCTTCACAAGAATATATCTTCTGAAAGCCCTTCCAAGTCGGTAATATCTGCATGGTGTAACAAGCTGTTTGTTTCTGATTTAGATCAGTTGACTCCTAGTGAAAAATGCCGTGTTTACAGCGGACTAGCTAGTGTATATGAAGCAGCAGATATGCCACGAAAACATGCTTTTGTGATGCGAGAACTTCTAGTCATTTTACACCAAGAGGAATACAGGGCCGCTAAAAAAGACTCCTCTGATAATCTGACTTACTTGGGACAATTGGATAAAAGTTATGAACATGGACTTCTAGGCCAACTGGACAGTCTTTGCAAAATATACGGAGCTGGTGATATTCAACTAGGTGGCTGTGGTTGGTCGCTTTTGAAACTTTCGCTTATAAGAACAGCTATTCGGTGCTGCGAGATCACCAATAATCTTCAAGGAGTGGTTCGATATGTCTGTTTACTCTTTCAGATCGGCACAGACGTTCTCACAAAAGAAGAACAGCTCAAGTTATATGCATTGATGCACAGGTCAATTGATGCAGCTAGGCAGTCTGGTGCTGAGATTTTGCTTGGGGACTACTTTGACCCATTTTTGTTACGATCTATAAAGAGAGCCGATGATTCAAGAAATAGCTCCTTGGTACAACAGCGAGTAGACACCTCACAAGCGGCCGAGGACGGTGTCTTTCTGTATAATCCTTTTGCAGTGAAGCCGAAGGATGGGAATATTTATGAGAAAATGCTGGTTCAGAATGAGAGGGCTGATTTCTTAGCCAAACTGCAAAATCCCTTTGAGTTTGAAGTTCAAATAACACAAATTAGCCTCCTTACAAACAATGATGAGGCGGGAAAGGATCTGGAGTGTACTGTGAATAACGTTTATCTTCCGCCGTTATCAGTTGTTGACGTTTTATTGCCAGTTGTTGCTAAGAACACGGGAAAACTCAGAATTTCTGGAGTGAGCGTACAAGTTGCCAACTGTAACACCAAGGATTACTTTCTCACCAAGAATTTAATACCTCAATTAGAAACTAAAGTCAAATCAGCAGGTGTTATGGCTGGCGCTAGTGTTGCACAATATCAAACCAAACAAAAATCTTTGTTTAGCCTAGAGTTTGATGTTTTACCTGAACAGCCAGTGGTGGCTCTTAAACAGCTCAGCTTAGCGCAAAAATGGATGATGCTGTTTGAAGGGGAGAACAGGTCTTTTAATATTCAGCTCTCAAATTTTTCGGAGGTCTCCGTCAATTTTCTAAAAGTTGCATTCATTGATTCGACAACCGAGTCTTTGCAGGAAGTACTTTCACGAAAAAACCTCCCTCCAAATGAGGTGTATGAGTGCGAATATTTCTTGTATAAGAGGCATGCATTGGAATTGTGTGCTGAGTCGTCAGCTTCAGAAATTGGCCCTTTGCAGACTGCAGAGTTGACTGTCCGAGTCCTTGGTAAGACGGGATTACAAAGTGCGTTGGTACATATTGACTATGGCCGTACTATTGAAAGTGAGGAGGAAAAATCATTGGCCTGGACAAGGAGGCTGACTGTTCCTTTGCACTTTACTGTAAATCCTACAATGGAACTGGCGAGTTTCAGCATTATCCCGGTACCTACACAAAAACGCATGAATTTCGGTAACGAATCAGTTGCGAAGTTCTTCGATGAAATTACCGAAGACAGAAGCCTTTATAATATACTTGTTTTGGATTTCCGAAACAGCTGGAAAGAGCCAGTCAGCATGAAAATATGGAGCAAGGATCCCCAGGATAAAGACAAAATACTGGCCGAACTTACAGAAGTCGTGAGTCCGTTGACAACTAAGAGGTTCCTATTGCCATTAAAGTGGTTAGGACTGAGCCGGACGTTGTTAAAGCGGTCGCTGCCTAATCTCAGTGGAAGACAGTTTGTAGTCAACAGTGCTCACAAGGAGTCTAAAGAGACTGTTTTGGAGCAGTTCTGGCTTAGAGAAGAGCTTCTTAGTCTTCTTGATGGAACATGGAAGTTAGTCAATGAGGAACAACGGTCAGGTAAGGTTGAAATGAGGGGGATCCGAATGACGGGCGAGTTGGCATCAGCTCTTCGATCGGAGGAGGTTAAAATTAGCATGGAGGTTGTTGGAAATGTTAAGGAGGAGACTGAAACAGTTGAGATAAGCGCAGAAAATGGAGTTTGGTATGTTCCAGTGGAGTACGATGGGATTGCCGTGAGGGTTACACTTGCAAACACATCTGATAGTGCGGTTCGTGGAGTTCTTCGATTGATTCCCTCGACGCGATACGGAGGACCGACGGCCGATGATGGCATAGGACGTAAACTGCTGTATAATGGATGCCTGCAGCGACCGATTCGACGAATTGAGCCTGGCAAGAGCGTCCAGGTGGACCTTGGAGTTGTATATATAGCCAAAGGAGAGTATCAGTGGACAAGTATATTTGAGATGGTTACAGATGGAGGAAGGCAGGTGCATCGACAAAAGATGCCGGTATATTTGAAGGTGGAGTAGGAAAGCGTGAAGGTAGTCATGTAATGAGATATGGAACAGTTAAACAATAGCTTTTAATGTAATATAACTATTACCCTGCTGTTGTTGTCATAGTTGATAACTTATAACTATACCGGAATTGTTGTTGGGTTGCCATAGCACCAGATTCTAAGAATATAACGCAGCAATTACAAACGACGAGAAAAAACTAAACTTGAAAGAAGGCTTATCGAGAATAAACTCCTTAATATTCAACTTTTCTCGTAAAAATCCCCAAATTCGTTTAGTCAATGGGACATCTGCAAGACTTATGATATGCCTTGATTCCAAAAACTGTACAGTCAAAATACCAGTAAATGTTAGAAAACATATTAATTTAGACAATTTCCCCGTAATATATCCCAATAAAAGCCCCAAAAAACTCCCTGTAGATAGTTGTTGATAGTCTAATTTGCCGCCAAATCGCGTTTTTCGTACTGGTTGCTGTGCGTCCGAGGCTCCATAGTGAATAGAGCGCAACTGGGCGTCGGAAGCTACTTGGCAAGCAATTGGACGTCCATGGAGCAAATGTACGCCATAAACGCCGACTAATAGACCGGAACAAATACGAGTATACGAAGGTACAGAGTTAAATAGGGATTTGGAGAAGAATCGGGTTGTGAACATGGTGTTATATGGGATGGGGAATGCTGAGTAAAGATGAAGAAAGCAAAGATACCATAAGCAATGAATATGTAAGGAAATAAATATTTGTGATTTTTGGATATGTTTATGTTTTTATATTCGGAATTCATATGCTGTATTTTCTTTTGTATATAATATATAACTTGGCCGTTCTATTAGGATTACTCTTCTAATCAATGGTATCACTGTAGATTGAGATCCAAGCACGATTATACTGGCTTATTTTCTAAACGCTCGAAACTTTGGCTGTGATATTATATCTAGACAACAGATTGAAACCATTATCTTCAAATTTCAACCTTCCAAGACTCTCATAGGTGACCGTTGTAGCCTTGATCTGACGACTCTGGCCTTCAAACATGCATACCTAGCCATTTAAACCCATACACGTCATCTTGATCCTGCTTCATTTCAAATGTCGAGCCTGGCCATATCCTCAATCCCTTCTTCTATAATATTCAGGAAACCATTCCGGCCATTCTCCATCCACAAAGTATCTCCTCACCAATGCCTCGGCCGACAAGTGAATACGAGGCATTCCATGGCCCATGAAACCTATAACCGCCAAAAGCTCTTCTGAGCTCGAAACTGGCCCTACAAATGGCCTCGGCTGGCTTGTGAATCCCATGATTCCTGTCCATTCTTGAACCGGATCACCAGAAATGCCAAAGGAATTCTTCATGATTCTTCGTAGACCTTTGGAAACCGCAGGGTTGACCACATTATCGTCATCTACTCCGATCTCTGCACCTGAGGTCTCTTTTCTAGCGCCTCCAAGAACAATAGACAATACTTCTTCTCCATTGATCTTCTCTGGAATCACCGAAAAGTAATCCTTACCACGAGCTACACTCAACTTATTTTCAACCAATGGCAAATGTTGAGCTTCCTTTACTGGTACAGTCCATCTGGCAACCTGTCCTCGTACCGGATAAACAGTTTTATCTGGTAACTTGTCGCCTAGTAGGCTCGAGGAGTAAGCATTGGTAGCCAATATGACATGACCAGCAACAATGTTTCCCAGCTCTGTATGAACAACCAGCCGCTGAGACTTTTCACAATCTTCTTTCACATCATCTATAGAAGATACCTTGGCATTTGTATAGAGTTTGACTTTGCCAGTCTGCAAAACCTTATCCAACAACCCAGTAACCAATTGGTATGGATTCACAGGAGAAGATGGAATACTCAAAACGCCCTGAATTCCTTTAATACCAGTATGTTTCTCAGCCTCTTCTTGAGTATCATAGAACGTTATATCGCTCAAATCCGTACCCAAATCAGATAGTAGCTTGTAATTCTTCCTTGCCAGCCCAGTATCATCATCTCCGTGAAACGCAAACAAACCTCGAGGATTTTTGGATATCGTACCGCATTCAATTCCATGTTTATGTATCAAATCAATTATGCGATTGAAATTCAAGCGTTCAAACTGGGCCAATTCACTAAGATCTTCCACTGCCAGTCCATCACCAAACTCAACCGATATATAGTCTGGAGCAAGATGCCCACCGTTTCTTCCAGACGCCCCGGAACATGCTTCTCGAGCCTCCAAAATAACAATATCCTTTGAAACGTTCAGCTCGGCTAAATGATACGCTAACGAGGTGCCGGTGAATCCAGATCCGATAATCACTATGTCAGCCGATTCAGGCAACTGCTCCGACGACCGGAAATTGCACAATTGGCTCTTTGGCTCCGACCAGTGTGAAAACCACTTTTTATTGGCCAAAGGAGGCGGCGATTGCTTATCAGAAGTTGTTTCTTTCCGTGAAGAGAAGCAGGCCATGGCTATGTAAGGGTTTTACGGCGTTTTATGATACGTCTACGTTTAGAGTATTAAAGGGGCTAAAATAACTAACTAAAACTGGCCAATGTTCCTGTTAATGACCCGTTGTAGATATCTACGATTGTATTATGAGATAAAGTGATGATAAGCTGTAGCCAAGACGGTCTTTACTCAGAACTCTGATGATCCAGAATATCGAATGCACTGAAACAGAAGAGAATGTTTAATTGGCAAAAGATAAAACCCCCGTAAAGCTAAGAAGGAAATTTAGTTGTTAAAATATAAAAATCGAGCGTATATATCTTTTCAAAGTGACATCCGGGTAACAGTCGGCATTACCTATTCAGGAGAACTCATACCACACCTTTTCTTATAATTTGATATATATTTATTCATATATACCGACTATCCTAAGATTCAATTTTCTTGTATTCCCGCAAAATATACTACTTTTACAACTTATCGTAGTACTCTTCGTATCCAGGTACAGCTTCCTTCATTCCTCGTCGCTTTCTCGACTCAAGAACAATCTCACCAGGCTTGGTGCTAGGATCCAAAGGAGATCCTGGCAAGACCTCATAATGGTCAAACACCATCTGGGGGAAAGCCTGTCCACCGGTAGCCTGTCGAAGTTCACCAGTGAAACCAAACGACTCATTGACTGGCAAGTATGCCTTGACAGTGACCAAAGGAGTACCAGGACGCTGCTCATTGGCAATAATACGACCTCGCTTCTTGTTCAAAACAGTGTAGATACCACCAATGGCATTGTCGGGGCACTGGATCTCAATCAAGAACAAAGGTTCCTGGATTCGAGGCTCAGCAAGTAGAGCTGCAGCATAAGTGGCACGTCGCATGGTAGGGATAATCTGTCCACCACCTCTGTGAATAGCATCAGGATGCAGAGTAACATCCATAATGTTAACTCGGACTGATCGCATATTTTCACCAAAGACTGGTCCTTCTTTAGTGGCCCACTGGAATGCAGCAACCACGGAATCCTTGATTTCATTCAAATACTGAACAGCCTTGGTCTGATCAATAACCAAATTAGGACCGTTACCTTCAGGACCAAAACACCAAATCTTTCGAGCTTCACTAACGTCCCAGCCGTATTCGTCGGCCATCTTTCTAGCACGAACCTTGAAATCATCTCTAGGATTGATCTCACCCTTTTCAATGGCAACGGAAAGCTCCTCATCGAGAGGCTGAGCAGTCAAGTAAATTCGGTTGTGCTTATTAGGGGATTTCGACAAGGCAGTCATGCTAGATTCAGCCTCAACAGTTTCTCTGTATGAGACAACAGGAGGAGAAATCTTCAAAGGAATACCTGCGTGATCATTTTCCAAATCTTGCAAGCAGATTTCCAAATGCAATTCACCAGTGCAAGCAACAGTATGTTCACCAGCTTCGTTCATGCTGGTCAAAACACAAGGATCAGACTTAGACAATCGCTTCAAACCTTCAACCAACTTGGGCAAATCATTGGCATTCTTGACTTCAACAGCGACCTGGACAACAGGAGAGACAGAGAATTTCATAACTCGCAAGTTGTGTGCATTTTCAAAGGTAGTAAGAGTACCAGATTTGAGCAAGAACTGGTCAACACCAACCAAACCAACGATGTTGCCGGCAGGAACATCATCAATAGGCTCGACAGTTCGTCCCATCATCAAAACAGTTCGCTGGATAGCCTTGATGAACAAATCTTCCTTTTTGCCAGGAACGAAATTGGGGCCCTGAATTCGAACCTTCTGGCCAGACCTAACAGTACCAGCGAAAACACGTCCAAAAGCATAGAATCGTCCCTTATCAGAAGTGGGCACCATCTTAGATACGTACAACATCAACTCAGACTTGGGGTTGCACTCCTTAACAGCAATGCATGCCTCATCATCAGAAGGACCCTCGTACAAAAGAGGAGCTCTATAAGCCTGAGCAGTAATAGGAGAAGGCAAATGAATGACAATCATCTCCATGAGAGCATCAGCGGCAGGCAAAAACTTTCGCATGACAACCTTAAGAAGAGCCTTGCCTTCAAGTTCCTTCTCATCAGCCTTGAGCTGAATTTCTAATTTAGAAAGCAATACAGGAATTTCTTCCTTCTTGTAGTTCATAACGGCACCAAAGATCTTAAAAATGGGCTCCAAAACAAACAAGTTGAAAGCACGCTCCAGAGGCTTGCCGTCAGCATCGGTGTCCTTGTTAGTCCATTTCTTGGTCTTGGGGTTGAAGTAAGAGTCACCCCACAATCGGTCCATCATCTTCTGTCTATCGACACCGAACTTCTTGGCGTATCTGCTAGCAAACTGTCGCAGAGTGAAGGCCCAGCCGTGAAGACCGGAAGCAAAAGCAACAGTACCCCTTTCAGGGTAGACCTGGGCATCGCCGAGTTCCTTGTCGACATAGGTTGAAATAACCACATTGACGGACTCAACGACTCGAGCAAAGGTCTGATACAGATCTTCCTTGGTGTATTGCAATTCAAGCAAGGCACGATCGACCTTGTTGATGACAACAACAGGCTTGATTCGCTCACCAAGAGCTTGTCGAAGCACAGTTTCAGTCTGCACGCAAACACCTTCAATAGTGTCAACAACAACCAAAGCACCGTCAGTGACACGGAGAGCAGCAGTGACTTCAGAAGAGAAATCAACGTGACCGGGAGAGTCAATCAGGTTGACCAAGAATTCAGTACCGGTTGATTTCTGCTTGATGTCCTTGACATCTTCTTCGGTCATTTGACCATACAAAGAAATGGCAGTGGACTTGATAGTGATACCACGTTCCTGTTCGTCCTTTCTTGTGTCGGTGAAACGAGCTTCACCAGCCTTAGCGGCAGAGATGATACCGGCTCTCTGAACAAGAGAGTCAGTCAAGGTACTCTTACCGTGGTCGACATGGGCAATAACCGACATGTTTCGCACGTTGGTAACCTTGTCCATAAGGCTTCGCATTTGCTAAAGGGTTAGAGAGAGTACGGGACATGGAACTGGCTGAGGTATGTTTGTAATAGGAGGAATAGTAGAGAGCATGACAGATGCAGACAAAAGGTCATTGATAACCGCTGAAGCCTGATAGATAACCGCTGAAACTCCTGGAGTCACCGGAAACCTATCAGAAGGATCAAAAACCATCAAATAATCAAAGGACAATCCATGATCGAACTTACTAGCTCATTATCAAGATGCCAGAACCAGGGGGGTTAAAGTTGACTAAGCCATTTCTCAATAGATCCAGAATAAACCAGCCAATCAGAACCCAGATAAATACCCATTGATGCTTATACAAGCCAACGACAATCAATATAAACCATTACAAATCATATTGATTGCCACTGGACCTGTTTCCCCATAGAGGGGCATCATAGCGCTCAAACTACCAGCAAATCTCAACAACATCACCAGCCTAAAACACACAAATACTACGCAATCAGCCGAGAATTTTGTACTAATCTACTTACATCAACGGTGAAATTAACTAAATACCAGTTAGCAACTATTCAGAGAAAATTATCGTCATTTTCTACCTACCCATTGTGAATTATCTTTATAGTGCAGTGCACTTATCCTCCAGTTCTTAAGATAAAAAGTGAAATATAAACCGACTCCGGAGTACTGTATCGATTCAAATAAATGAGCTAAAAAGTTCTTTTACCAAACTACTCTGCTCTTTATATTGAGAAGCGAAACAATCAAGTTTTTTACGGAAAAAAATGCGTTGTTAGGCAAAGAAAAAAAAAATCCATGCACGGGAAAATTACAAAAAATTTCTTTGGCAGAGTGGTGCGTGCTGAGATGTACGCTGGGCAGTTGCTGGGGCAACGCTGCTCGGATGTTGATGGACTTCCGTAAGAGGTTAATTGACTGATATTCAATGAAAAATACGGAAATTCGGCTGTAGATTTGTGTGTTAATGATAGGTTATGGTAATTAACTGGTTCAGGTAATTCTCAGGGTTGAATTTGGGATTTTCGACTGATTTGATTGATATTTGCTTGCAAGTCTGCATCGTCTCGTTTGAGATGTAGTATTCATTATAGAGTAAAACCACTCCATATTTTGCAACATAACTTTTCTATTAAACTATTTATCGAAATGAAAAATTTCTCAAAAACTTTTTGGTCGAAAGAAAGGCTCTTGGCTGAAGTCTCTTGGGTTTAGATGTCTCAATAGCTCCATCGTATTACAGACATTGTACCGCATACAATTACCGCATACATTGTACCGTGTACATTATAGTCCTATCTTAACATGCAACGATACACAACGTATAACAATGGTCTCATATGATTAGTGCGCTTCTTCAAATTATCAGTACAGGCGTCCAATGCACCATACTCCACAGTAATAGCCAAAGTAAAGTAGATCACTTCTTCAATATCGTCACGACATCTTCATCCATCAATTCATGCGCTAATCCACAATTCTGTGGCTGATGCTTCACACTTTTTCCATAAACAACCGCATTTCTAAACTGATCAACCAGACTCTTATGAATCGAGTTACAAAAGTCTTCCACTGTGCACTTGTTCGACCTCAGCACAATAGGTTCGTCATAATCAGGCAAACGACCTTTAGGTTTAGTATAGACTCGCACAAGGTTGAGTTTTTCCCACATTGCTTCCAAAAGTTCGTCCAGATTCCAGCTATTCTCCGATGACACTGGAATAGCATTAGGAATTCGGTATAAAAGATCCAATTCCTCAATTGATATGCTATCTATCTTGTTGAGCACGTATATTGCAGGCATATATCGCCTATTTTGTGCTTCCAGCACATCAATGAGATCATCAATTGAAGCATCGCATCGAAATGCTATATCAGCAGAAGCTATTCGATATTCCGACAAAACAGCTCTAACTTCGTCATTATCCACCTTAGTTAATGGCACCGTATTAGTAATATTTATACCTCCTTTATCCTTTTTTCGGAATACTATATTAGGAGGTTCCTTATTAATTCGAATGCCAAAACCTTCCAACTCTCTCTCAATGATCTGCTTATGCTGGAGGGGTTTATTGACATCCAGCACAATGAAAATCAAATTACAACTTCTTGCAACTGCAATAACTTGTTTTCCTCGTCCCTTTCCGTCCTTTGCTCCTTCAATAATTCCTGGCAGATCAAGCATTTGGATCTTAGCTCCATGAAACTTAATTACACCAGGAACTGTCGTCAAAGTCGTAAATTCATATGCAGCCACCTCCGAATGAGTCCCCGTCAATTTTCCAAGTAATGTCGACTTTCCTACCGACGGAAATCCTATGAATCCTACAGAAGCTACACCGGTTCTGGCTACATCGAATCCTACACCGCCGCCACCACCACCAGAGCTTTGGCCGGCCAATAACTCTCTTTTTAATTTGGCCAACTTAGCCTTTAACTGTCCCAGATGGAAGGAAGTGGCTTTATTTTTTTGGGTTCTGGACATTTCATTTTCAATCTACAAGGTTAGAATACGATATCAAGGGCTATAGAAATAAATAAAACATACGTCTTTGATCTGGAAGTTAGAATATATATCTATAATGTAACCATAATAACCTTTACTCACCTTATCTACTGTCGTTGCCATGTTGATTTGCTATAAAAAAAAGTTTGAATTTGATGGCTCTCGGCGCTTAATTCTCACAGGGTTACCCGGCCCAAACTTTTCACCACTCAAAAAAAATTCATCATCTCACACTCATCATCACTCACTTTAGCAACCCATATATATAAATGAATTGTTGATTTCAACATTACAATATCATAATGGGTAAGAAAAGTAAGAAGCAAGTAGGCGATTATTTCGACAGCGACGATGAGCTTATGGATACGACGCCTCAAGAGTTTGGCACAACGGAGGAAGCGGCTGAATCCAGCGCTTCACCGGCCGTGGCAACTGCCGAGGACGAGTTTGAGGATGAAGGCGGCTTAATGTCGGCTCTAAGGAAGTCCAAGAAGAAGAAGGATGACAGGAAGGAAGCGGAGGCCGCGGCTAAATCGGAATCCACTCCTGTAGTGAAGTCTAAGAAGGAGAAGGAAAAGGAAAAGAAGGAACGAGAAAAGGCCAAGAAGAAGGCTCAGGCCGAGCGTAAGAAGACGGCGCCACCTGTGGTTAAGAAGGAGAAGGAAACGACTCCTACGCCATCTGCTCAGCCTGCTTCCAAGAAAGATGCCAAGTCCAAGAAGGAATCTGCCCTTGTAGCGGCTCTCAGGAAGCAGCAGGAATCACTGCGAGCTGCGGAGGAGGAGCAGAAGCGACAAGAAGAAGAGGAGTCACGACGTGAGGAGGAGCTTCGAAAACAGGCCGAAGAGGAAGAACGGGCTCGAGAAGAGGCTCGACGACTCAAAAAGGAAAAAGAAAAGGCCAAGAAAGAGGAGCTTCGTGCTCAAGGCAAGCTGCTGAGCAAAAAGCAGAGACAGGAGCAGGCTGCTCTGGAGCGGCGAAGAGAAGCACTGCTTTCATCCGGTGCTGTCAAGGTCGAAGGTTTGGCTGAGAGCGGAGCCGCTTCAAAACGTCCTGTTTATGGCAAAAAGCGTGGTGAAAAGGCATCTTCTTCGACTCCAGAAGCTTCGCGTCAAAGCACTCCTGTGCCTCCCAGCAAAGAGGAATCGAAACCAGAGGCGACAGAGCCTAAGCCATCCGAGCCTGACGCCGAGGTTGCAATTGAAACTCCTGAGCCCACCGAGCAAGAAGATGATGCTCTTCTGGACGACTGGGAAGCAGCACTGGATTCGGACGGTGAGGTCAAGGATAACTGGGAAGAGCTTGGTGATGAAACTAATGCTGAGACCACACCTGAACAGGAGGAACCAGTTGTTGCCAAGGAGGCACCAGAGAAGACAGAGGAAAAGAAACCGGTAAAGCCTGCTAAGAGTAATGATACTCCTGTTGAAGAGAGCACACTGGAGAAATCTATCGAACAGTCTCGTGAAAGACAGACCGATATTCAAGTGAAGCGTGAGGAAAAGCACAACAAGGCATTGCAAAAAGCCTCTGCCAAAGACTTACGTTCGCCCATTTGCTGTATCTTGGGTCACGTTGATACTGGTAAGACGAAGCTTTTGGATAAAGTGCGACAAACCAATGTCCAAGAAGGTGAAGCCGGTGGTATCACCCAGCAAATCGGTGCCACTTATTTCCCTATCGACTCCATCAAACAGAAGACTGCTGTTATGGATAAATATGTTCCTAACATTAGTTACAATGTGCCGGGATTGTTGATTATTGATACTCCAGGTCACGAATCGTTCACCAACTTGCGATCCCGAGGTTCCTCTTTGTGTAACATTGCAATTCTGGTTGTTGACATTATGCATGGCTTGGAGCAACAGACGTTGGAATCTCTACGACTTCTACGTGACAGAAAGACTCCTTTTGTTGTTGCTTTGAATAAGATTGATCGTTTGTTTGAATGGGAATCTACGCCGAATAATTCTTTCCGGGACTCATTAGCTAAACAGAAGGCTTCCGTTCAGAAAGAGTTCCAGGATAGATTAGACAAAACAAAGCTGGCTTTTGCTGAACAGGGATTAAACGCTGAAGCTTACTATGATAACAAAAATATGGGTAAATATGTCTCGCTGATCCCAACTTCAGCTGTTACAGGTGAAGGTGTTCCGGATTTGCTCTATTTGCTGTTGGAGTTGACGCAAAGCCGTATGTCTAAACAGCTCATGTACTTATCGGAACTGGAAGCCACTGTTTTGGAAGTCAAGGTCGTTGAAGGATTCGGAACCACCATTGATGTGGTTCTTTCAAATGGTGTGTTGAGAGAGGGTGATCGCATAGTATTATGTGGACAGAATGGGCCTATAGCTACGAACATAAGAGCTCTACTGACACCACAACCATTAAGAGAGCTGCGTGTCAAATCGGCATATGTTCATAATAAGGAAGTTAAGGCAGCTCTTGGTGTTAAGATAGCTGCTAACGATCTGGATAAAGCAGTTGCAGGTTCTAGATTGCTATTATGTGGTCCTGAGGACGATGAAGATGAGCTTATGGATGAAGTTATGGACGATCTGTCTGGTTTATTAGACTCTGTTGATAAGTCCGGCAGAGGTGTTTGTGTACAAGCATCTACGTTGGGTTCTCTCGAAGCTCTGCTTGACTTCTTGAAAGACATGAAAATTCCTGTTATGGCTATTTCAATTGGTCCAGTTTACAAGCGAGATGTCATTCGAGCAATGGCCATGTTGGAAAAGGCTCCTGAATATGCATTGATGCTTGCATTCGATGTCAAAATTGACAAGGAAGCCGAACAATTTGCTGAGGATAACGGAGTCAAAATATTCAGTGCTGATATCATTTATCATTTGTTTGATGCTTTCATGGCCTATCAGAGGAAGATGCTTGAGGAAAGAAAGAAGCAGATGGAACATGACGCCGTCTATCCTTGCGTTCTGAAGACCATCCAAGTGATTAATGCTCGAAACCCAATGATTGTTGGTGTTGATATCGTCGAAGGAACTCTGAAAATTGGCACACCCATTTGTGTTGTTCGTTCGGAAGGTGGAGAAAAGACTCTTTTAAATCTGGGTAGAGTTCAATCTCTTGAAGTCAATCATAAACCAGTTGAAAGTGTAAAGAAGGGTGCGGCCAATGCCGGTGTTGCTATGCGACTGGACTCAGGAAACACCAATCCACCAACATGGGGACGACATATGACTGAAGCAGATCCTCTTTATTCTGCTATCAGCCGAAGATCCATTGATGTTCTCAAAGATCCAGCATTCAGAAACGATGTTCCTCGAGAGGACTGGTTTTTGATCAAGCATTTGAAACCTATTCTTGGTATTCAGTAAACCCTTTGGTGTTTTTAGTTGAAGGAATGGTTCGAAACATCGCCGTTTTAATGTTTCGTTCTAGTAACTCTAATGTTAATGTTTATAGTTTTCATAAGTAGAGCGTTTATAGCTTAAAAAATATCTACAGCTCTCAATTTTATAGCGACAGCCTATGCCATCTCGCTATTCGAGCAACATTCGTTCCAGTATTGCGAACAAGCACATACTTGTCGTCATAATCTTTAAGCATGCTACCTATGGCAGCTCCACGCCCCTGTTGGAGATTGAAGTTTCCAGATGTTACAAAGCCAATGAGATTGTCTGAAGACGGACATTCGGGATAAACGGAGTCTTCAGGGTCATTCCAATCGTTATCTCGTGTAAGTAACTCAGTCCAGGTCGCTTGTTGATTTTTTGGAATGCCATAGATACGAGCTTTATCCTGTGGACGGCCCCTATGAATAAGTTGAAGACCAACAGTTATCAGCATGCGTTCCAGAAGATACTCAGGCTCTGAGCCATGTAGTTTGGCCAAAAAAAACCAGTCACATGTATGAAACTGACCTATTTCACCCTTGTCATGGGGTGATACAGTCACGGCTGCATAGTTAAGTCTTTTCGAAACAGGCTTTCTCTGCCATGTCTCTAACAATAACCGGCCACTTGAGTCTTCAGCTAGCTGACCTGCTGGAGTGTCAGGATAGTCATCAGGAAAGTACGGTCTTCCATGTTCAAAGTCCATTTGATGCACTTGGTTCAATCCCCCAAATCTCACTTTATCGACCTGCTGTAAACAATACCAAAACGGCATAACCCAGTGCCACGGTAACAGCAAAGTCAAACTATCATTATCACGCTTTAGTAACACTACTGGTATCGTGGGATCAGTTTCGGTATTCACTTGAACGGGCTGGCCGGGATCCGTCTGCGAGCGACGTTGATTCAGCGTCTTGATAGAAGCTTGATTTTGGTAGGATGATACTCGGCCAATTTTGGTGAATAGACTTGTTGAGCGACTGGCCGATGCATAGTCTGAAATGCCACTATCAATGTCCCCCACTGGAGATATATGATGAGGATTGTAGAAACGAGGATCTTCTACCTGCAGACAGAACGCTATATTTGACATTAGGGAGGAAACACCAGCGATACCAGCCAGGTTTTTAAATACTTCTGTATCGTGACGTTCATGCAGAATGGCAGATAATGCAAATAATGATTTGGATCCGCTGATATCGATTGAACCGATGGAAAACCGGGAATCTTCGATATCAAAGTCATGAGAGCTCTGCAAATGATGGACAATTTCATAAACGGAATCAAACACAGCCGGATGAAAATGAAGTAGAGTCTGATATTTCCCTTCGTATTCCGTCCAATATACTAATATAGGCCCATAATGGCGACCTTCATAATGCAATTGGCCCTCCCACGCTCGAATGCCTTGTACAACGGACTTTTGAATAGCACCTTTGCCCAAAAAAGACTCGACAGCTGCTATCAAATGCTCCTTGATCCCAGAAAGTACTATATCAGAATAATATGACGAATCCCATGCAATTGCGCTTCCAGAAGCAAAGATTCGGTGAGTGGCTCGATAAACCTTCTCAGTAGGGCTTTCAACCAGCGAATAACCCCATTTTTCTACCATATGAGCACGCTTAGCATGCCATACGTGTGTAGGAAGCCAGACTTTAGAGACCTGGCGCTTTTGGAATTTGATATTATGAGTAGTAGGAAAGCTAGCTTTCTGATTGAGTCCAGTCAAATCCTTGGCATCAGCGTCGTCAGTTTCAGGTAATTTCTGAAGAGCACGTTCAATGGCCATTTCTTTAGCGCGCTCATGGCCCTTTGTATGCGGTTTTTCCTTTTGTGCGCCATCTGAGGCCATTTCACGAGCAGATCGGGCCCGAATCCGATGAGGAACTCGTTTGGCATTATGAGAAGCAGCTCTTCGTCTTAAGAACCGAGGAAGAGATTGAAAAGCACGCTGTTTACTTGAAGCACGAGATCTTTTTATTGCCGATTCCATTTGTTTGATTTCGTAGGATCTGGCGGCAACAAACGCCTGAACATCGAGTTTACCGTCATTAAGCGCTGGGGGATAGTTAGGAGGATGAGAGCTATATATGAATTTATGGGGAATTTTTGGCTACTAACCTTGATCGGAATTTTGGGTCAAGATGACTCTTGAGAAGAAATTCGGTCTTTTAGAAGACATGGAGGAGTAGAGGGTGTTGGAGTTGGAGTGGATCAAAGTTTTGATGGTTGAAGAAGAGATAGACAGAAAGATGAGATATTGAAAGTTGGAATAACAATTTGTATTTATGGTAACTTAGATGTGTGTGTTTGAAAATGATGTAATTTATGTGAATATATTGAAATTTAGTAAATTTATAGCTTATGTTGTATTTTGACGCTGTAATGCCGAAATCACATATAAATTGAGGGCGCTAGCCAGGACATAAAGCGACTTGCTAGTAGTACATCTAATAATACAACTAGCTAGTAGTACAACTATAGCCTATAAAATAGCATACAATGATGATAAGAATCAAATTGAACTCAAAACAATCTTTAAGACCCTCTAATATCTATACGTTGATCAATTACCCCGGTTTCCTACAGCCAATCACCTTAAAATACCTTCATATACCCATACAATCATACATATTTATAATATAATTCGCCTAATTCCCCACTAATACCCCGCAAATCCTCTCCTTCATTTCTTTCCTTTAAATACCTCTCCTTTTCCCTGGTTTCTTTCTTCCTTCCTTCCTTCTATTTATCCGCTTGGTTCCCTCACCTTTAAATTCAACCTTGAAAATTTTGTGTTTTTGATCCTACTGGACACTCCAGTCAATCCCAGCAGAACCGTGTAGATTGCAATTTAAATAGATATAAACGTAAACCGTAAATCACCGGAAACTACTTGATATTTTTAGTTTTTTCAATATTAACTAAAAAATGGTAGACGTAGTTTTAGGTGCCCAGTGGGGCGATGAAGGTAAAGGTAAACTGGTGGATATTCTATGTGACTCAATAGACGTATGTGCTCGATGTCAAGGAGGCAACAACGCCGGCCATACTATTGTTGTCAATGGCACCAAGTATGATTTCCATATGCTTCCTTCGGGGCTTATCAATGAGAAATGTATAAATCTCGTTGGAAGTGGTGTGGTTGTCAATGTTGCTGATTTCTTCAAAGAACTTGAAAACCTCGAGTCAAAAGGTCTCAAATGTCGCGATAGACTCTTTGTTTCATCCCGGGCTCACTTGGTTTTGCCTTTTCATCAGATTGCCGATGGTCTTAAGGAAAAGGAATTGAGTAAAGGTGCCATTGGTACTACTCACAAGGGCATTGGCCCTACATACTCCACCAAAGCCAGTCGGTCCGGCCTTAGAGTACACCACCTTGTATCTGAGGAAGAAGGTGCTTGGCAGGAGTTTGAAGATCGATTCAAGGCACTTTTGGACTCGAGACGTAAACGATATGGAGACTTTGAGTACGATTTAGACGAGGCTCTGGCTCAGTACAAGCAGTATGCAGAGAAATTGAGACCTTTTGTAGTGGATTCAGTTTCTTTCATGCACTCTGTCATTCAGCAAAAGAAGCGAATTCTCGTCGAAGGTGCTAATGCTCTGATGCTTGATATCGACTTTGGAACTTATCCATATGTCACTTCGTCAAATACTAGTGTTGGCGGCGTGTGTACAGGCTTAGGAATCCCGCCTCAAGCTGTCAAAAATGTGTATGGAGTCGTCAAGGCTTATACCACTCGAGTAGGTTCAGGGCCATTTCCAACCGAACAACTCAATGATGTTGGAGATGAATTAGTTAACGTCGGTGCAGAGTTTGGAGTCACTACTGGTCGTAGAAGACGTACTGGTTGGCTTGATCTAGTGCTTATCAAGTATTCGACTTATATCAACGGCTATACTGCGATAAATCTCACCAAACTCGACATTTTGGACGGGTTCAAAGAGATCAAGGTAGCTGTTGCCTATAAACACAAGGGAAAGACTTTGGAACTTTTTCCGGAAGACCTTCGAGTGCTTGAGAAAGTCGAAGTTGTCTATGAAACGCTTCCAGGATGGAATGAGAGCATTTCTCATATAACCAACTATAAAGACCTGCCTGAAAAGACAAAGGCATATGTGGAGTTTATTGAGAAATTTGTGGGAGTTCCCATCAAATGGATAGGTGTTGGACCTGGCCGAGAAGCCATGTTGACGCGTTAGGGCTCAAGCCCGTAGGATCCAAGCTAGGTTCTATGTTACATGCGATCTCAGAATGTATTGACGAAGCGACGCACCAGCCCTTAAGATCCAAATTAAGTTTTATGTTATAGACAATCTCAGACTGTACTATAAATGAATTTGTTGTTTTTATCGATAAATGAACGGTTTTCACCGGCCTATCTTGACCTCTTCATCAAACAGTATGAATCCCACACCAAGTCCGATCCACTTAATTTCTGCAAATATTCAGGTAGCCATATCACTCTTCCAATGCCCTTACTGTAGTCCGAATTGAGAAATCGACTGCATACAAGTGGCGTCCATTCGGGGCTGGAAGTGAAAAGGATTTCCCCGTTGGCTGCATCAACTTCGGCCGAGCTATCGACTACATAGTCGCATTGGTTATAATCGATATATTTTGAAAGATCCTCTTCGTTTTTATTATTCATGCCGGTGGGCAAAACCCAAGTTCCATCTCTATTCCACCAGGGATCGTTGCTTTCAATGAATTCTCCAGGAAGCAAGCCTGAAAACCCGCTCTTGATAAACTTGAGTCTTTGATCATCACTCAAGAAGTACGATGACGTGAATCTATACCATTCTCGACCAACACATACGTTTCCAGGTGGGTATTGAGAAACGTTTTGATATAATAATTGAGCACCTCCATAGTATCGATATAGCGCCATAGAACGAGCCAAACAGATCACTGAAAAAACTGCCAGAACCAGAAATGTAAATGCGCTTTTTAGCCGAAAGCGAGCAAGACCGATAGAGCTCGATATTTTGCCAACTAGTGTATTCAATGCTTCTAATGTTAAAGCAGCATTGAGGCAAAGAGAAGGATAACAAACATACATGAATCTTTCCTCCTTATGAGGCTGTACAATAAGAATTCCAAACCAGACGAAAAAGGGTGATATAGCTGTAATGAGCTCGACAGCACTTGGACTATCGTGACGCTGAGAAACATATACCTTTCGAGCCAAGGGAGTGATGAAGCTCAGTAGAGCCAACGGCAAGCCCAAGTTGAAGTTAAGTAATAAGTTGTGAATATAATAGAACCAAGGCTCAGTTCCAAAGATCTCAGGACCTGTATCTTCGGATGTATGAAGAACATTGTACGATACAATGTTGTAAGGAACAACCACCAGTTTGCGATAGCAGACGGAGTCAATGGCTACAATGGCAGTCAAGATCCCAGCCAAAGCCAGTGCAGAAACAGCACCATCACGGAAAAGAGTACCAATTCGTTTTGAAAACGTGCATGTCAATGCATAATGTAGCAAAAATGGGCTGACAATGAGCAAACTGAAGGGCCAGCCCAACAAACCGCCTACTCCAGCTAGCGCTACAGCGGATATGACACAATTACTGCGGTTATTTGCACGAAAATCGAGGAATTTAGCAAGCGCAAACGTATAAAAGTGCATTGCCAAAGAAGAAGGAAGAAACGAAATGCTTGCATGAAACATTCCTGTTGACAAGGTTGAGAATATCAGGTACCAAACAGCAGCGCGTTGGCTCAGAGACCTTGAAATCGACAACACCAAGGCTGATTCAGCTAGCGCCGAGACCAAAGCAAATGAGTATCTCAAGAAGTAAAACAGCATGAATTTAGGAGTTATTCCCAATATTTGAGCCAATTTAACCACGGCGCCATGGATCCACAGGTATGCCCAGCTCCGTATAGCATATTGGCCAGAGTATTCCCATGTTTGTAAGCCAAAGCCATGGGTTAAGTAATGCAAAGGCTCATAATAATTGAACACTTCATCACAGTCGGGTATTATGGAGAAATTCGCACAGAGAAAGCGAATTGCCAGTGTTGTTGACACGAGGACCAGGAAAGAAGACGGCATGGTATGATGGTGGGAAGAGAAGTTAGGAAGGAGATATCAAGAGATTTAACGAGATGGGAAAAGCTGGGAATTAAGTTGAGAATTGGGATAAAGTGGGTTTTTGAAGGGGAATTGGGAATTTAAGGGAGTTTTAAGGAATATTTTGTATGTTTTGAGGTGGGTTGAGATCGCTAGTTGTATGGGATGTCAAGGATAATAGTTGGAGGAAAGCAGTGAACGGTCTTTTAAGGTGGATTATAGGGGGTTCTAAGAGTACAGTGGATTTTAGAGTACAGTGGATTTTAGATTACAGTGGATTTTAGATTACAGTGTATTTTAAGAGTATTTCATTGTATGTTCTGGAGAGATCACACTGACTATGATGGCCTAGCTACCATATGATATAGCTACGATATCACACAGCTACGATATCACATAGCTACGATATCACACAGCTAAACAAACACAAACAAGACACAATGCAGAAATCCACAGATCCTGTAACCACATCTAACAACCCTTACTGGCCCATATATCAAACACAGCTTCTATTCAACACTCTACTGACTATCACTTGCCCGTTCCAAACAACCCAAATGTAGGCACATGAAACCTCTTCTTATTATAAAACTCCTCCGCTGCATCTTCTCCAAGAAGTTTCTTTTCTTTGTCAATTCGTGAATAATGTCGTCGAACCAAATCTCGGTCTTGTTCTGCTTCCAACAACGGCTGTATATAAACACGCGACCACGCATTTTCTCTCTGTAATTCAATTCTTTCTCGAGCTCCTTCCACGGCTTTCCAAGTACCATATGCACATATTGCTATTACACCCCAGAAATATATCTTTGGACGGAATCCTCTGGCGGGTAAGTTACGCTATAAACGTTAGACCAGGGCATTCAAAAATTATACAAAAACCACGATATTGCAACTTACCTTCCATTGAATAGGCTCATAACCTCCTTTAGGAGGAAGATCTTGAGGCATTGATGATGAGAAAGAAGTTTATAGTGGGATATTGGAAAATTGTAATTGGATGGAGAGAAGAAGGTTCAGCCGTGCCTGGTGATTACGTAACCACAGTTGGAGGAGTGTCGATCCGTCGTCATTTACACATATCTTATCCTATAATCTTTATAGAAATTCTATTCTAGCATGTTCAATAGCGTCGTTGAAGCATCTTATAATATCATCATACATTATTTCTTCATTTTCCGCCGGAGTTCCTCTCATCAGGATCCCCTGTTCATTCGGCCTAAAAAGACACTGTCGAATTTTCAAACACAGTGGCCATAGCTCTTCAAACTCTTGCGGGAATTCTCCCAGCAAGTTCCGAAAATCACCCCCCATGGTGAGAAGCTTCATTCTGGCAAGCCCCGCATACGAATCTCTGTCCTCCCAGTCATAAAGAATGCTGCCTTGAGGTGGTGCCTTGTCACCACAGCACACACACGTCTATAAAAAAACATAGAAGAGAGATTCCAAGTCATGCCGGTATGTGTGTTCCATTCCCAACAGCACTTCAATGGCCATGAAGGGTAGCGTTCCCCTCCGCTGCCGACTTTCACTTGGTTCACTGCTATCTCTATCCTTGGCTAGATCAAGGTCAATAAGCATTCCACGCAACCCTTGTTCTTTTGGATCTACAATGATGATATTATTGTCGGAAATATCACCATGGATTATGCGCCCTGTAATATAAAGAGACTTGAGAGCTTTGGTGGCATCTCGAAACACTTCAAGCAGTTCTCGTATGCTACCAAATTCGCTGAGCGGCCGTCCTGCAGGCGAAATGATGCTGCAAGATAAAATGCGATTCTGGTACTCATCGGTGTCAGGATACTTTTCTGGTATGCGATGATAATCATCCAATCCACTACCGTAACCCTCTCGAAAGGCACGCTTAGTCTTGTTGGAGAATTTCACTCCCTGGCGCATCTCAGCAATACTGGTGATGTCACTATGTCCTACAACTGAACAGACTCCTTGGACACCTCTGTCATGAGCCAGTTTCAGATACTCCACTTCACGAGGTTGGCCATTGTCTGAGTGCCAACAAAACTTAGCGACGCCTTTATTGGTCAAAAAGCACGACGTTGCTCGGCCCACCACTGCTACATGCATAACCATGCATTGTTCCAGCTCTACTCGAATGCTCTCACCGTTATCCCCGCTCTTTCTCACAGTTATATAACGGCGACCGTCTTCGTGCTCAATATAAGTGGAATCCATGCCCATTGCGTCGTCATCCATAGTAGCATATGCCACTAATGCGCATGCAAATTTCTCTGGCTCCTTATGGATATCAAACTGGCCCGAGCTATAGCCGCCTGAGCGATCAAAAACCCACAGTTCCATCAGTGTTTCCGTGAAAATGAAACCATGGACAAAGCGACGGGTAGGCTGACGAGCAAAAACATCTCGTACGTGCCTTACGAGCTCTAGGAAACAGAGCGTGAAAGAGGCATGTTTGTTCTGGTTCAGCAGGCCCGCTACACGACAATCTTTATAGGTAAATAATCTTCGAATTTGTTTTGCAGCCTGAGGTTGATAAAAAATGTCAATCAGTTTCTTGCCTTTTTTGAATGGGCTAGCAGTTCCGGCTGTGTGCAACTTGTAAGGGGCATTATTCAGACAGAGGGTCTCTAGATTAATGAGCCAGGACCATACAAGCTTCTCTGACGGAACATCGGGAAAGTCATGCCACTCAGCATTCGCATGATATTTCAAGAGTTCATTATACATGTGCTTCTGGTGCTCACTCCACTTGTCCATGTTAAAGACTCTGGAGAAAAAATTCGAAATGTTTCGATGGCTGCAGTCAATGTCGTTGATCAGTTTTTTTTCGACGAATTCGAGTATGCTCTCGTCATAACGTCTGCCAGAGTATCTCTTGATTATTGTTCCTTGCGATGATGGGGTAAGACTGGACTCAGACCAGAGGTGTTCAGACAGGACCTGTTTAGACAGGCTGATGAGGGCAATCCAGAGATTTTGGTTAGAAAAAGATGGCGTAAGAACAGTTTCAACGAGGGGTAGCAACGCAGCAGAGATAGAAGGTGTCCTCGTTAATTTATGGTGTAGCAGCGCAAGATCAATACTGAATGATTGAGCACTGACACATGAAGTGAGCTTCTTCGGGACAGGACTTGAGCGCAATGCCACTAGCAGATCTTCAAAAGTGTTGGTGACTTCCTTTGTGTTAGTTTGCGAATGATAATGATGGTGTTTGTACGTACCTGTGGCTGATATGTCGTTGTTCGCCAAAGCTTGCCTCGCGTCATGTAGTGATTTGAGCAATGTTTCATCGATTTCAAGAGGATTATCAGCAATAATAATGGATTCTTCCTGAGAGAGCTCGTCAATATGTTGAGAATATTCAGACATTATGAATGGTGTAAGAGGAGAAGTCTTAATTAGAAGTGTAGTGCAGGAAATAGTCTCAAAATGTGTCTGAGGTCGACATGTGGACTTTCCACCATGGGGTGTTTCTTACTACAATGATAGAGTATATGAAATATTTCAATGGATATGAGCTTATAATATTATATATGGAAATCTTTTGGTTCAAATTCATCCATTTGTTGTGGAGTTATTGGATAGTTGCAGAGCATATTGTTTCATATGAGACATAGCAATCATTCTAAACCGACGTAGTTTATAGTAATGTTAATTATATCATACATCATTCGGTTATTTATGACATAGCCGATTTTCTCTCGTTATATCTCATTCCAACCCGGATTCTTACCTCTACGGCTATACAAATACAAATCTCTCATCTCCATGCCTTTCAGCATCATATAATCTCCTAGAAATACATACTACTCGTCAAATATATACTAACCTTAGATCCATTGTTTCTCTCTATCACTCCTCCATCAAGTCACTTATCAACTCCTGGAAGTTGCCATATCCCATTCTCTGAGCTTGTTTGAGCCGAATAACAGCCTCTTCATACAGCATCTTCTGCCGATGACTATCAACCTCGTACAAATTCGCCAGTGATATCTGTGCTTCGGCAATCATCACCTGGATGTTACCGTCGAACTGGTTTTCAGCCTTTAAGAGATGCTCAATTGCACTGGCCATCAGTTCCTTTGTATGCTCCACTTCTTCCTCAGTTAAAGGATCTGCTGAAAATGATGAGGAATCATCGTCACCGCTTTCTGCCTGCTCATAATGCTCGAATCGTGCCAACAACGGGGCTGCCAATGCCAAATAGTACTCGCCCAAACCCTTGTTCGCTCTTTCAACCACTAGTAAACAATTATCGGTATCCTCTGTAATTTTCGCCTTGCCCTTAGATTCAGGCATCTTATCCAGAATTTGCCTCCATCGATCTTTACTCCAATCTAAATATTTGCTCATTTTTCCTTCCAGTAAATTGGATGCATCTTCAACTTCAAGAGCACCCAACGATTCTCCAATCTGAAGCAGCATTTCTATAGTATCCAACTGATCATCTGTATATAATTTCTGTTCTTGTCTTGAAAATATCAAATGCTCGGCCTTTTCATAATCATCTACTGCCTCATCTAGGGTAGGAAGCAAGGTAATAGCTGCCTGGTATCTTTGAGCAGCATTATCAAATCTCTTCAACTTATCATTAACCAAATCCAAAATCGCCTTTGATCGAGTAAAATACAACTGCCATGTTTTGTCCGTTTCGAGGCCCGAAGTTGCTCTATCAATGGCTGCGCTAATAAACGCCTCGGGGGTATCGGCCGAGTCGGCAGATTCAACAAACATGGCCATTCCAAGCAGTGCCGAGGCGTAAATATTATGGAATTCCGGCGTTATATTGGTGCTTGTAGAAGGGTTTTCATGTGCTGTTCTTAGCATATAATCGCATTCATGAATGATTCCCGACAACAATTTCTGACAGGTATCTAATTTGCCCAGATCGTCCAGATCTTCGGGATCTATGCTTAGAACTTGGGCCTTTGTCTTTATATATTTATTATATAGAGCTCTTAGTTGACCCAAGGAATCATCGGGATCAAGGTCATGATCTAGCTCGATGGTGATTTTCTGAGGCTCAACAACATCATCATGGCCACCGAAGCTGATTTCCTTTTTGATTTTTTTACTTTTAGCAGCCTTTGAAAGTCCCTGTGGACGTTTGGCCATTGTGATGGTTGTAGAAGGCTGGATTTGGAAGGAGGTTTGTTGAAGGGGAGTTGAGAGCGGTCACGTGACCATCGGAATTGTTCAAGGGTTACAAATGAAGGAATATTCAGTATAAAATTAAGGGTTCTTTACTGTAATGTATTATAATGTAGATTTCCGTGAATAATTATATTATTTTATTGTAATTCTCCATAATATCGTTGGTTTTCATGAAATCTATGATTACTACCGGATTACTACAAACGGATCAACTACAAGCTATACAGCAATTATCCCCAACATTTGATATCAAAATTCCCATTTTAACTCCAATTTTGTCTGCGAATCATTCGTAAACCTCAATTGAATCCCCAGTTACCCGGGTTTCACGTCCAACATAACCGTCCATCATCTGCTACACCATTCTTAAACTCTCCATAGCATTGTTACCTCCTCCTCATCACTTCACACCCATGTGGTCCAAGCGTCTCTTCAGCACAACTGTTCAAACTGCCAAACAAGCTGCTTTTGTATTTGATATCGATGGTGTATTGATCAGAGGAGGTCGGATGATCCCGGAAGCCAGAGGAGCTCTGGAATTGTGCCGTAGCGCTAAAACTCCGTTCATGTTTCTTACCAATGGAGGAGGAAAAAGCGAACAAGTGCGAGCATTAGATCTGGGGGAAAAGCTAGGACTGACGATTCCTACTAAACATTTCATTCAGTCTCATACGCCGTTTAAAAGTCTGGTGCCGTCTTATGAAAAGGTGCTGGTTATTGGTGGAGACGGTGATTTGTGTCGTAAAGTGGCATTGGATTACGGTTTCAAACATGTTATTACATCCTACGATATAGTGCGACAAAATAAGGGGATTTGGCCGTTTTGCAGGTATACCGAGAGTGATATAGAGAAATACTCGGACCCAAATGCCAAGGCCAGTCATCTAGATAAGATAGACGCCATACTTGTATTCAATGATCCAAGAGATTATGGGACCGATGTACAGATTATTGTGGATTTATTGCTCTCAGAAAACGGTCTTATTGGTACAAGGAAAAGTAGCAAGGATACTTATCAAAAGAGCAAGCCTAGTATTCCAATTCATTTCAGTAACGATGATTTGTTATGGACAAACGAATACATCATACCTCGGTTTGGCCAAGGCGCTTTTAGAATATGCGTTGAATCTCTTTATAAAGCCATTACCAAGTCAAGCCATCTGCATGCTACAGTTATTGGAAAACCCAGTGCTTTTACTTATGATTATACTTGGAAAGCCATGCAGGGTGCATTTCCCGGGATTAGCAGCTCCAACACCACAATATACATGGTTGGAGACAATCCGGAAAGTGATATTATAGGAGCCAATAATTACGGATGGAAATCCTTGTTGGTACGAACTGGAGTATTTCAGGATTCCGATTTAGAGACAGGAATAGCCAGTATTCCGACGGCTATAGTAGATAATGTGCAAGAAGCAGTGCGATATGGGATAGAAGAGGAGGGGAAATAACGAGGATAAGAGGAGCCAAACTAGAGGATAATAGGCAGCACTATGGTTATAGCCGAACCGAGCAAATAGACGCCCATCCCTCAAAACTCCCTAGAATTATCCTGACATCTTTCATAAGATATTATGATTCAGACTTTTACAGCCCTTACATATATAATTAAATGTAACAGTGAAGTTGCTGATAACAAAGCATTGGTTTAACATCTTCACCATTTGCACCATGTCCATCCATCCCTTCCATGCTAAACCTTACTGGCAACAGTCTGCTGTTGTTGCAATCTAACAGCGTTTCGTTCATGCATTTGTTGTCGGCAGTTCTGAATACCTTCACAGTTATGCTGTTCAAGCAATCTATGTCGAGAACAAAACGTCCCCTGACATAATGCACAATCTCCAACACCTCTAAGGGGCGCTGAAAAACAAGTATTAAATGAACATCTCTTACGAGCCTTCTTCTTGGGTTGTTGTGGTGCATTAGTGCTGGTGGCGCCCGATGACACCTCACTGGTCGACGAAACCTTGAGCTGGGTTCCATCTGCTATATTATATTCTTCTAATGTCTTCTGGTCATCCAACGGCTCATCTCCGAACGTCAAAGAGCCCATTTCGATGGATGAATGCTTGTCTTTAACAAGATGTTTGAGCTCAGCCACTGTGTCCGTCGGTGCAACCTCAATAGGGGTATCTATAGGGTAAAGTTAGACCGGCAAATCAAACCATTTATAGTGTAAAAGTCTCGGATAATAACCCGAAGCCCTCAAATCCTCTACTTACCGTTAATATATATCTGCATGTTGTTCTGTCTGATTTATAATACCAAGGTAATGTAATCGGGTAAAGTTGGATGGATAGTTGGGAACAATGTTTTGTATCAAGCAAGTTTGGGAATATTCTATGACGATCGATTTAGTCATAGAAGACGGAGGAAATTTCGGGGGGGAAGAAGGGTGATTAAAGGGATGAAGAAAAGAATAAAAGGATATAAGGATATAAGAAGGTTTTATAGGAATAACTCGGCTTGTTATTGGGGTATATGGGATATTGCAGCATCATGACGGATAAAAATAGCTCCAACCAAAACCTTGTGCAAATACAATGGGATGCGGTGGAGACATTTTTAAGCATTTAATACATTATAATCATTATAAATAACATGTGGGTGCTTTTGCCGTCTTTTTGCCTCTGAGATTTTTTTTTTCAAACCCCCCGCTTGCTTGTATTGCTTGATAAGCCCTTTTAATGCCTTATCGTGTCTTAGTTGCCTAATTTGGTATCATTATGTAAAACGCGGTCGTTGTCGTCGATACGGCCCCCCCTGGTTCGCTGAATCCAACAAGAACACGGCATCATAACAGATCTACTTAAAATTGCCAGATGTCATCAAATGCATGCCGCTATTTTAGTATGCTAACCTTTGTTTATAACCACGATTCACTGTACATGATTCATGCATAAGATATTTTATTAGATTTGATGGATGCCAAACCCTGCCAAGTCAACAACATTTGATAAATATAAACACCATGGATAAAGGTGTCGTCATTCAGGGATTACAAAATAAATTAATATGGAAGCTTAATTGGATTGAGTGCATATAATCGACCGATATAATTGACATTTCAGGCAAATCCGTTAACCCAACTTGGTACGGCATCTCTTAAACAAGCAATTGCTGTAGTGCCGCGCAGTCGCTTGATACGCCACTTTAAGCCCCCAATGTGGCATGTTAACAAAATACCCGGCTAATCATCTTGTGGAAATTCTAACGGGGGATATTATTCCTTTAGGCTCTACAATTGAACTTTTCCTAATTAGTGTTATAAACGGCAACACATGGTTCCTGAATAGGGGCGATTTACTCATTTGTTCAAAATACGAGAAAAACCGGGGGGGAGAGGCCTAGAACTAGGAATCCGGATTGCCTCAAAAGGTTAGCTGTTATTTCTAGCCCACTATGTTGTCCGATTCCTTTGTTAATTTTATCAAAAATAATTTGCTACATTTTTCGGGGCCAAAACCCAAATCTCCGAATACACTGCCTGGGTGAAATAATCTCCTTTTGTCAAAGGAAAAACTAAGATTAATCTGCAGCAACCTGTAATGGAACTTGTGGTGAGGCGCATTTCGGTGGCCTAAAATAGCAAAATCATGCCTAGTGCCGATGATCAATTGCCTGATACATAACAATTGCTAGGGCCTGCAGAAATAACAAAGCAACTCGGCAGATCTTGCAGGAAAAAACAAAGATGCAAGCTAATGATAAATAATATTTTTTTCCCCTTACACGCATAAACGGCGCAAAAGTAAACAAGAAAAAAAAACACATGAACCATTATAAGCAAAGAAATGATGATGATAATTTGCTGATCAAACTTTATTAATTATCGTATAGACGAAATCAGTTGACAAATTTAAAATAAGTTTGAACCAAAATGCCTAAATCCCATTGTGAACTATCTATCATGATTTACAAATTGGTCCATATTATGCTTCTTCTCCACTGCCTTGCCCACCAAGATTTTATGTGACATCACAAAGTGGTTGGTTGATCATTTCCAAGATTTCAAATGTTAGTGATGATTGAATGCGTTTTAAGCCTATGAATAAAGAATATACATGGTCAATAGTTTGTTTCATGATAATGTGATTATATTGATCCGCGTCATCAATACACCAATCTTCATATCTTTATGAGATCTCTCTTCTTTCTCCATCCCTGCATTCCCCTAAAGCATAGAATAACACTATTTTTGGCGGTTGCGTGGTTACCAAATGCACCAGATTTTGTGCGGCTGCCCTGCATGAAATCCCAAAGATATTTCCCCAATCTGGAACCTGGCCAAAATGCCGGTTGCCTTGCGGATTCATCATGTCCAAGTTGATTATAGATCTTCAATTTGGGGGGGCGGCAAAAGGGGGGAGGGGGAGGATCTATGGATTGTAATATCTTAGTTTAGAATTTGGTCTTTATAGGCATTTAGTACACCATGTTCGGAGTCCGTATCAGCATATGATTGAAAATAGCAAATTATGGAGAGGAGCTTAATTGGAATTTATCGTCCAATAATTATGTTTCTTTTTTACTTTTTGGTGGTGTTTTCTTTGTACAGATTTACCGGTATTCAGGGCGTTTGTAAAACGGCTTTGATGTAAATAATATTCAAATGGTTGTACATTCTTTCCGAGTAAAAAACTCAAATATTGGGGTAAAATCGGTCAGCTTGATTGTTATAGTGATTACAACGGAATCCAAATAAAGTATATCTATAAAATAAGAAATATATATCTTTAAAATCATTACATCTTACTAGTCACTGCATTAATCTCTATCATTTACTTTGCCAAAATAACAAAATTATGGTAAAAGCAAACTTGAATAAGTAATCAAACATATTGAGTTTGTTCTCACCGAACCCCCCTCTACCATGTGTGGCTTTTTGAACACAATTACTTTTTCAACCTTTCAAAAGAAAAAAAAACAAAGCCCAATACAGACGACGCAGCCCAATTTCTTATAACAGGCAAAAATACGGACGCAACAGTGGGCAAAAAAGAGACCCAGCAATGTTCCTTTGAATGATAATCTTTGTAGTAAAGAAACACTTTGAAAATAAATTAGCGGATTTCCAACCTAGGAGAAATCTCATTTAATATATCATTTTAAACCAATTCCAATCCTTGTCAAAGCTTTTTTTCTCTCGCCATTTGCCCTTTATAGACGGCCACTTCGGAGTTATGCGGCTTCAACAGATCACTATTAATCACTTGCTGTTTTCAGCTACCAGCCAACATTAGACGACCGCCGTTCGATATCTGCATCTTCATATAAAACCCCAAAGAATAATTTCCAATTGTTTAAACGCCTGGTTGCAGTATAAATCTTTCTGCGAACCCCCTGTTTGTTTGAGCATTTGCATATATTTCAACCCTGGACTTTTCATCTACCATAATCTTTATCTTTATTTTTCTGGATATTTTATTTATCTCGCCAAGCAAATATCTTCTCGTCATACTCTTCTTTATTATTATGCACTAGCATTTTACCCAAGAATTATAAGAGACCATCCCCCGAACAAAGTTATCTTTCATATCTTTTTACAAATCATCTTTTTGGTCTATCTTATCACGAAAAATTTCTATCAAAGTCGTCGCGTGTTCAATTGACATAAATCTGCATAATCCTCTTTAGGGCCCTGTTGGAGTTACTCATCTCTCTCTTTGTATTTTCTATATCTCACTTTGTGATATATCTCGCTTTCTGATATATCTCTCGCTCGATACATCTTGTGTGCCTCGGATTATATTTTCCTTGTTCTGATCTCTTAACTAAGGAACTTATAGTTGCAATCTAACTTTACTGCTCAAGCTGATCAGCCTTTTTTTTTTGACAAAAAGTCATACACCAACAAACAACTTAATAACTAAAAAGAAAATCGTACTTAAACAAGAAGTTTATCAACTAGGCGAAGGTTGATATTCAAATCTCTCATTATATTTAATTGTCTACTTGTGAGCTTTAAAGTGAGGCGTTGGCAATAGCAAACACGAGGCCATAAACTTGATATAATTTTATTTTTGCTTTTTCTGCTTCATCAAAGTTTTTCAAGGAAAACAGGGTTTCTTTTTTGTGCTCAACAAAAGCAATTATCTCCAGGTTTTTACGGAACAACGAACTCACTTCTTCTCAGCAATTTTGGTTTTTTATTGGAGCAACGGATTAACCTAATATAATCGGCGCTACTGTTGAGCAGAAACTTTTTTGTTTAACCTTTTTGGCCACTCTTTTCGGTATTTTATTTATTTGAGATTCGGAACGATATTTTCAATTTTTGTTTCTTGTTATCTTGCTGCATTAGATTTTTCAGCAAAATGAATAATAGGTAAGTTATTTTATTTTAAAAAGACTAACATGCAAGACAAGATTATGACGGCTATTTTTTTGCTTAGCTGCTAATTAAAGCTATGCGTCATAAATTTGCATGGCTCCCCAACAACAAAATGATGTACTAACTCTTTTTTTACAGAGTCTTGCCTCCAATTAGTTCAATGACTTCTGGAATACCCGGGGGTCAAGTCAATGGCCAATCTCGCGATGGCGTGTATGCTTCTGCTGCATTACCTTCATTGTTTGGCAATGCTCCTAGAGGTTATGGGGCAGCACCCACCCTGCCCAGTACATTGCCCAAATTGGCGCAGCCTGATGTTAATATAAAGCCTACAAGTTGGAATAATAATTATCGGCTGGGAAGTGCCGTTTCTATTGAATATGAGCACGGTTATCGACCCCAACCGTCGGGAAATTACAGTCCCACTGCTACTACCGATGTATCAATGGCCAAACCCGAGTATTATTCACCACCTAATTCTAGAAGGGCCTCTACAGATATGGAGCAGAGCGGGTTGCAGGTCAACCTGAATGGTTCAGTCAATGGTTTGCTGTCTGAACATGAACTGTCTTTACATATCAAGGAAACTCAAGAAACCGCATCTCATTTATATTATTTTTCATCACAGACTGCTCGAAATATGGAGCCTCGACAGAAGTTGGAGTCATTGACGGCTCTGATTGGCCGAGTCCAGGCTGCCAATCAATTTCTAGAAGCTTGGTATCATCGAACTCAGCATGAGGCATTGCAACAGTATTCTAATACAGTAGCTGCTGCAAGTCAACAACAACGTACACCTCCAGCTTCTGCTACATTAAAGACGTTTCCTCAATCATGGGCAACTACACCATTAACAGAACGTGTCGACAGTAATGGTAGCATTAGTATGAACCCTTCTCCAACATCAGCAAGTCGTGTTGAAGATGCATATCCACGTCGAAGTAGTAAGAAGCGGTCTCGAAGTTCTGGAGAAGATATTCGATGTCATCAATGTGGAGCATCAGAGACTCCAGAATGGAGAAAGGGCCCGGACGGTGCACGTACACTATGCAATGCCTGTGGATTATACCATGCTAAATTGGTGAAAAAAAAGGGAGAAGCCGAAGCAGCAGAGATATTTCGAGAGCGACGGGAGCCTCGAAGTGCAGTATCGCCGACGCCAACCCAGTATGTTTCGTGATGTTTTTTTTATGCGATAAAACCAAAGCCATAATTTAATAATACAACCATTAATTTATATGACGGTATTACTGTTTATATTTGGCGGTGGCCGCCTGTTTTATTCAATAAATGCATATTTGTCTATGTTTTTTTACTCAACTCTGTTCTTGCTTGGACTCTTGCAACAATTTCACTCGTCTTTGAAAATCCAAATATTGGCATTCTTCATAGGCATGTTTTTCTGCTTCACATTTCCATGGTAAATAGTTTTCGTCTCTTCGGCACTTATTTAAAGGAACCAATAAACCTGCACAACGATCTCTCCATTGTAAGGGGATTTTATGCTTTTTCATCTCTTCCTCAGAGACTATGATTAGTATAAGGTTCAAAGGATTCTTACTATCTTTGTGTACTTACGCAATGGCGGTAAGCTCTTTTCAGTCATTATGAAAGATAATTGATGGAGTTTATGATGGATGAATTTGGCATTTGGGAGGTTGAATTCTTGACGATTTGATTGGGTTGATTTGATGCCGGGTAACAAGGAGCAAAGGAATGAGATTCGGCATAAAACAATGGATTAGAGAGATTGGAGAGAAATTTCTAAAGTGAGAGGATTTGAAGGGGGAGAGTGCATGAAACTCTTTCTATAGATAACAACCAACTCTGACGTCCTTATCTTTGGCCCTATCTCTGTCTGTACCTCCACCAAGATCATTCATCACCAAACGGCACTGATATATCCACAAAAGGGATCTACGCCAAATGCGGTTAGCTGCATCGGCTAGGTTCGGAAGTGGATCTTCATGGCGTTTTCCCTTGAAAGGCAAAATCCAATATGGGGAAAAGCCATTCCAAATTAGACCACTATACAGGTAAAAAGACAAGTATTAGGGTTAGCAAGGTGTATGCAGGCTAATAAAAAGCAAATTATTATTTTTGAGAAAAAAAATCCCTCTTATTATACTGGTAGCAATGGCCTGGATTTATCTGCTGCAGTAACCAATCCCCAAGTTTCCATGGCAACCGCACAATCACCTTTCACCGACATTTCGGCCCGTATCAAAGAAATCATTCCGAATTATACCTTCATACCCGCTATCCAATGCGTTTTATTCCCAGTTTCCGCTGGTTATCGCCGAATTCTTCTAATTCTCTGGATATTTCTAATAAAGATCTTAATAAATATGAAGATGCTGTAGGAAATGCCGAACGAGAAGAACAATATCGTCGTCAACTCGGAAGAACCGATCCGGAAGAAGACGACGAAGATGATGTTCAGGATACTTTTGAGCAGTCGACAACGAATCCTCTGCATCGTCCGTCTATTGTCTCTCAGCCAATGTCTTTTCAAGATGCCAGTAGTATCATTGGAGGCATCAATATAGATGGAGACAAAGACCACGACGACGAGGCGCTAGAATCAGACCAGGAACGGGAAAATGCTGAGCGGAAAATATTCTCGTTTTCTTTGCCATTTTCTCAGTCTATTAATGCTGTTCCTCAGCGGCTAAAGCATCTGAGTTTGGGCAAATCAAATGCAGATGACGCCTCCAAGCGTAAACGCTTCACCGACGGTTTTGCTGACTTATCGTCGACTGTCAGCAATGTTGGAAGTAGCATTTTGAAGAAAGGTGCTGATCATTTGGTTCTTTCCGGAGGATCTCGTAATGAGCTGAATCTCAGTGATTTTGATCTCGATGATCTGGTTAAACTTGATACTCGGCAAGAGGATCTTTTATACCGAGATGTTAAGAATCAAGATAATGGAAGATTGCGTGCTGTTCTAGATCGTATAAGACAGCCATTGACTCCTGATCCCACGGTTTCGTTCCCTGAAATCTCAGGTGATGTGGTTATTATGGGAGGATTCCGCGGTAGCATTCTAAGAGATCGATCTACTGGACGTCGAGTATGGATGCCTCTGAAAGTAGGCTTTAAAATGCGTAAAATCGATCTTACGGTTGGGCCACGCGATAAGGATGAGATTCAAATGCCTAATAAGATATATCCTGATGGTATGTTGACCAATATCGGACCTGTGGATATATCGAAAAGACTCATTCAGAAGATGCAAGAACAGCCCAATTGTCGAGTGCATGAGTTTTCCTATGATTGGAGATTATCATCGCCGTTAAATAGTGCTCGTCTACATAAGTTTCTGCAGGAGTTATATGATCAAGACCCCAAAAAAGCCGGTACTATAGTCATTGCTCATTCCATGGGTGGCCTGATTGCTCATCATGCGATGCAAAAGAATCCTGCTCTTTTTAGGGGTCTATTATATGTTGGATCGCCGTCATCATGCCCTAATATATTGGGCCCTCTAAGATATGGAGAAAAACTGCTGTTTGCTAATGATGTTTTAACTGCTAAAACAAACTTTCTCATGAGAAGCTGCTTTTCATTTCTTCCACTCTCAGGAGAATGTTTTGTCGATGCGGATGATCCTTCGAAACATTATAATATTGATTTTTTCGATATTAATAGCTGGATCGAATATGGACTATCTCCATGTGTAGCAAAGGATACTAGATTACGAGCATGTCAAACAAATGGTGATTCAGAAGATGAACCGCTAGATTATGGAGTAGCCAAGGAATATTTGGAGAGAACCCTCAAGAGATCAAAGGTGTTCTTGGAGGAACTGGCATTTGATCCTGAAAAGGCAGATCTATATCCTCCAATGGCAGTACTCTTTGGATGTAATATCCCCACGCTGCGTCATGCTAAAGTTAATGGAATTGAAGGAATCAAAAAAGGGGACTATTCAAATCTTCGTTTTGGTAACGGAGATGGAGTTATTTATCATAAATCATTGATGCCACATTGTAGAGATGCTCGATACCAAGTATGTGCTAAAGTGCCTTCAAAGAAGGGGCATGTTTCTCTATTGACGGATATTGAAGGAGCTAGTCGAGCATTGTCGGCTATTTTAGAAGAAGAAAAGAAAAGAAGTGCTGCTCGAATGGCAAAGGCTGGTTTGGGTTCAGAATGAAGCCAGTCGGAGCACTGTATGAACTGCGTCTGAGTATGACATTGCCGTGTTTGGACCCGGTCTAGAAACTATTGATGAGAGCTGTGTATTGATGAGAACTGTCTATTGATGACATGCTGCTATTGATGAAAATGCTGCTATAGATTAAAGCTGCTATTGATGAGAACTGCCTATTGATGAAAATGCTGCTATTGATGAGAACTTCCCATTGATGAAATGCTGCATATAATATTTATGAACACTTGCATGATGTAAAATAAAAGTTATCTGAAGATGAATCCATCGAAAGATGCATAAAATATTCCGATTCAATATCACTTATAAACGTCCTCATTCACCCCCTACAACCGCATATTGCACTTTAATCCATATACTACATCCGATGCATTGAATATTAATCTCGTCATTATCTCCATTATCAATCAGATCCTGTTCCGTAAGCAAATAGCCCTGGATTTCTCCACAGCGACAGTCTCTAGACCAGGAAAACGACTCTTCATGATATGTCAAGTCTTCCAAATCAACTATTTCGGTAGGTGTTACGGTAATATACGGACTATATTTACTAACACTTGGATCTAATAATGCAAAATATGCTTTTCGGACCTGTTCAACAGAGATGTCTGGCTGCTCTTCACCAGCCTTGTCAGGATGATATGCTAAAAGAGCTCTTCTATATGCTTTTTTCAACAGTTGCTTATCTTCAGAATCACTTTTGGATATTCCTAGAATCTCATGATAATCCATGGGGATTTATAATTTTTAAATCGAACTTTTTCGGCCGTTGGTGATGTTAACCGTATTAGGACAATATTTTTATTAGGCTGCGGCTACAAAATTTTATTCTCTCCTTCATCACTTTTTTCAACCAAAATGTCCAAGAAAAGAACCAGTCCGAATGACGAGGTTATAGCGTCGTCAGTGTCGGTGATAAATGATAATTCAGATACCAATATAGCTGTAGGAAAGTTCCGATTCAACGTAGATAGCTCAACATCCTTCTCGATCCACTCGAATCAAGGCGAATTCCTCGTCCATGGAGAAAATGATCTCGTTGAATATGAAGGACTTACAGAGCCTGATCAGAATATGTATGCAGTTGGGTTCTATGATCCTCAGTCTAAGCGTCTTCGTATACAAAAGGTTCCTGTAGTTACATTGAGTAGTGTAGTTAAAAGCAAGAAATATGCAAAAGGCCCAGCCGTTAGACAAGCCAATGTACGTAATGCAGCTCAAAGGGCTGCATTGGGTGAGTCGTTTGGTACCAAAAAGGCCAAGAAGGCGTTCAATGATACCGAGAGGAATAAGGTCGACAGTGAACAGCTTCAGGATCTGGAGGCTGCTATTATAGATACAGTTCAAAGTGCTGCATCGTCGCTTCCTACAGCTGAAGAGCGGCAAAAGAATCTTGTGTCTGACCGGCCAATTCCTCCATATAACTTGTCTGCCACAAGAGTGGAAGATATCTATGTGTTTGAGGACGGTATAGCGTCCAAACGGGAAATCAGTATCATAAAATCGATTGTCGATACTCTTTCATTAGATGAGGCTTCGCAGAATGAGCTGTTGGCCAAATTTCCCGGCGGGACTCCTGTTTATGTTAGAAACAGAGTGGTTGATACTCTCAAGATGCGCTCAGAGCTTCAGAAGAAACAGAGACTCGTCCAACTATATTATGCGAGTCTGTTATTTGCATTTTACAGCAATCGAAGAGTATCAAATAAGACAGCTTTGGGTGCAAGGTTGGGTGCCGAGGTGTCTTCGTTACTCATTTCAAGCTTGTTGGACAAATTCACCGTTTCAAAGGCCGGCATTTTTGGCAAACATAAAGAAAAAAGCTTTGCAGTTGATCCTGCTAGTGAAAACAAGCTGCTATGTTATCTTTTGGCACTGGTTCTAAGAATTGATGGCTACTCTTCAGCCATATCTCCGTTGGCTCAGGAACTTTCCATTAAACCGTCCAAATTGAACGAGCTTTTCAAAGCTCTTGGATGTAGCATTAAACCTCCGACTGTTGGACAAGCTGAAGCATTGGCTATTCCAAAGCAAGATATGATGACGTACAAAATAGCTACATTATCGGCGCCATTGCGGCTTCCAGAGGTGGTCAAGCGAGGCAGAGGTCGATAAACGATATATTTATAAAGAGCATCTACATGAAAAGCATCTACATGTTGTGATAAGATGTATGTATATAAAAATTAAGGTTAAAACCCTAAGATTTGACCGTTAAAACTTGGTATTTCAAGTCTTAAAAAACTTGACGTTTTACCATCAACTCGGCTTGCTTTTTGTTTTAGCGCCCTGCACAAATCAGGTGAAATTCCACACACCACACAATGCCTTCACCAGATATCACCGACGAATTGAATAGCCAGCTTGAGAAGATCCATGAGGAGCAAAATAAGGCTGAATATGAGATATGTAAGTACTTTGTTACATGGTACGATTGCCCGCGCTTACAATAGTCAAATACTCCACCAAACTTATGGAACCTATTTATGAAAAAAGACGAGCTATAACTCGGAAAATCCCCCGCTTTTGGCCCACAGTGTTTGATCAAAGCGAATTGTTAGCGGAATACGTGACATTTCCTGATTTGGAGCTTCTGGACAGCCTGGAGGACTTGTATATTGAGCGAGATGCTGAGAATCCTCGACATTTCTCCATCACATTTGAATTTGGACCAAATGAACACCTGAAAACATTGATATTGAAGAAACAATTCAGGTATATTGAGCCGACTGAGGAAGAAATCGCCAAGGCTAAGGAAAACGATGAAGATCCGCCAGAACCTCATTATGAGAGCGATCCCGTACCCATTGAATGGCATAAACACAAGAATTTGACCCGTCAAGGCCCCGATTCCACCGATACGTCCTTTTTCAAGTTCTTTGACTTTGTAGGTAAAGGTCCGGGTGATTATAAGCAAGGAGAAGCTGTTGCTTTGGTGATCTCTGAAGATATCTATCCTCATGCTTTGAAAATCATCAATGAACCCAATGATATTGAAGATGAGTATGATTTTGAAGATGAAGATGAGGATGAGGAGGACGAAGATGAAGATGATGAGCCTTTGACCAAAAAAGTCAAGACTGACTAATACAATTCATTATATACTTTTTTTTCGTATTTAGGGTCCTGAAATTTCAGGTTCTAGAGCTGACATTACAATTACAACTCCTCTGCATCCTCGTCGTCATCATTCACCAAAAGATCAGCATCGTCGTCGGCATCTACTGGGTAATATCGTTCGTTGCGGGCAAATGAATCTCGAGTAGTAAACTGTATAGGGCCCGATCCTTTGAAAGCATTTCTAATGCCATAATAAGCCGTCATAATGCTCGTCGGTAAGACTTTGACTACTGTAGCAATGGCTGCTACCGCAATGAGTCCATACTGTATAGCAAGTGGTTGATCTCTATACGCCTCTTCTTCTCCAAGACGAATTTGACCATACCGTTTCGAATAATGATCCCACACCATATATCCGACGAAAAACGACATGATAACGGGAATAATGATGACAATGAATAGTCCAAATCCATGCAAGCCTCGGTGTCTTCGATCATACTCCTTTTCTTTCCCTGGGCATGGATGCGATACCCCTTTATCCAGCTCTTGACCTCCTTGGCATGTTGTGAGAGGTATTCGCCTATATCCTGTAGGTTCCCAATATTCCACTATAGTCCCTGGCATCTCAGTGCATGCTAGACTATGATCTGGCGGCGAATATCCTTGAATAAGTTGACAACTTCCATCGTTTTCCAACATATAATTAAAGTCACATTCAAAATCTCTTCGAGTACAGGTACAGTTTCTCTGTACCAGATGAGGAGTAGCAATATTCGTTCCAATGTAACAGTCCCGACCCGGGATTTTGCGATGATAAAGTGCTTCATGTCCGAACAAACACTGGTCATTCTGTAGCGGATGACTAGGAGCCCATAATTCATAATCATCATCGCGCGGGTTTCCACTATCTAACACACATTTTCTTTCGGCATACGAAGTGAAATCCACCTGAATAGCTGTCCAGCCACCACCTTTGGCTGGTGGCTGCTGTGCTAGTATTAAGAATTTGCGTGATGTATCACTTTGCACTGTCGTGATTTCCTTAACGCTGAGCAAATCTTCACTAAACTTATACTCTTGCCAAGTATCTCCCCCATCCAGGCTATAATAAAGCATATTGGTGGCTTCATATTCTCTAACAAGTGTGATAATCGAGCCGGAATCACCAAATTCCCATAAATGTGGTCCCTCCTTCGCTTCCTTCCACGTAAGTCCACCATCCTTAGTCACATAAGTGTTGCCATTTTTCTTTTCCTGTAAATATTCTCCAACATTTCCAACTGCCACAGATAATCCAACTGCAGAAGGAGAGGAATACCCGTCACGGAAATCTGTTCGTTCGCTATATCCATGTAAATGTAGCGAGCATTTGCTCAATCCTTGAGAACATGTAGGTTCTCCATTGATATCTTTTGATGGAGGGCTGATATAACTCCACTCAGCTCCATCGTTGTGAGTAATTACACTCTTGAGTTGTTTCCTATGGCCCTTGGCAGTTTCTTCTAAGTCCACAATGTTGGCAAACGCCACTCCTTCTAAACCAAGCATTTTTTCAAAGTCAACATAGCCTTCAGAATTCCTATTCACATCCGGTAGTACCATGACATAATCTGTTCCGTTAAAATTCGATTTCAGAAGAGCTCCAAATTCAGCATTTGGCTCACTACTGACAGTAACATGCATAAAAACAGCTCCAGTAGATGAATCCAATATTGTATAAGCTTGTTGATGATCCACATGGAAGTTGTAAGGAAATTTAGCTTCGGCAAATGTTTTGCCATCAACTGATACCATTGCCGTCAATGCACTACTTTCATCAACCTTAGCCACGACAATGAAGTCATCCTCCAAAGCAAATCCGACAATATGGTCGAACTGTCGAACTTGCGTCTCGAACGTATCATTACTCGCAACCAGACTCCACTGCTTTTTCCTATTAATATCCACCTCTTGCTCACAAAATATTAATCGTTCGTCTGTGAATTTTTTAGACCTAGATATCCAAGCGCATCTTCGGACATTTTCCGCCAAAAGTTTCCAGCTATGACCATAATCGACAGAATAATAGGACGCAACAACACAACTATCGGAAAACGGAGAGTCGCAATCCTTTTCTCCGGTAAATATTAGCCATTCCGGATGAATAGAGTTGAAGCTAAGTACTCTGCGGGCTTTAAATAGATTAGGTTTGGCTGGGGTATCCACAGTGATGATATTTCGACCACGATCAGTGCTATAGTATAGCTTTCCATTTCCGAGGAAATAAACGACATTTGGAGCGTCTGGATTGAGAAACACTCCAGACACTGGCTTATCATCAAGAATAATCTCCCAGTTAGAGCCTTGATCATGGCTGATATACAGGTGCATTTTGGTTTTGATGATCACCGTCTCATCTTCAGGGAAGTCGGGATGATTTTTCAAATAAGCATATTCTAGAATCTCACCATCAAGATCGAAAGCCTTGGTGGAAATTTTGCCATCACCTTTAAACCCTTCTTTTCCGCATTGTTCCTCCACTTCACCATCAAGTACAACACTGCCTTCCGCATCCCGTGAACAAGTGTCGCCTGGCACGAGCCGATAGCCACGAGGGCGCTTATATTTATCACCGGGGTTGCAACCATTGAGCAGTTTCTTCATATATGCAGCGTTAGGAACACATTCGGTATCACCGTTTGCACGACGAACTGCATCGAAATCATTGTCACACTCATAATCTTGCTGAGAGCAGGGACAATTTTCAGTGTTTGTCTTCTTTTGATGCTCCACGTCAGCCACATAGCAATCAGCGGCGACTTTCTTCCTCCAAAAGTATTCAGAATGACCCATTACACAGTTTGGTTTGCCGTCTATGCCATATCTTGCGTACCACTTTTCAAAATCCCCTGTACCATCTTCTTTAAGAACGCACTGTCTCGAATACAGATTGGAAAAGTCAAGCTGAATAGTCCTGAAAGCACCGTCCGCAGTGAAACCTAGCAGTAAAAACTTCATTGCTGTTGAATCTGGATCTGCCATAACAAAGGAAATATCGTATGGTTGATCTAATTGAGCGTCACTCCAAGTAGCTCCTCTATCAACGGAGTAACGTATCTTATCGGTAAAAAACAGATCTTCGACCGACACCAGAATATTTCCTTCATTTCCCCACTGGTATGTTGATGAAGCAATGGGAGTTTTTCTCCAACTAAGACCTGAATCTTCAGATATATACAAATTCTGATCATAGTCAGTCAAACCAGAGCCAGCGTTACCGACTCCAGCAACCAAGCCCGGAGCTGGGCTTCTAAACGCTCTTCCGAATCTCCTAAGATTTGTCACAGAGAGCATATTTAAGCTGCAAGAAGAGTCGCCACGACATTCTGTACTAGCATTCAAGTAATTCCAAGTGCGTCCATCATTATATGATATTTTGGTACGGACTTGGGAATTTTCAATGACATTGGCAATAAGAACGCCTTCGATCTCAGGAATCTGTTCGATATCAACAAAGCCCATCAAATTTCGATTGGTATGCTCCAGACTTTTGCGAAATACAGTTCCATCGGAATTACTGGTATAAAATGTGCCTTCATCGCGCCAAAGTCTACCTGCAGCATCGCCCGTGGTCATTACATCGACATGAAGGGAATGGCCACTAGATTCTAGAATGGTGAAGGAAGTTTCCGCGAGACCGGCCTCGTGAGGAAAAACGGCCTGTGACCACTTTTGTAAATCAGTAGAAACCATGAGATTTATGACGTCGGAAGATTGTTCTGACTTATAAGCAGCCACGAAGAACTTGCTAATTGAGCCGAAGTTGACGACGGTATCGATTTCCTGGTCGCCGATTCGGGCATACTCGAGCGTTTTCAAAAAGTCATTTGAATATGCGAGTTTGGAGCCGCCGTTTTCCGACGTTATTTCACATAAAATAGCGGTTGAATCGTCCCGATTGGACTTGAATGCCGGCCGTCCATGGGCCCATGAGCATCGGCCAGTCTGCTCGTGTAGCTCCTTAGCGCCAGACTGGAACCCATCAGTGGTATAATAAACCACGCTTTTACATTTCGGATCACCAGAATGAGTGTTTCTAGGGCATTTTTCCACAGGAAATAATATATAGCCTGGGTTGACGGAATTGAACTCCATGGCATTGGGTCCTCCCAGCGCTTGAGCATTCACGTCAAATGCATTCCAACTAGCACCCATATCCATGGTATAATAATGCTTTCCATGTAAAGTCAATGCATAAGCCCGTTCCTTTGAGAAGGGATGTTCCACCAATATGGCCACATCGACATTCTCCTTGCCCCCCAGACGAGCTTTGGACCAAGTGGCACCACCGTCAGTGGATCTAGAAACGACTCCAGTGGTCTCATCATGATAAAGAATGACCGAAGAACCTTCAAATATGAGGATTTCTCTTGGAGGATTCTTGAAATCGGTGGTAGTTATTGCCGGTATACCATTGGCAGCCCAAGCCGTTGATATTAAAAGGCAGTACAAAAAGTACTCAAATAATGCCACGAGCATGATACGTTAGCTCTTTTCAGCGTCTTTGTAGAATGGCTAGAATTTGAATTGAGCAAGTCGAATAGATGACAAGGCGGTGAATTGATTGAAGAGTTCAAAAAAGGGAAAACCGCGCAATTAGGTAATCAACATGATAAACTGAAAAAGTCAGCGAGGAACAGCGGGAAACAACGTCAAAAAGACAAGAGGCAAACATCGGGTTTTTTTTTGTTGTAGTTGCCGTTTTATTCTTGTTTTCTTGCACTTCACCATGTCGCGGGATCTCAACCTCAAGAAATCATGGCATCCAGGACTGCTTCGTAACCAGGAAATTGTATGGAAAAGAGAACAAGAGGCGCTGGATGAAAGAAAGAAAATCGCCGATAGGCAGAAGGAAATAGCCAAGGAGCGGGAAAGAGATGAGCTTGTTGCTATGCAAGATGGAGGCAAACGAAAGCCTCGGAAATTGGAATGGATGTATTCAGATGCTACTTCGGGGCAAAACAGTTTTGGTTCTTCTAATGCCGATTCAGATGCTTATTTGCTCGGGAAAAAGCGCATAGACTCTAAGAATTTGCAGGAACAGGGTGATTTCGAACGGTTACAACAGGATGATTCTAGATTTATGGATAAACCGGATATTCCAGTATCTCAGGGGGAAGAAATGTCGAAATTGAGACAAGATCCTTTGTATGAGATACGGAAGAAGCAGGCAGAGGCGGTACAAGCGAGGCAGAGGGAGGGTAAAGGTGGAAGTGGACGGGAGAGAAGGAGGGGTGGATATGATGGGGGAGGAAGAGATCGAACTGATAAAGAAGGAAGAAGCAGATATGAGGAAGAGAAGAGAGATCGATCTGATAGGGAAGGAAGAGGCAGATATGACAGGGAAGGAAGAAGCAGATACGACGAAGACAGAACAGATCGATCTGACAGAGAAAGAAAGCATAGGGTAATGGAAACGAGAGGTTATGATAAAGGAGCAGGCGGTTATAACAGGGAGTCTAAAGGCCATTATAACAGAGAATCCAGAGATTCTCATGCCTATAGTCGGCCTGAACCAAGATACTCTCGTGACTATTCCCATAAACCATACAGTCGAAATCGGTCAGTTTCTCCCTCTAGGCCGTCTTCTTCTCCTCCTAAACAATCAAAAGCCGACAAACTCGCTGATATGATGAAATCGGCTCAAGACTTGGAGTCATCTCGAGATGCCAGATTAAAAGCTCTTGCTGAGAAAGATGAGCAGGAAAGGAAATCAAACCAAAGCATACGGCATGGAACAGGAAAAGCACACTTTATACAAAAGGCCAGTCGGATAATATGATAAAACCGGCGAGGCCCTTGGTTTAAAAGCAAACTCTGCATTAAAGCAGCATTTCTAGTATCTACTACTACACAGCAACCAATGTCGATTGCTAAAACCAGCCAGGTGAATGCTCTCCTTGCTAAAATAAATACGGCATAACCAGCCAAAACTTAAATAATGAACATGAACAATTGAGACTATTTCAACTGTTCTGCTCCTGTGATTCCAACCAAGTACCTCGATGCTCGAACGACTCGAAGGCGAATATCCACCTTTGATTCTTCCTCGCCAAGCGACATTTCTGATCCGCTAAATGCAGCCCACATGTCTGAAAGACGTCTCTCAGGGACTCGAACCCAACATTGCTGAGATTTGTCGTCTGTTTCTACAATGTGTATTATATCGAATAAGTGAGATCCATGAAGTCCTTCAAAGCGATGCAGGGCATTTCTGAGAGTTACAAGCCATAGGTCGGAGGATAGAATGAGAAGAGGTTGAGTGATACTAGAGGGTTAGAGATGGTACGGGATATGAGCGCTTAGAGGTTTGAGCGTGGATCTTCAGCGATGATTCAGCGATTGGCAGCGATCTTCAGCGATTGGCAGTGATCTGCAGCAATTTCTACAGCTTTTCCTGCAGTTTGGCAAGTTTTCGACAAAAAATTCCTGCAATTTCCTGCAGTTTTCGACAATTTCTACATCCTCGTACGGGTAGCGCTCTTCTAACAACCTAACAACCTACACTCTCACACTTGATCCAAACTCAAACAATATACCACTTACACTTCTAAATGCAAATACGCCCAGTCGGTATTCCCCAGGCCAAACACCATGTTTATATCTCTTGGTCCTTTCGTTGTTGATGTATCATTCATAGTTATTTGGTTGATTGTTTACTATTTTGTTTGGTGCTTCAGCCGTGCGATATCTTGAAGAGGAGAAAAATATTTTTTTTTTTCAAACCATTCAAGCTGGATATTTCATCCATGGAATCTAACAATAAGCCTGCTGAGGCAGTTCCTAATATATCGATTTCAAAGTTGTCTGAGAAGGTTAATAATAAACTTTCTAAAGCAAGTGCCAAGAAAAACGATGGAATATCGGCCAAGAAACGTGGGGTTAAAGCTCCAAAACACCCTGATCTAGAGGAAGGAATTCAGCTTCTAGGAGGTACAAATGAGGATTTACAGTTGATTAATGGATATGATAATGATGACGGAGTTGAGGAGTTTTCAGGGCCCAAAAGTGCCGGGAAAGACAAGAAGTTGGATGCTGAATTGGATGGGTTTATGAGTGAGCTTGGATTAGGTAGAGCCAACGAGGCAAGAGCAAGGGAAGGAAATACGAGAGAGGGAGCTAAAGGATCGGAGTTGAAGGCTGGAGGTTTGGACTCAAGGGCTAAGGAGCCTAAAGCTAAGGAGTCGAAAGCTAAGGAACCGAAAGCTAGAGCATCAGAACCAAAGACTAAAGGATCAGAGCCTAATGCTAACCGCCCGAATGGCAATGCTAAGGATTCAAAAAGCAATACCAGAGACTCAAAAGGTGATACTAGAAACTCAAAAGGCAATGCTAATGAATCAAAAGGTAGTGCCAGAGACTCAAAAGGCAATGCTAATGAATCGAAAGCCAATGCCAATGAATCAAAAGCCAACGCCAATGAATCAAAAGCCAAAACTAACGGTTCAACAGCAAATGCCAAAAACTCCGCCAACGATCTCACCAATGACTCTGCCAATAACCCTAAAAAATCCAAAAACCAGCTTAGGAAGGAACGAAAACTCCAGGAAAAGCAGCAGAACTCACCTTCCAACAAAGAGCCTGACAGCCTCCCCTCTTTGGACGGGTTTAAAGTTAAAAAGGCTTCAGATGGTATCAAAAACGCTTACAACTCCTTCAATTCGAATCTCCATCTCGAAGCAAACTCTCAGTGGTATGATCATGGCTTAGATACCCCTCAACCTCCTTCGAAAAAGCCATCTCCTGCTGAAATATCTGAGATATTTCAAAGAGCAAAACATCTCTTACAGCAGGAATGTGATAATTATACACACGAGGATTCTAGAAGCACTTCCCAGAAACAGTTCTTGTCTCAGCTCCTCAGTGCTGGTACGTTATCTGATAAAATCAGCGCTTTGACGCTTCTTATTCAGGAATCTCCTCTTCATTCTATGAAATACCTGGATACAATGGTGAAATTATGCAAGAAAAAAAGTAAAGGAAGTGCAACTCAGGCCGTTGCTGCTCTTAAAGATTTATGTGTTGCAGGGTTGTTGCCAAATCGCAAACTCACTTGGTTCAACCAGCAACCTGTTTCTCATGAAACTCCGGTTCCGTGGCTTATTTTATGGGCATTTGAGGATTGGCTCAAGAACTTTTATTTCACTTTTATTCAGCAACTTGAACAATTATCTTACGACACTGTACCATACATGAGATCACAGGCAATCGCGTACATTATAAATCTTCTTCAGGCCAAACCCGAACAAGAAGTCAACCTGTTGCGCCTTGCTGTTAATAAGCTCGGTGATACTGAGAAGACTGTTGCATCTAAAGCATCTCACCTGTTACTTCAATTGGAACAAGCTCATCCAGGCATGAAAACATTTGTTATCAATTCAATTACAGAATTGATGTTTAGAAGTGGTTCTGATCACCATCCGCGATATTACTCCATTATCACCCTGAATCAAACTATTTTGTCTCATAAAGATACAGAAGTGGCCAATTCTCTCATAAAGAGCTACCTACAAGTCTTTGAACGATTGCTCTCTGAATGGGATCAACAAAAAGGCCCCAAGGACGATAAAAATGCTGTGCCTAAAAAGAAGAAACCCAGATGGAACAAGAAAGGAAATAAAGGCAAAAAGGGTGGTGAAAGGAAGCTGGCAAAGACTAGTGAAGAGGTTGTTGAGGAACAAGCATCAAAAGTCATGGGAGCCATTTTGACGGGATTAAACCGAGCACTTCCGTTTTCAAGGCTTCCTGGTGATGTTTTCGAAAAGCATCTGCACGCTATTTATCGAGCAACTCATTCGTCCAACTTCAATACGACTATTCAGGCATTGACGCTGCTTCACCAGATTTCAAAGTCCGAAAAATCTTACTCGGACAGATATTTCAAGGCATTATATTCCACTCTTCAAGACTCTAATCTGGTACAATCTTCGAAATTGAGACTGTACTTGAATTTGTTATTCAAGTCATTGCGAGAAGACACTGATCACCCGGAGAGAACTTTGGCATTTGTCAAGAGAATTCTCCAGGTTTCAGCTCATTGGACCAACTATGGTGCTGTTATAGGAATGCTCTATATGCTTATGGAAATTTCAAAGTCTTCTCCAATAATAGAGAAGGGCTTGAATGGCGGTGATACAACTAAAGAGGATACATATGATGGAAGAGCAAGAGATCCACTATATGCTCGAGCAGATACAACTAACATTTGGGAAATTAACTTCCTTCTCAAGTGTTTCCAGCCAACAGTTTCTTATTACGCACACGGTCTGATTGGTGAGATTCGCTCGGATGAGTTTGTTAAGCCTGATTTGAGTCTTCATTCATTGGCTCACTTCCTTGATAAGTTTGTTTACAAGAACCCGAAACAGAAGACTGTTGCTAAAGGAGCTAGCATAATGCAACCATCTGCAGCAGTAGATCCAGCATCTTCGATCGTTGCTTCTGGAGGCACAACGGCGACTCCAGTCAATTCATATGATTGGAGCAAGGTTGATTTGTCAAACGTTAATGCTGAAGATCGCTTCTTTTATCATTACTTTACCAACAGAAGAGAAGCACCAAAGAAGGGCAAAAAGGATGAAGAAGATGACGAAATAGATGAAGGCGAAGTTTGGCAAGCTATCATGAAAAGTCAGCCTGGCTTGGAGGATGATTTGTCTGATAGTGACTTGGACGTGGATGAGGTTTCTGATGATGGTTCTGATGGCTTTTCTGACATGGATTCAGAAGATATAGGAGATATATCAGAAGGATCAGCAGATTTGTCAGATGGTGACTCTAGTGATATTAGCGGACTGGAAGATGAACTTGAGCTAGGAGATTCAGATTCACAGGCAGACTCAGAAGGCAGAGACGGCATTGACGTTAGTGGAGATGAGGCAGATTTTGCAGGCTTCGATAGTGATGATTCAGATGTCGAAGATGACGTTAGCGAATCGAAAAAACGAACTGCTGGACAGAATGAAGCCAAGTCGAAGCGAAGAAAGCTCAAGGATTTGCCTGTGTTTGCAGCAGCAGATGAATATGCTCAATATCTTGATTCAGACGAGTGATTTCGCTATAGTTTGTGTTCGAGGGAGTGATTTCGACCTTAGTTCGTATTCGAAGTAGTGCATAATGAAGCATAGCATATCAAAGTTATTTGTTTTTTACGTGAATCAGCAGCTCAGAATGGTGCAAGAAGCTAACTAACAAGTTCAACGCTGTAGAAGTTGAAATTGATGCTGAAGAGCAGCCCTAGTTTGATTAGTAATCTAGATTTTATACCAAATAATCTGCAACTTTAATGATTGATGTTTTAAATAAATATTTTTCAAATCTAATTCAAGCTATTTCGAGCTTATATGTAGTAAGTTAGAAAAGTTCGGCTAGATTGTGATATGGCCCGATAGTTTATCTGTTAGTAACGGAGTTTCGATATATAATGTCCGCAATTGAGCTTTAGTCTCTTGTCATCACCTGTTATGAGATTTGATTAACTCCGAACCGACAAATGAGAAGTCGAATTGGTTTTAAATCCGCTTGAATATGTCCGAACAGTAGTCAACGCCAGTCATTATAAATAGTCCATGAAGCCCCATACTTGAATTCATTAGAACACTGAATTCTAACAAATGGCCACAAACAATTCCGCTGTTTTGCTTACTGGAGCATCAGGCTTTATAGCTACTTACGTATTAAAGACACTGCTTGAGAAACGTTATTATGTCATTGGTACTGTAAGATCTCAGGGCAAGGCTGATTGGCTCAGGGAAGTTTTCAAATCACATAGAGACCAATTTGAGCTGGAATTCGTTAATGATATCGGAGTAGAAGGAGCTTTTGATGATATCCTCAAGAAACATAAGAATATCAAATATGTCATTCATACTGCCTCACCATTCTATCATCCAACTGAAGAGCCTGAAAAGAGCATTCTTATTCCGGCTATTCGGGGAACTACCAATATTTTACAAGCTGTTAGAAATCATGCTCCTCAGGTAAAACATGTAGTTGTTACTTCTTCTTTTGCTGCTTTACATGATCCTGTTGTATATCTTAGTGACCCCAAGCTCACATACACGGAGAAGTCTTGGTCACCGACGACATATGAACAAGCAAAAGATTTACGTATGACATATGCAGGATCCAAGAAACTTGCTGAGAAAGCGTTGTGGGATTTTGTAAAGGAAAATAACGTCAATTTCAAAGCGACATCCATTAATCCCCCTTACGTATGGGGGCCTCCTTTACAGCAAGTGTCGTCTCCTGAGGATCTCAATACGTCTAACAAGGTTATTTATCGTGTACTGAAATCTAAGCCTGGTGATAATTTGGATAATATATACGGGCTTCTTACTGATGTGAGAGACATTGGTTTAGCTCATGTATTAGCACTGGAAAATGCTGAATCGGACGGTCAGCGATGGAGCTTTTGCTCCAGCCATTTCACCGGTGCTTTTCTTTCGCAAACAATCTCTAAGAATTTCCCCCAGCTGGAACTTGTTGAGGCTCCTGAGGATTATGATCTGGAAAGAGACGTTGAAGAGAACTGGGCCAAGTATGACTTTTCTCTGACATTAAAGCAGAGTGGGGTGCAATATACGAATGTAGAGAAAACAATTGTAGATACGGCAACTAGTTTGCTTGAATTGGAGAAACAGTGGACTAAATGAGAAGTTATTAGAGATGCAGTGGGCCAAAGTCTGAAATTTGAACATAAATAGACAACACAAACAAGAATAAATCTTGGCAAAATAACAAATATATAGTCTTATAATATAATTGAATTCTAGCAGTTTGGTAATAATATATAAATACATGTCATAATAAAATCCGGTCAGGGTCCATTTTACTCTCGGCAAAACGTGCCCTAACCCTGAAAACTCTCGTCATGAATAATCCTTTAATTTATCTCAAAATAAATTACGTTAATTTTAATTTTACCATTCCTATATCAAAATGTGCTCATTTGCAGTGCTTCAGATGATTTGATTTGTTATTGATTAACCAAATAGTCACGAGTCATCTCATCACCACACCTTGGCATGACTATGAGTCGGATAATTATCTTCCATGCACGTCATACAGAGGATTTCGAGCTTATATCGAGTTTTCCAAGCTGAGAGCTAAACTATTGCCAGACGTCGTTGCGGGGTTTCGGAGTTTTAAAGTCCGCAAATTTGGCTGTTGCCGCTGAAATTTTCTGTTTTTGCGGATCTAACTAACTCCGAACCGGCAAGCCAACACCCGAATAAAGGGCTCAGATTGGATATCAAATCCGCCTCACTATTTCCGAGCAACAAGCAAGGGTCTAAATACTTTATATATATATAGTCGAAGAAACTCCGTAGTCTATTGCAATATAATACTGAATCTAGACATGACGAAAGATCAAACAACTGTACTACTCACAGGAGCCACAGGCTTCATTGCTACCTATGTACTAAAGTCTTTACTTGAAAAAGGATATTATGTTATTGGTACCGTTAGATCACCGGCTAAGGCTGATTGGCTCAAGGAGGTTTTCAGCTCTTACAAAGATCAATTCGAACTGGACTTTGTCAAGGATATCGGAGCTGACGGAGCCTTTGACAATATTTTGAAAAAGCACAAGAATATCAAATATGTTATTCATACTGCTTCACCGTTCTACTTTCCTAGCGAGGAGCCTGAGAAGAATATTCTCATTCCAGCAATTCGAGGAACTACCAATATTTTAGAAGCTGTTAGAGATCATGCTCCTCAAGTAAAGCATGTGGTCGTTACATCGTCGCTTGCAGCTTTGTTTGATCCTGCGGTTTATATTAATGACCCCAAGATTACTTATAGCGAGAAATCCTGGTCTCCATTGACATATGAACAATCAAAAGATGTCAGAGTGTCTTATATGGGATCCAAGAAGCTTGCTGAGAAGGCACTATGGGATTTTGTCAAAGAAAATAAGGTCAATTTCAAGGCTACAGCTATCAATCCTCCTTATGTATTCGGGCCTCCTTTGCAGCAAGTTTCTTCACCTGAGGATCTCAACACATCTAATAAGGTCATTTATGACGCATTGAAATCCAAGCCTGGTGAAGAGCCACAAGGTTCTTATGGAATACTTATTGATGTAAGAGACATTGGTTTGGCTCATGTCCTGGCATTGGAGAAGCCTGAATCAGACGGTCAACGATGGAACTTCGCATCAGGCTATTTCACTGCATCTTCGGTTTTGCAGATACTCAACAAGAATTTCCCACATTTGAAAATTGCACAGGCTCCAAAGGGTTATGATCTGGAAGAAGATGTGAAAAAGTATTCCAAGTATGACTATTCTTTGACTTTGAAGCAGAGTGGATTGGAATACACCAGTGTGGAGAAGACTATAGTCGATACTGCAAATAAACTGCTTGAGCTGGAGAAACAGTGGAGCAAATAGGTGACTGAGAGTTTAAGTTTGATTAACTAGAAGGTTTTGAGTCAATTTCTCAAGACCTAGAGGAAAAAACCACTAATAAATAATATGGAAATTTTTTTATAAGTTTTCAAGCTGAGTTTCATACTAGAAGTTTAGCAATTATATAAAAATTATATATAACTAGTAAACGATATATTCAAGGTCTTTTCTCGGCAAAGAGTCCCCTAACTCTGAAAAATTCTAAAAAAAACTCTTAAAAAATAATCGTATCCATTTTTATCAAGAAAGAATCATCATAATGCTCAAGTATATCGTAATGCTATATTTGTTGAATGTATTGTTTGTTCGATTCGTGATACGAGATGATAAGAGTTCTCCAGGGTAGTTCCTGAATTTAGCTTAGACTCCATATCAATATCAATATAATTTATATATATATTCACGACTCTTCTAACATGAAATTCAGTTTAAAACTTAAAAAAAACCAAAATTTCCACATAATTTATTCCCGGTTCTTGTCTGTTTATAAACCTTGAAACTTTCTACCTACTTAAAACTTCGACTAACAATAACCTTTCATTTGCTCCACTGCTTCTCCAACTCAAGTAACTTACTCACAGTATCAACTATAGTCTTCTCTACACTGATACATTTCAGTCCACTCTGCTTCAATGTCAAAGAATAATCATACTTGGAATACTTTTTCACATCTTCTTCCAGATCATAACCCTTAGGAGCCTCCGCAATTTTCAACTGTGGAAAATTCTTGTTAATTATTTGCAAAAGAGAAGGTACGGTGTAATAACCTGAGCCAAAGTTCCATCGCTGGCCGCCTGATTCAGGCTTTTCCAAAGCCAGAACATGAGCTAAGGCAGTATCCCTCACATCACCAACAATTCCATAAGTACCTTGTGGCATCTCACCAATCTTAGTTTTCAGTAAACTATAAATGACCGTGTTGGATGTATTGAGATCCTCAGGTGAAGGCACTTGCTGTAAAGGAGGCCCAAAAACAGCTGGAGGGTTAATGGCAGTAGCCTTGAAATTGACCTTGTTTTCTTTAACAAAATCCCAGAGTGCTTTCTCAGAAAATTTCTTGGATCCAATATACGCTAGGTGCCCACTCTGACATTGTTCATAAGTCAATGGAGACCAAGATTTTTCGGAATAAGTGACGTTAGGGTCATTGAAATAAACAGCAGGATCAAACATAGCTGCAATTGAAGATGTAAGAACTACATGCTCCACTTGAGGAGCACAGTCTCTTACAGCTTCCAGAATATTGGTAGTTCCTCGAATTGCTGGAATGAGAACGTTCTCCTCAGCGTCTTCGGTAGGAAAGTAGAATGGAGCAGCAGTATGAACGACATACTTAATATTCTGGTGCTTCTTCAAAATATCGTCAAATGCTCTTTCAGCTCCGACATCTTTGACATATTCCAATTCAAATTGGTCTTCATGGACTTTGAAGATATCCTTGAGCCACTCAGCCTTAGCCGGTGACCTTACAGTACCAATGACATAATATCTCCTCTCAAGTAAAGATTTCAATATATAAGTAGCAATGAAGCCTGATGCCCCAGTAAGTAAAACAGTGGAATTGTATTTGGTCATGTTTGGATTCGGTGTTAACTTATATTGAATTATAACTAGGGAATTTGTTCGGCTATATACATATTGGCCCCTTTATTGCTACTCAGATATTTTCAATCGGATTTCAATCCAATTAGATGCGTTTATTTGAAGCTCTCGTATTCAGTCTGGAGTTAGTCTGATCCCGTGATGTCCGTAGAGCCATTTTTATGGCGGTTTCTCGTATTTTGACGGACTTAATGAGATCACGTGATCTCTACGAAGCCAGTATCGGCGGACTCCGAAACTCCATAACAACAGCTTATGTCAGATGGTTTTTAAATTACCAATTAGATAAAATTCCTTGAATTCAGAATATTTAATTCAGAAAGGGGATTTTCATCACGATGAGTTGTGCGTTGAATGTGATTGATTGTTCGACTCGTAATCATGCTGTCGGATGAGATGACTCGTGGTCACTGCTTCCGACAACAAGAAGATCCGATCATCTGAAGCATTACAAGTAGGTTATTTTCGGTCTTATATCGAATATTGTAGATTGGAAATTTTGAACGAATTGGTAATATAAAAGCCGCATGATACGCAAACTAATATCCTGCTTCAGACTGTTGCGGATTTCGGACATAAATGTTAAATCCGCAATTTAGCCTACGGATCAAGGGATCTAAATTATTCTGATCCAGCACACTAATAAACGCTTGGATTGAATCTAAAGTCCGCGTTACTATCTCCGAGTCATTAATCAAGTGGTGTCTGTCTCAAATATAAATAGTCGTTGAAGGTTCGTAATTAATTGTTATAATACACTACTAGACTCTAACAAATGACCAAAGATCAATCGGCTGTTTTACTTACTGGAGCATCAGGCTTCATTGCTACCTATATTTTTAAGTCTTTACTTGAAAAGGGCTATTATGTTATTGGTACGGTGAGGTCACCGGCCAAGGCTGACGGGGTCAAGGAAGTCTTCAGCTCTTACAAAGATCAATTCGAACTGGACTTTGTCAAGGATATCGCAGCTGATGGGGCCTTTGACGATATTTTGAAAAAACACAAGAATATCAAATATGTTATTCATACTGCTTCTCCATTCTACTTTCCTAGTGAAGATGCCGAGAACAACATTCTCATTCCAGCAATTCGAGGAACCACCAATATTTTAGAATCTGTTAAATATCATGCTCCTCAAGTAGATCATGTGGTGATTACATCGTCTCTTGCAGCTTGGTTTGATCCTGCGGTTTATATTAATGATCCTAAGCTCACTTTTAATGAGAAATCTTGGTCTCCATTGACATACGAACAATCCAAGGATTTGAATGTGGCTTATATTGGGTCTAAGAAGCTTGCTGAGAAAGCATTTTGGGATTTTGTCAAAGAAAATAAGGTCGGTTTCAAGGCTACTTCTATCAATCCTTCTTATGTATTTGGGCCTCCTTTGCAGCACATCTCATCACCAGCGGAGCTCAACGAATCTAATAAGATTATCTATAATGTACTTCAATCCAAGCCTGGTGACAAGCCGAATGGCTTATATGGAATAGCTGTCGACGTGAGAGACATTGCTTTAGCTCATGTTCTGGCATTAGAAAAGCCAGAATCAGACGGCCAGCGATGGAGCTTTGGCTCAGGCTATTTCACCGGCGCTTATTTCTTGCAAGTTGTCAACAGGAACTTCCCACAGTTGAATATTGCACAGGCTCCTAAGAATTACAGCTTGGAAGAAGAGGCCAAAGAGAAGTATTCTAAGATTGATTGTTCGTTGACATTGAAGCAGAGTGGATTGGAATATATAAGTGAGGAGAAGACGATTGTTGATACGGTGAAGAGGTTGTTGGAGTTGGAGAAGGGGTGGAGTAAATAGGTGGAGTGTACTAATAAATTAAGAGTGGAATTGATTGGAGTAGTTGGAGTAATTGGAGTATGTGGGGTAGTTGGAGCAGTTGGGGTACTGGAGTAATTGGAGCAGTCGGAGTACTCGGAGTACCTGGAGCACTTGGAGTACTTGGAGTACCTGGAGTACTTGGAGTACCTGGAGTACTTGGAGTAATTGGTGAGAAATGCTCTATTATCATTATTATTATTATTAATATCAGTTTTACGTCCTGAACTAAAATTCGCAGCGACACTTTACCGTCTTCAGGCCCTTTCTCAAATGTCAACATACTCAATCAGCGAATGACCTTTAAAGAATATAAAAGTGTTACTCATTGCATTCCAATTCATTTGACCAAAAAAATTATAAATTTATATAAATATTCTCTCTCAACACGCCCTAACCCTGACTTACCTCTTAAATAATTCCAACGTCCCAACACTACAAAATTTATCCGATATGGTGTAATGGCTAGCACAGTTCGCTTTCACCGAGCAGATCGGGGTTCGATTCCCCGTATCGGAGGTTTTTTTTTTTTATTACACTGTTTTTCATCCCAAGCCTTCACCAGCGTGTCAACAACAAACAGGGTAAAATGGATTCAATAGATTCAACAGGTAAGTAATAAGAGAGGTTGTTTGAATTTTTATGCTGTATCTCAACATGCAATGGACTCTGACTGATTTATAGAACTTTATAGCGTCCAGAATGCATTTTTTGGCGGTGATTACCAACAGGTCCTATCACAAGATATCTCAGGATTGAGCGAAACAAACCGTGTAAAAGCCCAATTTTACGTCAGTTTGTCGGGGATCATTCTGGGGAAAACCACCGAGGTGATTACAGAGCTTTCTGGGCGTCAAGAGCCGTCATTGGTGGCTACCAAAGTGTATGGAGAGTATCGATCAGGAAAGAAGAGCGAATCAATTAAAACATTGGCGAAGTTGGCCAGTGAATCCAGCGATGGCATTGTTCTTTATTTAGCAGGGCTTGTTTTTGCTATTGAAGGAGATTATGCAAAGGCATTGGAGACCAGTTCAAAGCATGAAGGTAGTTTGGAATGTGTTTTACTTTTGACACAAATCTATCTTATTCAAAACCAGTTGGATTTGGCTATTAAACTGGTTGCTCAGGCGAAAAAATGGGCTCAGGATAATATCATATTTAACCTGAGTGAATCGTGGGTTCGATTGCGTCAGAATGGTGACGATGCCCAGAGTGCATACTATACATATGAAGAAATGAATCCTTCTTCGGCAAAATCACTGGTTGGTCAAGCTGTATGTCAATTAGAGCTTGGAAGGATTCCTGAGGCAGAGGAGTTGTTGTCAGAAGCGCTACAGTTGGATGAGAACAATGCCGATGCTTTGTCTAATGCAATTGTAGCAGCTATATTAGCAGGGAAGGAATATTCTGAATATGAAGAGAAATTGCAACGAGTGAAAAAGAATCATCCTAGTTTGGTTGATGTTAAGGAGAAGAGTGAATTGTTTGATAAGGTAGCGGGGAAATATCAGATAGTATAGGGAAGGCTGTAGTGCTATAAACCACGATATAAAACATTCAAAACATTCGAAAAAATAACCGAGAAACAGTGAAAATACAAACATCTTTGATTTGACGTTTTTTCAACAGCAAAACCCTCTCACCGTATAAGGTACCAAGCCCTAAAAAGCTTTTTATACACGCACAGCACATTGCAAATCAACAATATTCCATACAAACACACAATCATCTCAATTAAACACTAATTATACCAATTAACCACTCCATCATACCAGCAAGCCGCCTTTCACCGTTTCTTCTTCCTGTTATTTCTTTTGTTGTTTCATTCATTTGCTGATCAATCGATCCTGCAACATTTGACGCCCATTCAAAAAGTTTGATCAACAGTGGATTTTACTAAAGGAGTTATACTGCCGTTAATAGGTTGGGTTTTATCGGTGATCTAAAAATCGGCACTACTATATCTTATCGGTGCTACCTTTATTCTTATCAACTTTATTACCTTATCTGTGCCATTATACCATGCCTACTCCAATTTCTACTGCCAATCCCGTAACTGTAAATCTCCAAGATTTATCGTCAATATCTGACAACCAACTTGAAGATGCTTTTGGGCCTGATTCTTTAGGAATCATTGTCATAACAGGTCTTCCTGCCGAATATAAAACTCTTCGTCAAAAGGTTTTACAGAGCGCTAGCAAATTAGCAGCTCTTCCAAAGGCACAATTGGACAAATTGGAGGATCCTGAAGCATTTTGGCTCGTCGGCTGGTCAATTGGTAAAGAGAAATTATCTAGTGGAGAACCAGATTATACAAAAGGATCATATTATGTGAATTGTAACTTCTATCGAGATGAATCTAAAGAGGAGCCTGATGAGAGTACTATAGTGGATTATCCTGATCTTAAGGAATATACACGAAGTAATAAATGGCCTCCAGAAGATCTGATTCCTGGGTTTCAGGGAAATCTAAAGAAACTCATTGGAATGATGATTCAAACCACTCAGGCAGTTGCAGCTGCTTGTGATAGATATATGGAAGGTCATAATCTTGGATCTGAGCCTGGATACCTGCAAAAGATTGTTGCAAATTCAGACACGTCTAAAGCTCGATTATTACATTATTTGGAGTCAGAAAGAGCTCCAAAGGGTAGTGAAGGAGCCAATTGGTGTGGAGAGCATTTGGATCATAGTTGTTTGACAGCTCTTACGTCTAATTACTACATGGATGCCAAGGATCAAACTATGAAAGAGGTCACAGTACCAAAAGATTCTCAATTTGGACTTTTTATTAGAGATCGGCATGATAATCTGGTCAAAGTGGATATTCCAGCAGACGCCTTGGCATTTCAAACAGGCAGTGCATTACAGGAGTTAACTAATGGAAAGTTCAAGGCGGTTTCTCACATGGTAGTTGGACCTCAAGGATATCCCCACTTGAGTAGAAACACGCTTGCGGTATTTTGTCAACCAAGTTTATCGGAAAAGGTTAATCAAAGCCAAGATTTTGCAAATTATGCCCGAATGATATTGAACAAGAATCATAACTAAGGGGCATTACATCATCTCCAAGGCGGAATGCGGTTCTTGTTTGTTGTTTGCTTTGCAGCCAACCGAGGAATGATTGCTAAGATTTGATTGGTGGCACAAAATACCAAGAATCGGAGCGGGAAAAAAAAAGGTGCTGGAGCCGATTATTAATTGGATAGATTTATGTCACAATATTTCCTCTATATAGCTTTGCGTATATGACCCCCACCAGTATATAATATTGCTCGTAACGGATAATTACCAGCTCAATTGATAAAATATTATATTCCTGTATCCTTTTCCGGCTGCATGCCCACCGACTGTTTGCTTGATATGCGCCCTTATCTGGGGCTTATGAGTTATTATTGGTGACTGTTTGTTTGTGGGGTGGGGCAAAAAGCAACAAGCGCTATTATTGAACAATTTACAGTTGTGACGCCGTGCATCCGTGTTCTTATTGAAGGCGAGTAGATTACTAGTTAGGTACAAGACATAAAGAGATTGTTATCGAAAAGAGATAGATACAGGTGAAAGGCGGATTTTTATAAGAGGAAAGGAGCTTGGATGTTTTATTAGGGTTGAAACTAAAATAAAGATTAAGTAAAGAATATATATATATTAATCAAGTATTATCCTACCGTTTTTATTCTATTATCTTTTGCCTTCAGTCTTTTACCCGGCTATGCATTACGTATTATTTCTACCGAACATTGCTTTCTCAAGGGGTTCACCAAGCGGATACTTAACGCACATGCATGGTGGTGCAGGTGGCCTAAAAGGAGCAGAGGGATCGTCATTGAAGCAAGTGATGGTTGATGGCCATTTCACGATGGTATTTACGAGCCTACAACGCCTGGTATTTTAAGCTTTACTTGGCAGGATTTAACTTTTAATTCTCAGGGAAATGGTCCTAATTACCCCTTTTTCCCACTCATCAATGTGGAAATAAAAACGGCGCCTTATTAAGGGTGATAATTATTTCAACGCCGCTGTTGATCAAATTCCAAAATCGTCACCCACAAAGCCGTGTACTTTTTTGCTAGATGCTCAAATAGCACGTTGGGTGACACAATGGCTGGTTATCATTATTAGGAAATATTATTTTTCGTACAGGAGGGTTACAATAGAGAAAATTTGACAGGCGTATTATTGTGCTGATCACAATAAACAAAGCACAAGTAGAAAATGCCATCAATTACAGATTGAGACTGGTTGGTTGGTTTCTTGTCGACTATCCTTGTTGCCTTTTTTATTATTATATTGCCCATCCTTGGCATGGCAACTGAAAATACGATATCAATCCTGGGTCTCGACTCTCGTTATCTTACAACCGCCAAAGCTTGCTTTTTTACTTTTACTTTTGTCTGAGTTACTGCTTTAGGAAATTATGGGTAAATCACTTAAGCGTGCTACCCGACAGAGCCTTTCTCAATTAGGCAAACAATAATATACTTGTCCGAAGATTATCTTTATATTATACCTCTAAATTCCTTTTGGCCGGGGGTTTAATATCCGCTTAAAGGAAAATCTAGGTCCCGACTTCACTTTGGTCTTTTCATGTTATAGAAGTCCTTTGTCACCTATAATTTCTTCTCTAGATATTTTTCACAGTCTTTTTCTTGCCATTGGCGGCTTATAACAACCCTTGGTGTCTGCTTGTGTACCTCTTTTCTAGCTCATTCTCTTTGATTTCACTCATCATGTCAAAGTCAAATAACAATTTATATGCTACATGGCTGACTGAAGGCCATGGCGACGCAATTGCCGAAAAGAAACCTGAGGCTGGTTCAAAACACCACCACCAAAGGGATGATGACAGTAGTCCCCTCTCACCTCCTATCAAAAGAAGAAGGGGCAGACCTCCTAAAAGAGTGCCTATTGATACTCAAACCATGGAAATTGCTCCTCGGACTCCTACAGGCAGTTCGTCCAAGTTGATACATTTTGGGTCCTTTATTGCATCTTCTTCTCTTCCTACCAGTCCTCCGAGGCCCGTTTCTACCACTTCTCCAAGGCCTATGCCTATATACAATGAAAACTATGGATGGGTTGGAGATATGAAGCAGCGTAGAAAGGCTCGTCCTAGAGCAGTTAGTGTTGGCAATATCAATGGTCGTGGAGCCATTTCTAAGCATGAGACTTCCCCGTCTTCGCACTATTATCCTTATGATTCGCATTCTCATTTTGCATATCATGCTGGTTATCATTCATGTGTTGCTACACCGACTGATAACTCGTATTTACCCCATTGGCAGCGGCAGGCCCCTGCTTATGGAACCCCTCCTCATACAGCCATGCCATTCATCAGTGAATCAGAGCCTGGGTTTTATCATCATTGTCCTACTGATGTGACTTCTCTGGAAGAAGTATCTTCAACATATACTCCTCAGTTTCCAAAATCGGCGTCCCGAGGAGCACCACCAGCACCGCCTTCTCCTGATACTGAGACTCAGTCGGAATTGGACCTGTCGGTGCCAGAACTCATGTCATTCTCGGCATCTAGTTCTTCATTATCTAGCATGGATTACAATTCTATGGAAGATTTCTCATTGCCTCAATCTCATTACCCTGAGTATTATATCCCAGAAATGCAGCAAAAAGGACATAAAACCTGCAATGGAAATGAATTAGGATATGTAGACGGAGGGTATTGTGGAGAAATGCCGGCTACATCGTTTTGGTCATATGCCAGATGATGGTCAAGGTTGGACAAAGTAGTATTGTAGAAGAGTAAAATAAAAAAGGGACATGATTGGAGAAGAAAAAGGCGACATATTGAGCATTGTTAAAGTGATGATAAATTGTATAAACCTTGGTAAAATTTTGGAAAAATTATGACAATTCGGCTATTATGGAAAATTCGGCATTTGTAAAAACTCAGTCAATTAAGAAATTTCGGTAATATAATATGATATTCTATAAATGATAATTCTTATTGCTATTATCTGGTAATTGCCATTACTCATAATATTCGCAACATTCATACCGTAAATGAACCAATTTACCCGTTTAGGTATACTCATTCACCCCCTGAAGGTGAAGAATTAAATCAAATAATACAAAACGTGCTACTTAAGATCTCATTTTTCCCTATTAAGGCCCATCAAACAATTATCGACTTGATCTACATAGCAAATTAGAATCTATTTTAATAATATCTGGATTTGGCATTAGTGCCGTAACAATAAGCTTTAGGGGATTAATTTCGCCAAATCCAGTGTGAATGAAAGAATAAAAAGATGATGAAACACGGAAAATACAAAGGGTCCAAAAGGGGTCCAAGAAAGGAAAATCGCATAAAATATATTGGTTGATGTTTATTATATGGTTATATGCCTATATACCTATACCATGATATATCTCTAATAATAATTGCTCTTCCCCCTCCTAATTAAACCATATATAAACTTCTTCCCTTGATACATAACATCTTTTCATCTCCCTCCCTAATCATGTCCTCTCACTCTCCTTCATAATGTATCATGGAGAATTAGATGGTGAAACTCAGGCTCCCAAGTTCCGTAAGAAGAGCCAGCTTTGGATCAACGTTGGACCTTCAAATTCTCTGCAGTTTCCTCCATCTTTGCCAACTCCACCAATGAATGCTCAAACTCCAACCAGCCCTGTTTATAGGCGGCCTTCACGAAGAAAAAGTAGTCATGTTTTTGTACCTCCAATAAGAGGATCCGGTATTGACGAGTCGAATGATGATAAGATAATAGCTGATACCCCACCAACGATACCAGAAAACAGTGCGAATTTCCAGCAAAAGATGACAAATAATGGCGGCAAATCACTCAATGTCACAAAGACGTCGAGCTCGGTTGCTAATGCTACGTGGTTTTTGGTTGCTGTTAATATTCTCGGCAAACTTATAAGCTTTTGCTTCAATCAGGCGCTACTGAGGTTTGTGGATCCTGGGGTTGTTGGTTTGAATTACCAGCTGGAACTCATGTCGTCTACCATATTATTTTTCTCCAGAGAAGCTATTAGATTGGCTTCTCAGAGGCAAAGCTTGAAGAATAAAAGCCCCGATGTTTATTTGTTTGAGGGTGGTGTTGTTCATGGGACTGTTAGTGGAACCATACAAGAGGCTTTTAACATTGGATTTGCTCCTTTTTTGATTGGAATTCCTCTTAGTGTGGTTTTGAATTATTTATACCATGTGTTTGCTGGTCAGCAGGGTACTGGGCTCACGTCGGTGGCTATATATACTGGCGCTACGTTGGTGGAATTGCTGTCTGAGCCTGGCTATTTATACTATCAGCTAATGGTAGACTTCAAGACGCGGGCATGGATTGAATCGGCCGCTATAGTTGCTCGCTGTATCACCAGCTTTGTCCTGGTGTTGATTGTGAGTGACAATGAGCTTCTCGCTGGTGATCGTTCGTCGTACTTGAATGCCTTTGCTGTGGGTCAATTGATGTATGCTGTCATCTTGACGTCTTTATACATTGTTAGTGTTCGACGTGCAAATAGACGAGAAAGCTTTAGTCCTTATGGTGTACAGAAGGTGAATCCCAAGGAAGAGAAGCAGGGCGCAGGCAAGTTTTACTTTGAAGCATCGACCAAGAGCCTGGCGTCATCGATTTGGTTCCAAACCATCTTCAAGCACTGTTTGACTGAAGGTGACAAGTTTCTGGTGTCTGTGCTCCTTCCTATTCGAGATCAGGGCATATTTTCACTGGTTGCTAACTATGGCTCTCTAATAGCACGTCTGGGCTTTCTACCTATAGAGGAGGGCTTACGCGACTATTTTTCCAAACATCTCAATGGAAATAACAAGAATAAGAATCAAAAGGCTGAGTATGATCAATCTGCATTTGTACTCATGTCTGTAATACGAGGGTATATCTACTTGAGCTATTTTGCCATTGTTTTTGGCCCATTAGCTGCAGATTATGCTCTAAAGTTTTTGGTTTCATCGGCTTGGACTTCAGGCACAAATGCCTCTGAAATCCTTGCTGCTTATGCAAGCTATATTCCATTTCTAGCAATCAATGGCTGTCTTGAAGCATTTGTTCAGTCTGTCATATCAATTGAAGACATTCGACGGCAAAGTGCTGTGATGGTTGGATTCTCAGTTTCATTTGCCGCAGTGGCATTTGTGCTCATGTCGCGTGATTTGCTCAATCTGGGAGCTCGTGGATTGATTCTGGCCAATATGCTGAATATGTTGATGCGTATTATTTGGTGTAGCCTGTACATAGAATCTTACTGGGCATCCAAAGCTGATGGAGGCAGGAGCACATGGGAGTGGGTTCGAGGAGCACTACCAGCAGCATATGTTGTCTCTACGTCGTCCATTTGTGGAGCTGCAGCATGGAGTTATGTTGGACCAGTTTCGGATTTGCATGGATTGGTGAAATTGGCTTCGATTGGTTTGGTTTCTTTGGCGTCGATAGTCTATCAAGAGAGAGGATGGATTCATGGATGGGTTAAGAGGAAGAGGCAATAGAAGGCAGAGAAAGGATATCATGGCAAGATTATGAGAGGAGAAGCTGTTAGAGGAACGATACCGATACAGGTTATTACAGGAGAATAGAGGCTGAGCGCAAACAACAGGAGCTCACAGCACATTGGAATGAAAGTGTATATAAATTTGTATTTAATATCAATGCATAAAAGTCTATTAATAAATAACGTAAATTCATAAAAAGTGCAGGGTAAATCCTGACGATATAAAGAGTGCCCGTTAGCTTGTAAGTTTTTCTCGATATAGAGTATTCGTTAATGCGTAAGGTTTTGCTTCGGCATAGGTATAACAGTATTCGTTAGCCTGTGAGCCCTGCCGATATAATAATATTCGTTAGCTTGCGAGTCCTGTCGATATAACAGTAGTCGTTAGCCTGTCAGACCTGTCAAAATAAGACGCAAGCGCTAACCGGTTAGTCCTTGCCTACACACAGGGCACGTCCCACTGCGTCTCAACCATTGCATCATACACCCATAATGAAGAATATGCATGCACTTGAGACGTACAGGAGTCTGGCTATGCATAGCACTGCCAGTTTGTAGTTTACTGCTGCCATTTTCAACTATTATATCATCGCGACATATAGGACAGCATACAGTGGATGAATGCATAATGGAGTCCATATTTTCCAGCGTGATGCGTTTAAACGCAGTATTATTAGCACTGATGAGCTTTCGAAACCATATGAACTCCCTTAAATTGTGAATCAGCACTCTTAGGGTGCTGTATATCTCCTTTGCCACATATAACGGTAAACGATAATCATATAGCATGACTAGAGCCGAACCCGTATACAAACACAGTTTGACGATGTCAAATACAAGTCCTATAAAAAACATGTAAACTTGGCCGTGATGGTACTGTTGCGGTGACGCAGCAGTAGGTTGAGGGAAATGAGCCGATTTGAACGACTTATAAGAGCCAGTCATCAGCCACAACACAATATACTTTAAAGAAGAGCACAAAAGTGACGAATACAATATAGCGAGCTCGAATGCAAAAACTAGCACCATCTGCTTGGATTTTGTTGTGGTAGCACCCTGAAAAAGAGCCCCGAAGTAATGGTACATCCATATGAAATCCACCGCGTTTAGCACCAACAGCATGATAGCGATTCTGGATTTCTTGCCGTTCCAATCCGTATGTTCAGCAGCATCGATCCGGCTTGCACTGAGCCGATGAAACCATTTCAAATGAACTATTAGAGCACAACTAGCTAGTAATTGCGCAGACATGGGTTCGTGAACCGACAGTGCCGCTATAGCAAGCTCTAACGACGTATACCAACAATGGTTGGTAAGTTTGACGAATTCATCGACATGCAGAGGACCAAAAACATAGGAATGAAGCCAGTTTGCAACTAGAGATGCGGAGAGAGCTCCGAGATTATAGACGGTGGAGCTGGACGATGCCAGAGTGAGCATGGAAGGGGGAGTTTTAAGGGTCTAAGGTAGGTGGCGTTGTTTTGCGGTAGAATATTTAATCAAGTGCAGAAGCTTTAGTTGTAGAAGTTTGACGTATAGAAGCTTGCTTCAGGTGCCGTCGAAGCTTTAAGCGCCGCCGCCGTAAAAGTTTAGTTGGACAAGTTTTAAACAGCCCTCGTTGTACAAACTTTGCTAAATCTTCCAAGCCTTGTTAAATTCTTACACAAAGCCCAAAACCTTGTTTGAAATGAAAGTTCCAAATCAAAAGCAACTTAATTCTTGCAACTTATCGTTGCAAACTAAAGTTTATCGTTTTATACTCGTAGCGCAGCACAACCCAAAACGTAGGAGCAAATTTGGAAAGGTCCGTTTAAGGTCATAAAGTTATCGTTTAAAGTAGTAATCGAACCGTTTATTCACCGGTATTGGTTTACTGAAATAGTGAAACTTTTTATATTACCTTTAATTTCTATTCAGCTATGCGGTTGCCATGGAAAAGAAAGGGTGTTGCTGCTTACGTGAGCATGGACCTACCAATCGCGCAATCGAAGATCTCATTTGATTTTAAGCCCTAATTATTCGGATAAAAATGGATTGTATTTACCCTAATTTTTCATTTCCACAATTATATATATCCTTATCTTCCTCCCTATAACTTTCCTTCCTTTCCACCCCTTAATTCTTGCCCCCCAAACTCCTCCAATTCAACAACCCATGCCTGGGTTTTATCTTTATCTTCTCACTTGTCCCAGATTTATCCCCATCAAATAACTCTCATCCGAATCGGCTAAATATTGGAGCATTTTAACCAATAAGGTTCCCCCCAAGCGACTTGGCTTGTATAAGCATTTGTCAACATACGTTTTGGCAATATAATTTCGGCAATATACCAATTAATCCAAGAATTTATACCCTTGAAACGGACTATTAGTAAACAACAAATGCCGACTCCGCAGCATTATAACCTGCCGGCAGTCACGCCATATAAGCGATATACAAATTTGACCAAAGTACGAGCAGGAAAGTCTTTTCTGGAGCTCAAGAAGGCGGCGGCTAAGGATTTACTTGATGATCAAGAAGCATATGAGTCGGGGAATCGGAACGCCGAGTCTTATAGCCGAGGATATGACTCTATAGACCAACGATATCATGAATTCGTCAATACGCGTTTGTATAATGTATGTTCATCCTCGTTTCTAAGGCCCGGTTCGAGGTTTGTCGGGACTCAGCAGAGCGGAAGGTCCGTTTATGAGGTGACTGTTGATATCAAATATATTGACATGGAAGCCGCGTTTATTTGCGGATATTTACGAATAGAGGGCCTTACAGAGGAACATTCCATGTTGATTACGTACTTTGAAGGGGAAATGATATCTGATAAGTACTCGTTTTTCACTCAAAGGGATGATTGGGGTGCAAATAACAAGGTAGATCTTGATCATTGGAAACGGTTTGAACCTTGGAGAAATATTGCAGAACAAGCAAGAAATGTCAATTATGTTCATGAGGATTATACACAAAGGGAGCATATTTATATGCGTTGGAAGGAAGCATTCTTAGTCCCGGACCATCGCATCAGACATATCCACGGAGCATCATATGCAGGGTTTTATTATATATGTTTTGATCAGGTTAATGGGTCAATTAGTGGGTTTTATTTTCATCAGAGCAGTGATATGTATCAACAGTTGAATTTGGTTCATGAGAGTGATAATGGATGTTTGGACACTTATGAGTTTAGATAACTCACAAGGCTCAATGAGTATAGACAGGGGTATTACTTGGAGACTCATGAGCTCAAGCAGGACGATGAAGCTCAATAGATTCATGAACTTAGATAGGGTAATCTATGGACAGCATAGATATACGGGCATGGCATTTTGGAGACATTTATATGGTAAATTTATACTTAGGAACCAAGGACTTTATGTTATTTATATGTAATGATGATTCTCACCGAAGAAATGGGATTCAACACAACGGATTTGGTGAGAATCTCATAGGATTTCGCAAAGATTTCATAGCGATTTATTACTTAGGCAATTACAACCAATCATCACAGATTTCCGCGAAATTTTATAAAGATTGCAATCTGAAAATAATACACCTTTTCCTGCAAATACACCTGGTGTTATAATTATTCTCCAAATGCACCTAGTGATCACCATCAGGGCTTGTTTACTCTACATCTTAGCTTCACACCTAATGATCACTAACATCATGATTTGCCGACGTACTGAATACCTTACCCGGATTCAATATGAAATACGGATCAAATCCCTGCTTCACCTTCCTCATAGCCGCAACTGCTTCTTCTCCAAGCTCTTCCACCAAATAATGCCTTTTTCCAACACCAATGCCGTGCTCTCCGGTGCTTGTACCGTCTAGTTCCAAAGCTCTCAAGATCATCCTATGAACAACTGCTGCCGTTTGATCCGTTTGAGTCTTAGGATCATAAGTCAAAATGGCATGGAAGTTGCCATCCCCAACATGGCCGATGATAGTCCCAGCCAGCCCTGATTTGGTTATATCGTCTTTAGTTTCTGTGATTATCTGACTGAGATGAGAAATCGGAACTGCGACGTCCGTAGTCCAGCATTTGAATCCTTGAGGAGCAGCGTAAAACACCGACCAAAGGGCATTTTTTCGAGCTGACCACAGTTGCTCTGTTTCCTCGTCACTTTTTGCAAATTGTAGGTTCAAAGAGTTGAAACCTTTGGATATTTGCTTCACCTGGTTGATTTGATCCGTTACGTTATTATCAGACGAGCCAGCAAATCTCAGTAACAGTGTGAAATCTTCTTTCCACTTCTCATCGGTAATTCCTGCTTGATTTATAGTTTTCATTTGTTCATCATCTAGAAGTTCCATGGCATCCAAATGTAATCCCGACAGTAGAATCGATTGTACAGTATCAGTAGCATCCTTGATATTCTTGAAAGTAAGCAAACCAACTCGACGAATAGGTGGTCTGGGAACAACCTTCAAAGTAGCCTCAGTGACAATTCCCAGTGTTCCTTCAGCTCCAATGAACATCTCTGTTAGACTGTATCCAGCAGAGGATTTACGGGGCCTTCTTCGAGTCTTGATGACTGTTCCATCGGCTAAAACTACAGTCAAATTAACGACGTTTTGCTTCATTGTTCCATACCGATACGCATTTGTTCCTGAGCATGAAGTTGCAATCATACCTCCAATGTGAGCACCAGGGCCAGGATCAGGTCCGAATAGCAGTTGATCCTGCTTGAGACGCTCATCCAGGTCTTCCCATCCAACACCGGCCTGAACAACCACGTCGAGATCATTTTTATGAACTGCAATGATTTTGTTCATGCGGCTCATATCTACGGATATTCCGCCATATACGGGGGTGAAATGGCCCTCAAGAGAAGTTCCCCCTGAGAAAGGCGTCACCGGAACCCGATATTTATGACAAATCTTCAGGATTTCCGACACTTGTTCAGTCGACTGAGGAAAAACAACAGTCTGAGGAACCTCGTTTGCTTTTCTGTGTCTAGTTTGCCAGTCTGAATCAGAATGTTGGGCAATCAGATCATTTGAGTCGGAAACGTTATCGTCGCCGACAATCTTGGAGATTTCGGCGATTGCGATCTTCTGTACCGATTCCGACGCATAAACAGGCCCAGAGGTCAATTTACTAAGAGGAAGAGTACTTGAATCATTGGCACCGGCGTCAACTACCCTTCTATAAGCAAACAATCCTGTGGCTATACCGGTAGAAAAGATGACCAGGTTCCGTAAAGTGAAAGAGCTGGTTTTTGAAGATGAAGATGTACTAGCATATCTTTTGGAGCTCAAAAGATTATTTCTCAAGACATTAGACTGCTTGGAAATACGCAGCAATTGACGTTTCATGGTAATTGAGCTGCGCCTGATTACTAATGAGTAGTTTAGTTGAGCGGTTAATCAATAATAGAAAAGCTAAAAAGTTGTGTGTTGAGTGGAAAATAAGTCAAAAGGTTGAATTGTCGAATCGTTCAAGTCATATGTTATATGCTCATTGTTTGATGGATAACGTCATGCCCATGTGCCGATAAGGAGAAAATTATACAAGCTGCGGGATATGCAGTGAGTTTGAGTGCACAAACTTGTTTAATGGCAAGATTGATGGGAAGAAGAGAAAAACATGAGAAATTAGTGAGGTTTTGTTCGCAAGTGGGGGGAAATAGCAGTAGGTGGTGGAAAATCCATGTGAATGGTGACGTTGAACTGGTTTGTTGAAACGACGCATTGGAGTGGCATGTAAGAATCGTTCAATTCTAGCGTGCATATCTAGGCGCTTGTCTATTTCCCCCGTCCTCTTAGATCTATCTATCGCTGGTCCATGTTCACAGTCGAGAATTCATGATACCTTATCTATCATACTATTTATACTGTGTTCTAACAATCTCACTAACGATATAATCATATGCCAGATAAAATCTAATTCTCAGCCTTGTATAAGTACGACAGCCGTTCTCAAATAGCATAGCCAATTTCTCCAAACACCGTACTTGGTATTTAACCGGCCGGAAATATTCCAACTAAAACTTCCTAGAAATCCCTACCGCTAATACCTCCTCGTTATACTCGCCATGCTCGCTCTCATCTTTTTCGTGTTGTAAGCCATACTTAAAGCATTGTGTCGTAAACACTGATACAACCCTTGCCCTACGCGATGAACGCGAAAGGATATCGTATGTTTCTACCAAGACATTTAAAAGAGGGACAAACGCAAGTTATAAACAGTTGTTATAAACTATTCTGTTAACGTTGCATCATGTCAAATATTTCCTCCGATACTGGCAGTGTTTCTTGGTCTACGCACCAATCTGGGCTCAACTATGCGGAAAAACAGTGGAACCGCTTCTTCAATTATATGGACAATGATGTTTTAGCTACTGGTTTAGTACTGCTGATATTCCATGAAGCGGTATATTTTGGAAGAGCAATCCCATGGGCTGTAATTGATTTCATTCCGTTTTTTCGCAGATATAAAATCCAGGATAATCGCATTCCTTCTACTCATGATTATTGGACATGCCTCAAAGAGGTTCTAATAGCTCATGTTTTAATAGAAGCAGTGCCCATATTTGGATTCCATGTGGTATGTGACTATTTTGGGATTTCAATACGAGCGCCATTTCCTAATTGGAAAAAAATGGTCTTTCAATTGGCTATTTTCTTTGTAATGGAAGATACATGGCATTATTGGGGTCATAGAGCCCTTCATTCGAAGCTTCTTTACAAAAGAGTTCATAAACAGCATCATAAATATGCAGCGCCTTTTGGATTAACCGCCGAATATGCCCATCCTGTTGAAGTCGCTTTCACTGGTACTGGAACAGTCGGTTCTCCTATTCTATATGCGTACCTTAGTGGAGATCTGCATCTTATAACTGTAGTGGTGTGGCTATCGTTGCGGCTCCTTCAAGCTGTTGATTCTCACTCGGGATATCAATTTCCATGGAGTTTGAACCATTTTCTGCCTTTTTGGTCAGGTGCAGATCATCATGATGACCATCATAAGTATTTTACAGGCAATTTTGCCAGTAGTTTTCGATGGTGGGATTATCTGATGGGCACAGAGACTGCAAGTACGGTGAATAAACGCAAGGGAGATCAAAAGGTAGTAAATAAGAAAAGGTAGTAGGATGAAAAGTAGGGTCAAGCGAAAGAAAAAGTAGGATATTTCTCATGTAGGGTAATAATATGGAACATTTAGGAGTCATCCTTTGCGAATAAACGGTCGTGTATCATGATGAAAACTAAGGTTTAGGTCACGCCAGGTGGGTGGATATTTATCCGTCAACAACAAGATGGAATTATTCAATCAATAATCAACAGATAATTTATATACAAATGGGATTTATCACCTTATAAATTCTTGATTTATTCCACCACTTGAAAAAAAACCCCCAAAAATTTACTCAACAATGCATTTAAATTACCCTTAATTCTATCATGCCACTCCAATGGAAACAATGAAAGACGACTCATCCTTTCTCTAAAAATAAGTTACATTTTCGGCTAAGCATCCATGCCCACCATTATATAGATCGTTTAATTCCCTCCCTCAGGCTCTATAACATTATATCGTATAATTAGGGTTTTTGCATTGTTTGCCGCCAAGTATTGCGTGAGATTTTGCTGTGTTTTATCACCCCGTACCTTTTAGGAAATTTTGCTCCGATAACACCCTATCCGGATGACGGCATGAAATTTTTTGACTAATTTCTTGTATTCAACCTCACGCCATCTATATATATATATATATATCTATTTATTATTTGTCCTCTTCCTTAGTATACTTTGATTATTATGGATTCTTTTCCGTTTTATCAGTTACCTTTGGAGCTAAGGAGAGCTGTTCTTAATCATTGCGATGCTCGTACTCTGACTAGTTTATTACGAGTTTCTCATGATTCAAATCGTTTGGTCAAGCAGGTTATGGCCAATAAATTAAGATATCTCATTGGGACTCCTGATTGTCATAGGCTATGGCCTGATGAGAAGCAATGTCCAAACAGAGGACTCATTGGAAGTTCTTATTCCCCTTCACAAGAAAACAACGCCCTTTATAACTTTGAGTTGAATTATCTTGAATCAAATGATTTGACTGATTTCGACATGAATTTTGATTCGCCGTTTTCATCGCATCCTGCGTCTGCATGTCAATCATCTGATTCTGAATACGAAGACGCCATGGAAATGAGCAATGAAGACGCCAGAAAGCATAAATTGGGCATTCCATTACAAGATTTGCATGCAAAGTCAAAATTCACGCTAGAAAAGTCTCATCTTCATGTTATAGACATTGGAGAAATGGACTTTTACGGCCAAATTCTCATCCAAATAGGGCTCGGACTCGAGAAGTTTGGTAATGTTCCTATTTGGTTTATAAATGAATCTCAGCGTGTAGATTCAGGCTGGTGCAGCGAAGAAGCATATGTTGTGCATAATAATGCGGTAACTTATCGAATAGAGGTTGAGAAATGCAATGAGACCCCTATAGAGAATCAATTGAAAGAGTTGGTAAACAGGTATAAGGTTAAAATTTCAGAGATAACGTTTCATACGGGCTACTTGCTGGATAAATTGGAGCAGATATTGGGTTTGATACTGGTGGAGTAAAGATGACGTCTCTATGTACAATAGGCTTGACTTGCCAGCGTCTATTTTCAAAAAAAAATAAGTGAGAGAGCTCGCAGATAGCTAAAACTGAAGAGTTAGAATGAACGTCTGAGATGGCGCTTCAAACAGGATATTTGCTGGTCAAATTGGAGCAAATTCTGGGCGCTATTGAACCTGCTAGAGAATCATTAAGCCTCTACAGAAATCAAAGGGAAGAGCTATGGAATTCAACAGCAAGAGCTACGGAAGTCAATGACAAGAGCTCGTAAACAGATACACGGCAAATATATCTGACATGACGTTTCATACGGAGTATTTGCTTGAAGAATGCGGGCAAATTCTGGACTAATGATAACGAACTATTGACAATTTTACGAATTGGTCCATAGTCTACAGCAACTATATTCATAACTATCACATATATATATCTTAGGTGTTATGTCTTTGTGCTACTTCCCTTCGCGTACAAGACTGGATAGCCGGGTAATATTCGTGTTCTGTTCGGGGAAATCACAAAACCATCAAGTTTACCAGTGCCAGTTTTCCGTGCTGTTCCCTGGTAGAGACTATACCAGGGCCGATATGAGCCTCTATCATGAGATGTTGGAAGTTTTGAGAAGCGAGGCAGAATCATTGGATGATATAAGTTGAGCGAGCTCAAAGCTCTGTTCTTTGAAGGTTTCTTATAAAGAGTTTCATCATGGAATAAATATCGCCATTATACCAGGAAGTGATTTCAGGCAAGCACTTTCAGCCAGTTTTTAAGAATCATGAAATGTGACGGAAATCAATGGGTCAAGCTCAAATAACAATTACGATATACATCTGAGATGATTCTTCAGACACGGTATTTTCTTACAAGTTAGTCGAAGTTCTGGCTTTAGTACTAGTGGATTAACACCAGGGGTATTTCGAAAGTCGTACTCATTGTCGTATTCATTATGTCAAAAATCATACAGAGTTGATATGACATCCTGTCATTCTTGGAATTGTGTCGCTTGGCATGCATTTGTTGCAATTGAGGAGTTTCTTCTAGTGTGAATAAAAACAGCCTGAGGATAAGCTCATCCAATCATCCATAATTGCAATATTACGATATATTCATCGCATCATATCATCTCATCATAAATTATCGCATGATATATCAATCATCATATGTTACACTGAACACATCAAAACCTTGGTCTGTATCGGTAACATTCAGTGCCGGTTCGGTGACATTCAATGCTGGCTCACTCACCAACTTATATCCGCCCTTAGAATATTCGATTTTGAATATACTTCCGCTAGTTTCATTGAACGACAAATCTGCTTTCAAATACCCGGATTCAACGTTTTCAAGACTGAAATGTTTACTAAAAGCATCTCCATGCTGGTGTGCAATAAACCTTTGACGACGATCTTTGAATCCGTCAGAGCATTTGCTCATCGTCACGTTGAGGGTATCGTCACCGCCAAGGCAATTAGTACTGTTTGCTCTCGATCGAAATACCAAATATCTTCCTTCTGTTAAATGCCCTCTTAGTTTTTTGAATCCTTGTTCTGTCCATAATGCTAGGCTTTCATTTTTGATATCCCAGGGAACGGGCGGTCGACTATCCTGAAGCTTATGATAATACTTTTCTTGGCATACATGAACAGCTTTCATTGCTTCGTCATACGATTTAGGATTATTGTCGTCGGAAATATGCGGTATATCGTAATCAGCATGGTCGAAATCAAACATGTCCACCAAGTCAGACATATGCTTTCTTCTCCAATGATTCATTTCAACACTCGTGATGTTTTTATGCAGAGCAGTTTCCGCCCATTTTTCCACAAACAATATCTGAGAATTGTGGTCAGATGGTGCCGTATATACATGTCCTCCTCTAGTCCATGGAGATATCACATACATTGGCACTCTAAACCCAGGGCCTGAAGGAACATATTGAGATTCATCTTCAGGGTTTACAAACCATTCTCCTGTGGTTCCGTTTGGAGAGATAAATGGAGGAACATGATCCCCAAATCCGCCTGTCTCATCGTATGAAACTATGAGAACCGTCTTATTGTACTTTGGAGACGACGTAACAGCATCAACAACGGATTTCTGCAACCAAGCACCTGATCTTGGTAAATTTGGCGGATGCTCTGATATTTCCATAGGCGAAACAACCCATGATACTTGAGGAAGGGTTCCTTTCTTGGCATCTTCAAAGAACTTATCAAGGCCAATTGTCGACAATCCTTTGTCACGAAATTTTTTTGTCTTATCGTCTTTTCCACGAAATGCAGTATACCATGGAAGAGGATTATCGGCATAATTGTCGGATTCCTCATATAAATACCAAGATATATTGGCTTCTTCCAAATATTCTGGAAGACTCTTCCATTTCAATGGGAAACAGTTGAAAGTATTATTACCATACTTCATGCATCCTTCATTTTCCCAATTTTCTATATATGGGCCACCCATTTCTTTGGGATTTCCTGGCGGTGATCCAGGGACATTGATGGTTCCTGAAGTCCAAACCACCCGATTCGGCCCCGTAGGTCCAATAACAGATTCCGCATACATGTCAGCAATTGTCCAACCTTCGACTATATCGAATTGAGTCTGTAAATCTTGTCGTCGATATGAGCCCCAAGCCCAAGGAGTATTATTTAACCATTGGTTAACTTTGCCATTATTCCAAGCTCGATGATTCACTTTCCATTCATTTGATCCTGCAATTATACATTGACTTGAATTTCTGTACATTTCGTCAGGAACAAGATTAAATGGAAGCAATTCAGAGCTATTAAAAGGATCCTTTTGATACCATATAGGTTTACCATCCCATGTCAAAACATTTGGATCTTTATAACCTCTGACTCCAGCCATTGTAGCAAAATAATGGTCAAATGCTCGATTTTCTTGCATGAATAGTACGACATGTTCAATCTGTTCCAAGCCGGCAGATACCAAGCCAATTGAGTAGATCGCTAAGAAAATACCGAGCATTAGCACCATTTCCACCCGTCTAATTCAAATGAGCGACATACTAACTTATATATACATGGGGCTAAACCAATAGTAAACGGCTCATTATTTAGAGAGTTCCGAGAACTTTTGACACCACATTACCTTGCACGTTTACAATAGGATGGGTCACGATCGACCCACGTGTATATACGTGAGCCGTAGCACATGGACACTACATATATATAGATTTACATGAGAATTCAATATAAATGAAAGACTTTACGTGAATAACAAAAATTGAACATGCTCTAAAAATAACAGCCGTGAGGCATTATCATGCCCCTTAGTGCGCTATTTTGTGGATGAAAAAAGAACTTGTGTAAGACTTCAAGTTAGTTGAAAAGAGAAAAATACATGGGTATATAGTACAAAATAAGGTAATAATGTTCACATGACATTTGATATCCAAATCGGGGCCTATTTAGAACTCAAAGTGATTCATCACGTAATAATTGATAATTTTTCAGCACACTTGTTGATGACGTGCGCAAATCTTGTCTGTTTCCGGTATACTCTGGGGCAAAGCCAAGCTTAGAGGTAGGCTATAAATGGAAAGAGTGGCAGGAGATGCCGAAAAGTGCGCAGGGACAAAAATACGTCATGACATTTTGTGACTGTAATAGGAAATGGCAGAAATTGCACTGAAAAATCAGCTGTTCGATAGATGATATTCTATTCATTTCCACTAAGCTATTCTAAACTATATAATAAACTAATACTATTCCATTCCATCCCAATAAGCTATTCTAAACTATATAATAAGCTAAATACCACACGGGCTTAAAATACCCCGAGCTGCAAATGGTGGCTATCTTTCTCATACACCATAGTAGTCAACAGATTACACATTGGCAGATGAATCCAGCTAAAAGTTAGAGAAGAACGTATAAAAGTAGGGGGGGATATACACTTACGTGGAAATGGATCTCCAAATGAGTTTTTCGGAGGTTCAATTTCATGAGGTTTGGTAACCACAGTATGGTCAATGTTAGCCTTGGTGTCCTTGACGGTAGAAGTAGGTTCAATCATGATATGAATAAATGAATTGGCTGTAATGGTCAATTGATTTGAATGAGTTTCAATTGATTATAATGGCTATATTCTTTGGATATTACATGGATATTTATACTATTCCTACAGCTATAGTCTAGTACGGCCTCATCTTCAAAGCTATACACAAAGCAACACTTATAATTATATATTTTACTTGCTTCATTTCATCAACAATGGCAGATATTCAAATTAACAAAAAAGTGTCTTGACGCCGTGTTTGAGAATTGAATTGCTATGTTGTTGAGGTTCATGACGGTTTCAAGTTCACATGGTAGGTGAGATGGATCGACAACTGCAGGGGGTGTTGACGGAATTTGGGGTGGTAAAAGCGAATGGCGATATTTGAGATGAATCAGTAATAATTACAAAAGATATTTATCTCTTCCAGAAAATATCGGCAGAATATAACAATATGTTGTTTATTGATACTGCCACATTGAAAGCTCACAACTGCCACACTCATATCGCACTGCCACAAACCACAAACCATTTACCCTCCTTGTCTCATGTCCCAACAAACCTCAAACTTGATCATTTCTTCCACATCTCTTCAATCCCCAAACTCCCTTGAACCTCATGTCGTAAATCTCCTCTCAAGCCTTCTAAATCTCATCTCAGATCGCCAATCCCAACACCACTCCTCCACCAACTTCCTCCCGTCGCGCTTCAATGCGACAAAGCTTGATCCTGGCAATGAAAGTTCTGTGTGTTGCAGAGAAAAACTCAATTGCTAAAAGTGTCGCTCAGGCGTTAGGAGGCGGCCGAATGCAAACAAGGCAATCTCCAGATAAGTTCATCAAGAACTACGATATCAGCTTTGTATTTCCACAATGGGGCCCTTGCGACGTGACTGTTACAGCTGTTCGTGGTCATTTGACGGAATTGGAATTCCCAGCAGCTTATAAAAACTGGGAATCTCCGCCGCCAAGTGCGCTGTTTAAAGCGCCTGTTTCTTCAATCATTGGCGCCGACATGAAGAAAGCTCAGATGAATATCCAACGAGAAGCTCGCAATGCAAACAAGCTGTTCATATGGACAGATTGTGATAGAGAAGGGGAGCATATTGGCCACGAAATCGTCACTGTGGCTCGTGCTGCAAACCGGCGCTTAACTGACGGGGACATCAAACGAGCCAGTTTCAACAACGTGGATCCGACGCATTTAAGAACGGCTGCGTTACGACCACAGAACTTCGATATGCGTCAAGTCGATGCCGTTGAAGCTCGTCGTGAGTTTGATCTACGAACGGGATTCGCCTTCACTAGGTTCCAGACTGTTCTGCTCAAGCAGGCTCTTCCCATTTTGGCAAGTGAAAAACCTATTTCGTATGGATCGTGTCAATTTCCTACTTTAGGATTTGTGGTTGATAGGTACAAAAAAGTCAAGAATTTCGTGCCGGAACCGTTTTGGTTCATTGAGCTCAAGCTACAGGGCAAAGATAATGCTATAATTTCGCCAAACTGGGATAGGCACCGCTTGTTTGATAGAGTGGCCGTTGTTGTTATCTATGAGAAGCTTATGAATGGTGACAAATTCGCTGAAGTTATCAAGGTTAAGAAAAGTGCCACGACCAAGTGGAGACCGTTGCCGCTAACTACGGTTGATCTGCAGAAACTAGGCTCGAATTATCTAAAGATTTCATCCAAAAAAATTATGGATGTTGCTGAATCATTGTACAACGCTGGATATATCTCGTATCCTCGTACAGAAACAGACTTTTTTGCTGATTCTATCGACTTGAAAGCTGTTGTTGGCAAACAAACTTCCGCTAGAGATTGGGCTGGCTATGCTAAAAGGTTGCTAGACGATGGCAAGTTCAAGACTCCTCGTAAAGGAAAGCATAATGATGAGGCGCATCCTCCTATTTATCCTATTAAGGGTGGAGTTGAATCAGAAATGAAGGATTCCACCCATTGGAAGGTATATGAATTCATTACTAGGCATTTTCTGGCATGCTGCAGTGATGACGCAAAAGGAGAATCTACTCAGATCACTTTCTACTGGAACGGAGAAACGTTCAGTACTTCTGGAGTTGTGGTGAAGGAAAGAAATTTCCTCGAGGTTTATCCATATCAGAAATGGACTACTTCAGAGCTGCCTCCTTTGGAAAAAGGAGACCGACTAGCCATAAAATCAGCCCTTGTCAAAGACGGAAAGACTTCTCCTCCAAACTATCTCACAGAACCAGAATTGATTGGTATGATGGATGCAAATGGAATTGGAACTGATGCAACAATGGCTGAACATATAGAAAAGGTCTTGACCAGAGAATATATCATTCGACATAAAGGAAAAGGCAAAGGTGCCACTTATCTGATTCCATCGAATCTTGGTATGGCACTTTATGAAGCATACGACCAGATAGGGCTGGACATGGCTCTAACAAAGCCATTTTTGAGGAAAGAAACAGAGGAACTGATGACAAAGATATGTGGTGGAGCATTAACGAAGAGACAATTTCTGACTCAGAGTCTAGATAAGTACGAGCGAGTGTTTAATCTGGTGAATCAGCAGAAGGATATTCTGGTATCGACAGCAGAGAAGTTTCTAAGTGGATGATCTACCGAGATGCTAGCATTCTCGCATCACGAGTATTATCTCATTATTTTAATATTTCTATGAATTTACGACAATTTTACCGGCACTCTAGAGGCGGAGGCAATTCCGGCACTTTTCCAAGTGTGAAAGCCGTTGAATCAAACGCCTGTTTGAATATCGGAATAAGGTCATCGACCTTATTGACTTTCTCTTCTTCAGATCCTTGTTTATACGGCCAACCTTTGGCTGGTGGTTGGTATCCTTCAACAAAAGGATCCGAACTATTGGAGGACGAATTTCCCCAGCCGCCAAAAGTAGAAGCACCACCAAAAGCAGACGTCGTATTAGTACCACCAAAAGCAGATGTAGAACTTTTACCACTGTCAACACCGAACGCACTGCCAGTAGTTGCTGAGCTGCCAAACGGGCTTGCCTTCGCATTGTTTGTAGAAGGGGGCCATCCAACATTTGAACCTGTCTTCGTACTAGTATCATTTGTAGTATCGTTAGTTTTATCATTATCATCCATGCTTAGGCTAGAAAAGCGATTTGAACTAGGAGACTGGTTGCTAGAACCAAATGCAGAGCTTGGAGCCGATTGGCCAAAGGCTGAAGTAGCACCACCAGAACCGAAGGCCGAAGTTGGCTTAGTAGACGAACCGAATGTAGAAGGGTTACTTGCGGAACCAAAAGCCGAGGCTTCTTTATTGCCGGATCCAAATGCTGAAGGTTGGTTGTTAGAGCCGAATGCTGAAGAAGTTTGACTGCCGGATCCAAATGCTGAAGGCTGACTGCTGGATCCAAATGCTGAAGGCTGGCTGCCAGATCCAAACGATGAGGTTTTAGCACCAAACGGTGACGTTGAAGCAGCAGGAGACCCAAATGGAGAAGACTCTTTGGGGGCTCCAAATGCAGAAGACGTTGAACCGAAAGCTGATTGAGCAGCAGGAGAGCCAAATGTAGAGGTTTGGTTTGTAGAACCTGCACCAAAGGCAGGACCTTGGTTGGAACCAAAAGCTGAGCCTGTGTTATTGTTTGAGCCAAAAGCTGAGCCTGTATTGTTACTCGTGCCAAATGCTGATTTCTGGTTGTTGTTGTTTGCGCCAAGGGCCGATCCTTGACTATTATTCGTACCAAAGGCCGATCCCTGATTATCATTCGCCTTGCCGAAAGCTGAGCCCTGATTACTGCCAAACGCAGAGCCTTGATTATTTCCGAATGCTGAACTTTGGTTGTTTCCAAATGCCGAATTTTGATTATTTCCAAACGCTGAACCCTGGTTGTTTGATCCAAAAGCTGACTTCTGATCGTTTGATCCAAACGCTGAGCCCTGAGCATTAGATCCAAACGAAGGAGATCCGCCAAAAGCCGAGCCTTGGTTGTTTGCACCTTGGTTATTTGAGCCGAATGGGCTTGCGGAATTATTTCCAAAGGCTGAAGGACTGGCAGTGTTACCAAAGGCTGAAGAGGGCGAATTCTGGCCAAATCCCTTCAAAGTGCTATCGCCGCCAAAGCCAGAAGATCCACCAAATGCAGATTGTGTATTTGCTGTGTTTCCAAATGCAGAAGGCGAGTTTCCAAACGCAGATTGTGTATTTCCAAACGCAGACTGGTTGTTTGGTCCGTCGAATCCTCCGCTTTTGGCATTCGATTCAAATATAGACCCTGAAGAACCGGACAAAGCAGCAAAAGGCGATTGAGAAGACGCCATTCCACCAAATGCACTGTTGTTTGTAGGTTGAGAAAGCGTCGAGTTGCCAAACGAGCCTGTAGACGGGCTGAAAGACGACTGGTTATTGGCCGAACCACCAAACGCAGACGTGGCATTATTGCCAAATGAGTTGTTTCCAAATGCACTGTTGGTATTATTTGCAAACGAATTGCCGCCGGAGCCAAATGCTGAGGAGTTCATGGCTGACGGGAAAATCTGCGGGGGGACAAGTTGTCAAAATCAAAATATTTCAGCGCTATTTTCCGCAACACCACGACGCCTTCAATTGCAATATCAGATACTTGAAATGGCATCTAATACGGCAGAGACGGACTCCAGCCGTTATTTAAAGGGTGTGGATTTGACGGAAATCGGAAAATTCGTCGGATGGCTGGGCGGATCAGATCCTCAGCTGGACTTGAACACTCTACAGCAAAAAACAGTCGATTTAATAGAGCCGATTCAGCTTAAAAGCTCGCGTGCGATTTTTGCGTCGTATTCTGATGCCCCTGAAATCATTAAAGCGGTATGGCTTCATGTGCACTACCCGGTGATTCAGGCATATAGAAAAGCTCTAGCCAGTCTTAGGGAACAAAGTACAGGAAAACACACGCAACGAGTACTTCAACGGCTCAACTCGGTTGCTGAACAGACGGCCTTATTTAGCTTTGTATTTTACCGGGGAATTTTTCAACAGACTATCTCCACTTATGGCACCACTGAATCGTTGGACAAGATCATCGACGAATTGAGGTTCGACAATCCCAAAAAAGCATGCCCGGCGCATTTATCTCGAACGGTGGATGCTGTGTCTTTTTTACTTTGTTGCAGAGTGGCCGACTTGCTTAGATATGTCACTGATTTTGATAGAGATCAAGGCGACCAACAGGCTGAGTCTTACTACCAATGTGCAATAACAATGGATACTGACGATGGCTATCCATTTAATCAGCTTGGGTTGCTTTTTATTCGAAAAAAGAGATATTTTATGGCTTTTTATGGCATGCTCAGAAGCGTGGTTACTGAGAAGCCCGTCAAGGGTCCTAACTTAAAGCAGTTGCAGAAAAAATTGATATCGAAATATCCTGAAAATACGGCAAATAATGATACCTTGACATTGTTCGACAAATCTGCAGCGTTGGTTGCTTCTCATTTGCGAAATCTGGTTTCAAGAGATGAATGGGTAGCCAATGAGCAGCAGATCAAGGATTTCGTTTCGAATTTGGATGTAGACGACTTTGGGAATGCTAGAGAGAGTGTTTTAAGAGTAGCTCTTGTTGAAATTATGCTTATTTTTACTGTGGATAAGCAGAATATCCGATATCCGATTGTCGATAGCACTTTACTGATGCTTCAGCAACAAGCACAGTATGTTTTTGAGCACGTTAAGCACACAAGTGGAGATTTGGACCGAATTTTGGACATTAAATCGAAATGTCTTCTTGGCAGCATTCGCATTTATTTTGACTGGTTCAGAAAATATTACATTTATGAGGATAAATATCAAAGAGACGATTGCCTTGTCTCGTCGCTGGAACTCGTCCTTGTCGCCCTTCTCAATGCTCTTGTAAACAAATTTGGAATCAAATTTGATCCTTTGACATGCTCTCAGACCTTGAGTGGCCAGAGAACGCTGCGAGCTTCAGACGAAGAAGGGCTAAGTCTTGGAGTAGCAGCCTTGGATGGAGGACTCAATGATACACCTTCAGGAATGGAGCCTACTGAAGGATATCTCAAACAAATCCAATGTATTATCTTCAGTGGATTTGAAATATCACATCTTGATCATACTTGTATCAATAACGATGGGCATTTATTTGTTTATGAGGACAAGGAAGATTACGGTGATGAAGTAGTATTCAAAGGAAGACCAAACAAATGATCGAACATTAGGATTTCTGCTATAAATATGCTATTTTGCTCTTGACATTCTGTTATTCCTTAACAAAAACGTGTTTTAACTTGGAAAAAAACGACTTTCTGGATCCTTGGTCTTGTCCTTGGCTGGCTGCTTGAACATTACCATAACCACCTCGACCAATACTACGATGCGAAGTGCTTGGTCTCATATTACGCATTTCATCAGAATGGTCATAAACATCCTGGGCCTTTCTTGCAATGTCGGGATCATCTGTTTTCATCATATTACCAGCCCCTCCTCTACCGGTGGTAAACGTTGACTGGCCAAGGTGAGGGATTTCATCGCCAGGCTTGTCGACAACTTCTGGCTCTTGTATATCTTTTGATGATGCAATATTCCCAGCTCCACCTCTTCCAGTGGAATAGTATTTGTTTTCACTCATATTTGGTTTGTTGATAGCCAAAATGGCAGATGATGATCTCAGGCTAAGAAAACTTGCAAGGATATTTCTCGGCAGCACGTGATCTGGGGTGTGTTGAAACATTGATTATTTCAGCAAATATGGGGTATATTTTGTATGGATTTTTAAGGATTTTCATGGGTTTTCATTAGACATTGGTTTATTCTCAAGACACGTTTTTAGTGTATTATATGGTGTTTTGACCGTGTTATACGGTATTTTGTCTTTCTGCCTTGGCTTCTTGGCATTTTCAACCTTAGCATCACACAGCCAATGAAACAATATATCGGATATCTATGATCAGGTAATAAGTTTGAAAGCTTGTTGGCTTGTATACTGCTTGCAGGAGGCGATTTGATATTGCTGTGTCGTATCGAGGTTTAATTATCGGTGTTTGATTATCAGATCGTTTGATTAGCCCCTTATCCAAATAGTAGTTTTTTTATAGCCATTTTAGTGCGTTTCTTTCAAATCATGCTGTTGTTTTCATATCTCATAATTAATGCTTTTATATCTTGTGATTTGAAATCAGCGTGTTTTCGTGTCTAATTAATTGGTGCGTTTTTGGCATCTCATAGTGTGGTTTACGAAGCGATGCACTCGTGTATTGCACAGTAGTATATCTTAGCAATGCATTGATATCTCGTAATTGCTTTGTTTATTTTTTATGACGATACGGGTATGGCAATACAGATATGGCGATATGACATAACAATATCGGTCAGGTGTAACAATACCGATCAGGTGTTTCTTCAGTGGTGTTGAATGGCTTGGCCGCATTTCTACTTCTACCGGCAGTATGTGTTGGTGCCAGTGATGATCAGGTACTTAGGTATTTAGGTATTCAAGTATTTAGGTAGCTAGGTATTTAGGTATTAGGTATTTATGTGGAGTAAATAGGTGGAGTATATACTAATAAATTAAGAGTGGAATTGAATTGATTGGAGTAGTTGGAGTAATTGGAGCAGTTGGAGTGCTTGGAGTAGTTGGAGTAATTGGAGTATGTGGGGTAGTTGGAGCAGTTAAAGTATTAGGTATTCAGGTACTTAGGTGTTCAGATTTTAGGTATTTAGGTATTTAGATTCTAGGTTTTAGGTTCTTAGGTACTTAGGTAGGTACTTAGGTAGGTACTTAGGTAGGTACTTAGGTAGGTACTTAGGTATTTAGGTTTTAGGTACTCAGGTATTTAGGTACTTACCTATATAGCTCTGCCACACGGACAAATCAGCTCCAACTGGCCCGTTTTTAATATCTCTTTCTACTCTTACAATCCCTGTTAAAATTAAATTCCGTTTTAATGATGTAGCGTCGTATTATGGCCTTTGTGCTTCGACTCCTTAGTCCGGTTGTCACCCAACCTCCAAATATTCCTACAGAACCACCGTCATATGCCTTGTAATTAGCACCCATATAAACCACGCAAAAGACATATATGATTACGAATTGCATAAATCGAGTAATTGTAACGCTTACACTTTAAAACTTAGATATTTCTAATTAATTGGAGCGTATGACTTATTTATTTTGAATATCTAAGACCAAGGCATTCATTGAGCCGCCCTTCTTCTCCGGGGTATCTTTAGAATTTATATAAGATTTCCGCCCAGATTGAAATTGATCTAATATAGCATTTCATAACTTCAGCAGTGAATGAACATAAAATGCTACCTCAGACGGGGGGGGGGTTTTTTCACGCAATTCCAGATCCCGGAGAATCCCAATAAGTTGAGCGAAAACCATACAAAACAGCCATAGCATGTAAAGCTACAGTCACAAACGTCCTTCACAGGTCTTATAATGAAAAATCGATTTTTTATAGATTAAATTCGATCCTGCGTCCAAGTTACATAAACTACAATAGCCTTGGTAGACGTTAATAGAGCATCTGCTTCAAAGTGATCCACGACATACAAAACAGCCACCAGGACCACGCAACTACAACATTAACAAAAAGTACGAAAAAGTACGAAATTTTTATCATGTTTTTATCCCATGCTTATCACTATCATTTCCTCCCTAATCCACCATCTTATAACCTCCTCATCTCCTTTATTCTCCTATTCTCCAATCACATCACTCTTCACCCAATTTAGGTTATCTATCGATAAACTTTTCACCCTGATAAACATGCATTTAATACGATAAGAACCGAGAATTAGAAATGAAATTTCACAGTACAAAAAAGCAAAATCACCTAAAAATACATAATAATCATCTATAAATCCCCAATCTCCTCAAATTTATTTATATTCCAACCTTTTTCCTTAGGGTGCATGCCCTCATCTCCCTAGTTGAGAAATTATTTTTCTTATACGACCTTCCATCCTCTTCCACAAATCAACCATGCCACCACGTAGAGCTGAGCCCATGGGATGGGATTCCATCTGGCCCAAGATGAGAAAGGCCCTTATTACGTATATAGTGTTACAGTTGTTGTCAGGACAGTTTATGGGATATGATTTGAAGAAGTTATTCAGCTCCGAGAAAATAGCCCTCAAGACTGATTTGACAGCCTCTGAAGACGCCGAAGCTCCAAAAGAATCCAAATCGAGGCCGTCCCTTAGCGATATTGCCAAAGTTTTCACTGGAAATGCCCCGACTGATGCCCAAAAGACGCCTGATGAGCTGCCTCCGTACAATGCACTTTGGTGGCCCTTGAGCTACGTGGAGGCAGAAGTCGAGCTTTTAGTCACCGGAGGACTCAATGAGCCGTCCCTGGATTACGTGGTTCGACTTGATAAGGATTTTGACGAGACCAAACCACTGCAAGTGACGATTCCAGCCGATTTCAATGGAACTCTAACTGGTCACATCACAGTGACTCGAAGAGATGGCCGAGAATCATACAATACGACGTTTGATCTGACAAGTCACAAGTTGCGAAAAGCCCAGAAAAAGAGGGTGCATTTGTTGGATAGCAGCTCCGAGGAGGGCCCAGACGATTCCCTATACGAAGATGCGATTCTCCCGTATTATTACCCCAACATTTCTCTGGGTGTAGCTATTGCTTCGCACGAGCTGCCGTTGAATAAGATGCCCTGGCCTATTGTACAGCATTTCGTGGTTGATCATGATCGTGCTGGATATTATCCGGTGCTATTTCACAATACGTTCTGGACTTTGGATAGCCATCTACGGGAAATCAAAAGGCCTGATCCTGTTACTTTGACATTTAACATTGAATTATACAAGATGCGGTTTTCCATATTCCAACTTCTAGCTGGAATGACATACAATGGCGTTAATGGCACCTCTCAGCTCGAGAAGGGCCGATTCGAGTACACAAAGAAGCTACTTCTGGACACTGAGCCGTTTTTGCTTGTGGTTACCATAGTAGTTTCAGTGCTCCATATGGTTTTTGAATTCCTGGCGTTGAAAAATGATATTTCTCATTGGCGTAGCAAAAAGGACAGTGCTGGAGTCAATGTTCAATCAATTGTAGCCAATGTGGTCATGCAATCGATTATCCTGCTATATCTGATTGATAATTCTGAGGAAACCAACAAATTGGTTTTTGCTACTCAAGGATTGGGTATTGCAGTAGAAGGCTGGAAAATCTTCAAAGTATTGAATCGTGCTGAGGAAGAAAAGACAGAAACTGACAAGCAGAGCGAAGAGTATGATGGTACTGCCTTCAAGTACACGTACATACTTGGAGTACCTTTGATTCTTGCATATGCCGGGTATTCTTTGAAAAATGGCACTTACAAAGGCTGGTATTCATTTATCATTGAAACTTTGGCAGTTTCGGGATATGCGTATGGGGTTTCGACGTTGATACCGTCTTTGTATACCAATTATCGACTCAAATCAGTAGCTTATATGCCAGGAAGAGCCGTGACATTGAAATTTCTCAGCACGATTATCGATGACCTATTTGCAGTTCTAGTTAAAATGCCCTGGTTACATCGATTAGCCACCCTGGGAGACCATGGTATTTCTTCTGTCTATATGTATCAAAGGCACATTTACCGAGTGGATAACCGTCGAATCAACGAGTTTGGTCAAGGAGGTGAAGATACAAAAGAAGCAAGATTAAAACGGGCTATAAAGAATGCGTCAAGAGAAAAGGATGGAGAGGTGAAGAAAGCAGCCGGTCAAAAGGATGGAGAAGTCGTCAAGAACGCGGCAATTCAGAAAGAATGAGTGGCCGGCGGAGTGACTGAAGGGGGGGGTTAACCGTATAGCAAACAGAGAAGCAGCGAGAACACCCGAGTCATAAGATTGCAAAACTAGCCGATTTCGTTGAATTAATAGAACCAGTCATCAAAAACAGCCGAGTTAATAGATAAATATCATAGTCTTTTCTCAATAGCTTATTATGTACTATATTACAATGTGAGGTGATAAAAGCCGTAACGTACACCCCTTTATAGGTAAAGACATTGCCTCATTTGGCTTCTTTGGTCTGCCCCCACTCGGCTCTAATAACTGGCCAATATTATTTATTTGTTAGCGGATTTTTTTACCGTTTTAACCCTTGTTTAACCTTATATCTTGCTATAAAGTAGTCGGTTTCCACCGGTAACGGAGGTCCGCTGCACTTGTGGCTACCTTCCCAATTAGGAATGCCAAGAGGGTCAGAATGTGAAGTTCCCACATTGGAAGCCGCAGCCAAGAAACCGCCATGGTTTCAGTTGGGTAGAGCAACTTAAACGCCATGTATGTCTGGGATTATAAAGTATTAGATTCAAGACTGGAAAATACATGGCTTGTTATATTAGTAGACTTGATAAATTCCTGATTTGGGTGATTAGATTATCTTGATAATCATTATCTTCCCCGTGATTCATTGCCTGATTTGACACCTGTAGATCCTTATCATCCCAAACGGCAGTTTTGGCAGTGATCGATTCACCCCCCGTTCGTATCTCGTAAAGTACAGAGTTTGGAAAAAAAGCCAAACCAATAAAAATAAAGATTTCTGCGAGGTTATAAAATTTAAAATCCGATACATCGATCGAGCCCAAATCTCCAATGCAGCCCCATTTAAACGGAGCTTTAGTTCCCCGCGATGGCCGTTTCGCCGTAGTCTGTTGCCAATTCCATCTCTTGGCAGGGACAGCTCACACACCACGCGACCAGCTGCCAGTAATGAACTGGCCATGTCGTAAGTGGAATCCCAAGTTGGAAGTGACGTCCGTAATAAGCTTCATTCCAGGTATGTGCGTGAGACATGCATTTTAATTTTGATAGTTTTGAACCATGTTATTTTAGCTTATCCGACATTACAAACTTGGGCTGTGTGAGAATTTATTCCGGCAATTAAACCACCCCAACGAGCACCAGAATGGGCTATTGAACAAAAACCATTATATAAACACTATTCTAATGACGGGTACATCCGCCGAATGGACATATTTGTGTCCCGATATGGCCGGGCCGAGTGGTGGAATAAAATTTGTATGACTTTTCATTATTGCTTACCTTTGCTTTTTTTTGAATGTTTTGGGTTATTTGTTGTTGTTTCTTTTTGCGGGTGCTCCCATTATTCTGTGTCATTTAGTATACCGATAAGGGATAAAAATCAAGAGATTAGTTAAAGTTGGTGAATTATAGGGTTCCGATGCTGATATCCGTCCATAAACCACTCCATTAAGCGACCAGAATCTTCTACAATAAACACCAAACTCCCTGTAGTATACAGTATCCGTATAAACGACCGTAGCAAATATCTCCTAGCACGTATTAACCCTCCCAGTTTGCTGTTGTTGTTGTAACGGGCGAAGCAAACCTTCAATAACTGGACTAAAGTGAATATATTCACAAAACAGACCACTCAGTAGACATTCAACACCACTTTAATATCAAATCTCAACGCTTTTAAGAAATTCTCTCAGTCGGCTGTGGCTCTTATTATTGTTGGCAACTATCAAATGTTACCAGATACTATCTACAAATTAGTGGGCTTGTTCACAATAACATTTCAAGTGGGACAAAAAATGTTTCTTTCTTTAATTTGATATCACGTAGCGGAGACGCCTTTGACAGATATATTGGGAACTTGCGCACCAACGAGAACCGCTAACACGCTGAAACTTGGCGTGCTAATTCCGTGAACATTTGTGCGTCGATTGATGCTAATATCATATTGATTGGACGGTGGTTTGTTGATTAAATCGCATATCGCTTTCGGGAACTAACGTCGGCGCGATACTACACATCATGGCCCCGGGCTTAGGTAAGTATTAACATGGCAATTCAACCGTTTCTAGCTATTATTTAACTAACATGTTACTTATAGATGACTCAAAGGCGTTGCCAGATGCCAAGCGAAGGAGAGTCGATGACCAAGGGGCAACAAGGAGATCTTCACGGGCTGCTTCTCATCCCGTTAATTACTCACTAAAAAGTGCATTACCTAGATCGCATGCTGCACCTAAGACTGTTCGGCAGCAGAAACCTCCTGCTAAGGTGGTGGATCCTGTGGTTGCAAAGAAGCACCAACTAAATCAGCTCTTGGACAAATATGATGACGAAGTTCGACTATTATTTCACCTGGAGAAGTTTGTATCCCTTGTATATTACGATCCTGTTGTTGCAAAGACAGATAAATCAAATGTTTTCGAAGAATACCGCCAAAAATACGACTTGTGGGCCAACGTCGGCTCGGGCTCGCGGCATACTCGAAGACAGATGCAGCATACCCAGGATATTTATGAGGAGAAAAAATCTGCCAGCATAAAAAAGGAAGCAAGCCAAAGACTCAAACATAATACTCCATCCAAAGCATCGGCCAGCCGACCTTCTAAGCCGTCACCAGGGTCTGTCAAGTCTTCCAAGAAAGTACATAATCAGACCCGTCAAGCTCCGGCCCCGAAAAAACCTAGTGCAGTCGTTAAACGCAGGACGGCTGCTGAGGAACAGCGCTATGCCACGCCTGAACCTGATATGGACTGGAACGACCTCTTTCCATACCATTCTGAAGGAATCGTGTTGGACATTCCGGATGTTGACAGCGACGACGAGGTTTTCAACGATGAACCAGATATATTGGATCAACATGATGTGAAAATCCCTCGTCTTAAATTAAAATTTGACGTTAAGAAGCAAAATATCACGCATCCTTCACATGTTCCGCTTGAACCAAAGTTTGGTTCTGTTGAATCATATCTTGCATCCTTTTTTCTCCTTGAATCTGGAGATATTGCGAAAGATGACGAAAATGAGTATATTTCAAGCCAGGTAGATATTAGGCGAAGAATAAAAGCCGCAAAGAAAACTGGCCTATTGACTGAGCAGGGCCTAACTTCATCTGAAGTTAATGAAACTGAGAAATTCGTTGATCCTGAAAGAGCACCGACTCACAGTGATTATCTGGTATCGCAAGCATCGCATTTTGGTCGTGTAATGAAAGACGAGAGAAAATCCCACATGTCACAGGCACGGAAAATATCCCAAATGGTGGAGTCCTATTTCAAGAGGCTCTCTGGAGCAGAAGAGCGCGAAAGGAAAGCACAAGAGAAAGCTATTAGGCAACTCGCAAAGAAGACAGCATTGGAGGTCATGAAAAAGTGGAAATTGGCAGAAAAAGTGGTGCTTCATCGAAGACAAAAAGCACGGGAAGAAGAGCAGCGCGAGCAAGGAAAACAGCATTTGAACCATATATTAGAACATTCCGCACAGCTTTTAGAGGCAAGACTGGAAGATCAGTCTATACTTAACCAAGAGTTTGATAGTCTTGATGAGTCTGGTCTCTCTGATATCGATGAATCTCAGGACGAGGGCGAAAATTCCCAGAATAGCTCAAGTCTAGATTCCGATGACATGTCCTCAGATTCTGATGAGTCTGAAAGTGAGTCTGAAGAGAATGATGGTAATAATGGTGATGAGAAGCTCTCTCTGGAGGAACTTCGCGCGAAGTATGCCAACATTGATGCTGAAGAAGCTTCTGATGTTGAAGAGCGAGAGGATTCCGTTGAGGAAGAAGAAGAAGAAGGAGAAGCTGTTGAACTCGATGAGCAGACCAAGGCTATGTATGAGGCGGAAAGGGTGAATGGTGTGAGTGATTCAGATGAAAGCATATTGATGGATTCTGAGGAGGATAGTGACAACTTATCTTCTGACGAGGAAAGTGAAGAAGATGAAGAAGAAGGTGAAGAAATGGCAGAGGAAGACGCGGTGGAAGGCCGCCCTTCGAAGCCTTCAGGACTGGCTGCTCTTTTCGGAGGACTTCAGGATAATGATAGCGACGATGAAGATGCCTCAGTCGAAGATGAAGAGATGGCAGATAAGCCTGATCAGGTAGTAGATACTCCGACATCGACTCCAGAAGTGTTGAATGAGCCTGAACAGATTGTTGAGGAGATCCAGGAGAAGCATTCACATGTTGCTGTACCATTCTTGTTACGGGGAACATTACGAGAGTATCAGCATGACGGCTTAGACTGGCTCGTTGGCCTATACAATAGTCAGACCAATGGAATCCTAGCTGATGAAATGGGTCTTGGTAAAACTATACAAACTATTGCTTTATTGGCTTATCTTGCATGTGAGAGGGAGGTATGGGGTCCTCATTTAATTGTTGTACCGACAAGCGTCATGTTAAACTGGGAGATGGAGTTCAAGCGATTCGCTCCAGGTTTCAAAGTTCTGACATATTATGGGAATCCTCAGCAACGAAAAGAGAAAAGAAGGGGATGGAATAAGGAGAACACATTTCATATCTGTATTACATCATATCAACTAGTGTTACAAGATCAACATGCGTTTAAACGCAAGAGATGGCATTATCTAATTCTTGATGAGGCTCATAATATTAAGAATTTCAGATCTCAGAGATGGCAAGCTCTGTTGAATTTCAATTCGGAGAGACGTCTTTTGCTGACCGGTACTCCTCTGCAGAATAACTTGATAGAACTGTGGTCATTGCTCTATTTTCTGATGCCGTCTTCTCGAGGCACGATGGTAATGCCTGAAGGCTTTGCAAATCTTCAAGATTTTCAAGAATGGTTTGCTAGACCAGTTGACAAAATGGTTGAAGGAGGTGGAGAGGTTGAGGATGAAGAAACGCGACAGACTGTAGCAAAGTTACATCAGATACTGCGACCCTATCTGCTTCGTCGTCTTAAAATCGATGTGGAAAAGCAAATGCCAGGTAAATATGAGCATATTGTTTATTGTCGTTTGTCTAAACGCCAAAGGTATCTCTACGATGATTTTATGTCTAGAGCCCAAACCAAGGCAACACTGGCTTCTGGCCATTTCTTATCTATCATAAACTGCTTGATGCAACTGAGAAAGGTCTGCAACCACCCTGATTTATTTGAGGTGCGGCCAATTGTGACATCTCTTGCGTTGCAGAATTCTATTCCATCTCTGAGAAGAGAAAATCTGGAAATGTTTAGCAATATCCTAAACAAGAGCCATATGAACGATGTCAACTTCTCGACTTTCAACTTTTTATTTTCAGAATATGAGAGTATGTCATCGCTGCAATATTTAACTGTTCAGCAGATCAGAGCACATCGACAGATGGCTTTGCAGCTTGCTGAATTGAGCGTGGATGGCCGTCCTGTTCAACCTGATTTCTTTTCAATTAATGGCCACTCGAGATATTGGAAATATTCTGAGACCTACGACAAAGCAGCTGAGACGCAGCATAATTTGTATCTGAATATGTTCAAATGTGCTCGGCAACCTTTGTATGGAACGGATTTGAGAAAGCTGGTGACTGTGGTCGGTCCTAAGGAAAGATTAACCACTGAAGGATACGATTGGTCGATATCATCAGCAATGGCAGGAATATGTAAAGCGTATCCTGAAAGAGAAGCTACTGTGAAGGATGTCATTGATAGGTATTCATTTGTGACGCCTAATATTTTATATCTAGATATGCCGAGCACTTTTCTTGGAGACAAGATTACAGAGGAGGTCAACAACGATGGCGATGAGAGCATTCGATCTTGGAGATGGGATCAGCAACTGTTCCATAATTCACAGGAGAGATTATCTATTGCATTTCCAGACAAACGGCTTTTACAGTATGATTGTGGGAAGTTACAAAGGTTGGCGCTTTTGCTGAGAGACTTGACGGCAGAAGGACACAGAGCCTTGATTTTCACTCAAATGACCAAGGTACTGGATATTCTGGAACAGTTTTTGAACATTCATGGGTATCGCTATATGCGATTGGATGGCGCAACTAAAGTGGAGCAGCGACAAGCACTTACTGAGAGATTTAATAATGATTCCAAGATTCCGGTTTTTATCTTATCTTCGCGATCCGGTGGCCTCGGAATCAATCTGACTGGAGCTGATACGGTGATATTCTACGATTCAGATTGGAATCCGTCGATGGACAAGCAGTGCCAGGACCGATGCCATCGAATTGGGCAGACACGAGACGTGCATATTTATCGATTTGTGTCTGAGTACACTATTGAGAGTAATATTCTTAAGAAGGCAACTCAAAAGCAGATTCTCGATAATGTTGTGATTCAAGATGGAGAATTCACTACGGATTATTTCAACAAGCTGACAGTACGGGATATGATTGGAGATATAGCCCGGGAAGAGCCGGAGATGCCGACACTTGATAATACGATATTCAGTGAAAACAACGAGATTGAGAAGACTTTGGCACAAGCCGAGGATGCAGATGATGCGGCAGCGGCAAATATAGCATTGCGAGAAGAAGATGCCGAAATGGAGGATTTTGCAGACAAGGATAAAGAAGGAGGAGCCAATACAAATACTGGAACGCCGGGAACCGAACGGGAAGAGACAATTGAACCGAACGAGCTGGAGGAAGATGATGATGAGGAAGAGGAATCGGAAGAGGAGGATGATACTGGAAATGTTGATGAGTATATGATCCGGTTTATTGAGGATGGATATTATGATTAGTGGATTAATGTATAATAGGGGAGGAATAAAAAGAATTGAATTGTAAACAGAATAGTTGAAACAAAATAGTTGAAATGAATCATGATTACTACATTATGGGGCAATTGTCATCAACTATTATGACAGTGGCATGATGTCAGAACTTGGCATTGCTATCAAGTAAAATGACATCACAATTAAATGTATGAATCATCCAAATTGAATCCCATCAATAATTGATTAAATAATACCTCATTCACTAGTTAATTATCTGCCCCCTTCTTGCACCTTCCATTACGTCGTTTCTCGAGCTAAGATCGGCAAGTCCCATCCCAGGTTAGGGCAAAAGGGGCCGGCCACATTAGCTTTGTTGGTTGCTGGTCAAATGACATTATAGAATAAAGAAATATAAATTAGAGAAGGTAATTCCCAGTTTTCTATTTTCTTGTCTAGTTAGATTGTCAATTCTTACAAGAGTATTTTAAGTTATATTTGATTATGGGTAAATCCGCCAACACCGATTCGGTAAGTAATTGATTACAATCAACTGATAGACTGGTAACTAATACCATTGGCCAATAGATCCGAGTCCATTATCGTGGAGATTCTGAGGATTTCATAGTATTTGCTACAAACGCACAAGATTTGGAAAACTATAGAAAACCAAATAGCACTTTGCCTTTAGTAGAGGTTGCTGCAGTATTCAATGTGTATGTGACACATGGCCATGGGGCTCAAGGAGTGTTTGACGAGGCATCTAAAGGATCATTACAGGTAAGTTGAAAAGGACAAAGCCAATTAATTAATGGCTGCTTAATAGAGTTGTAATGGGGCATTTTATATTTTGAATTTTAATGGCTCAACAATATCTAAAAAAAAACCACCTTAGATAACAATCTCTAACTATTAGAATACCTTTGGAACAAGTAACGTAGACACAGTGATAGCCAAAATCTTAAAGGAAGGTCAAGATGTTGGTCACGAACATATAACCAACAAATTTGTCAAATAAACAAGCTCAACCAATATTATGACAATATAACAAGAATATTTTTGTATTACTATTGTCTCGGTAAATAACTTGTACAAAGTTTATATTATTAAAAATAAAAGACTGATTGGTCCATTTATTATTGATTACGACTGCATTTTAACGACGTAGCTGTGATGGAATATACACTCTAATGAAATATATGCAATAAAAGCCGTTGAATAAAACCGTTGGCCCACGTAAATCCGCTTTGCCCTTGCATGGAGTCATCGGCATTGAAACCAAGTCTTGTTTAGCACAAAAAATGGCCCATTTTTTTCTCAAATATATATAAATAAAATATCCCATTAAATAGTATGAATAAATCTTGCCTGTCTCTTTGTTTTTTCCCCTCCCCTCTTAAACATTCTATACACCTCAACTGCATAACTTTCAATGCAACTTGAGGCGTAATTTATACACTCTTTTGTTGCTCTTAATTTATAAAATAACCACACCGGGGACACGAGAAATTTAACAAACTAATCAGTCACGCACCTGATTATTTTGCTTATTCTTATTGTTAACTACAAGGTTTTTTTATTGCTTGTATTTTTTTGCATCCCTTTTGGTTTAACTGCTTTGTTTGCGATAAGATTGGCATTTTTCGGTCCTTCGGCGTGCTTTTGTGGTTCTATCTAGAGCATCTTTTTTTTTTCGCCTTGATAGAATCTTTTCTGTATTCTGAGAGGTTATAATATTACTATATATTAGTTTGTTACGCTAAGGTTGTGGCCTGATCAATAAGGGGGTTTGAAGTTGCATTCTGTCGACCCCTCAGGATTGATAGGCGTCTGTGATTTGCAAACTCGGCTATTCTGTTAATATTATTGGATTTCTTTAACAGTTGGCTACGTCTCTGGTTGGCTTGTATAAGAAGAAATCGGTTCTGGTTTGGTTGAACTCATGAAAGGGCCAAGGGTCATTTACTGGGACAGCGACAGTCCTCAAGCATGCTCTATATATAAAAAAGATAGCCATAGCAATGGTGAAAATGGGCGGTTACATGATGATAACATTATGCGCCTTTTAACTTATTTCCCCTCGGTTACTGTCATATCGTCACTACATTCATTATCGAGCATTCTACTCGAGTCAAGCTTGGCTGACGAGTTTTTTGTTTTATTCATATCATTTGCTCAGAAGCATAATGCTAGTGGCGAGGCGCCGTTGGATTCAATAGCAGCTGTTTCTCCGGAACAAATGTTAGAGTTTATCTCATCTCTTCTGATGCATCTTCCTCATTATCTGGTGGCATTATCCGATGATCATCATAAATGGGCTCACTTGAGCCGCTTGGGTGCCCATGATGTGGGCCCTAGCACTGTTTTGGACAGTGACTTGAAGCTTTATACTAGTCGTGTCGAAAAGGTGCAGGCTCAATTGGACTCACGCACTGGCGAGTTGAAATTGATATTGGGTTTGGAGGATGAAGCTTTGCCCTGCAGTATTACTCGCACTTTTCTTCCAACTTACCAAATTGGTCTGACGCCTGAAATACCGCTGAAGACGGCTCCAGACCGTCTGTCTGTTTTAACCAAATCAATAACCAGTTGGAACTTTGGCGTGCAAACTTTGTCCAAGGATGATTTGGTATTATCAGCTTTTATAATGCTGAAGCATGCATGTTCCAATCCGAGACTGGACCCCAGATTGAAGTTGTCAGATGGCCGCTTATTATCATTTGTCTTAGTGGTGCGCAACTGCTATCATTCGTCGAATCCCTATCATAATTTTGTACATGCTATTGATGTCATGCAGGCGACGTTTTTTATTTTGCTAAGGACTGGTGCTCTGCCAAAGTGTGAAGGCGATGATTCATTTGTGGATGGTAACAAGCCACCAACCACACAATCCCTATTTGATGCAACTGATTGTCTGGTATTGCTGATTGCGGCACTTGGGCATGATGCAGGGCATCCGGGAGTAACAAATCAGCTGTTAATTGCTTGTAATGCACCTTTGGCAAGAATATACAATGACTTAAGTATTCTTGAAAGTTATCACTCGGCAGTGCTTAGCCAAATGGTGAAACTGTATTGGTCAGCATTATTTCACGATACAGTTCGCAAAAATTTCATGATTGAATGCATTTTGGCTACAGATATGGCTAGACACTTTGAGTATATGAGGAAGTTTGGGGAAATCAAGACTGCATCTCACAATTGGGCAGCCAAGCTGATGGCGTGTATGATTATCAAGTGTGCGGATATCAGCAATGTGGCTCGGATCCGTGATATTTCTATATTTTGGGGCAGTGTTTTGGCGGATGAGATATCAGATGTGGTTGTTTTAGAAACAAGTCTAGGACTATCTCCTACGGCTAATACAGCAGCTTCAAAGAACAAACTAGGACAACTTGATGAGGCCCAGCTTGCTAAGAACCAGCTTTTTTTTGCAAATACATACTCTATGCCATTGTTTGGACAACTGGTGGAGCAGTTTCCGGAGTTGAGGTTCATACTTGATAATATGAACGATAATCTGACGTATTGGCGAGCAAAGGTGGATGCAGCCGCTGCGTAACATGATAATATTATGCATATTTGATATTTAAACACAAAGTAGTTACATGGAAAAACATGTGATAAATTTTTAACTATAACCACGACATAAACAGACGGAACCAAGTTGATATAAGACGAGTTGGGAAAGAGACATGACGTCTCAAGTATGATGAAGTACGATCTACAAGACAAAAATAATACAAGAAAGTCGAGATTTGATCTTAAAGCTAACAAAGAATGATAATGATGTAATAAGTAAATGTCTAGTCATGTTTATACGTGACACGTAATAACAAAGGCAGGCCATGGGTCAACAATGGCACAGTGGCAGTGAAGGTTGTGGATTTTTACCCCTGAATAAACCTGAGCTATTAAAGACAATTACCCAATCTAGTAAAATCGGAATGCAGGCTGTGCATGACGTAACGAAATCTGCATCCTTGAATCCAATTTCTATGTAGCATATTTCTCCTCCTAGCATCTTGAGGCTATTTATCTTTGTTCTTCGTTACGTCCGTTGTCCATCCCAATTGGTCGTCATGTGTGGCTTTGGTTTGTTGACTTTTTCATCACCAAACCAACCCCCCTTTTCTCTCATTTGAATTAAATCATCACGCAGTAAATAAATAGCAAGTGTGGAAAAGACAGGGGTTTGTTCTGTTGGAAAGAAGTGGATTCTGCCTTTGTAAAAATATTATATACATGACATATATTTGAAGGCTTTATGATGGATGCTCATCGGCTCAGCTCGCCTCTAGGCAAACGATCGCATCTTGCTTCTCACCATCCACAATCGGTTCCAAAGGGCATGTCGGCCAATGGCGGATCGGTGGATTTGACTAGTTCGTCTTTTGAAAGTCCGCTTATCACTAAGGGGAGACCTACAAGTGAAATCTTTCTTCAAGCTCCCTATCGATTGGGTCTTATGGACGATCCTATGGACCATGCTGATGAAACTCTGGCAGAACTGGAATCATACAAGACTACACTGCAGCAGATGTCGGAAGCACAGCTTGATTCCAATTTCAGAGACGAACTCACCACAATTGAACGGTGGTTTCATATGCTTAGTGATGCTGAACGCACTGCTGCAATGTTTGCGCTACTTCATCAAACCAATTCCATCCAAAACCGCTTCTTCATAGCCGTTTTGCAGAACCTGGAATCGCCGGATTCTGGATATACTTTAACTAGTCCTGTCGGTAGTGGCGACATGCTTCAAGCTCAACTCAATGATTCTGTTCTTAGACATCAACAGGCTCAACACGCTGCTAGTCCTAGCAAAAGCTCTCTACTGCAAGCCGATTCCATGATGATGGCAAATAGTCCTGGTCTTGGCTATTTGCAGCCTGGTTCTGGATTCATGGCTACCCCTGCAAAGGATGCTGCTCCACATCATGTCACCCCGTTTGGCTCTAGACCCATTGTACCTCCATCAACTCCGTGGACTGCTGCTGACATTAGTCGGCCAAAAAGCGCCACAGATGCTACACAAACATCGCACTTACGCAATTCAATTGCTCCCTCGACTTCTCCGCAACATCAGCCTGGGACGCCTGGCACCCCAGCTACTTCAGCATCAGCATCAACTACTGGCAACAGTGGAACTACCGCTCCTTCATCTGCATCATCTTCTGGTCGAAGAATCCCAAGAACCTCCAACCAGAGGTATGGTCGACCGTTGTCACAAATGGATGAGACTTTGACGGCACCGGCAAACTACCTTGATGGCATGCATTCTTCATGGGCAAGCATAACCAACACACCTACAATATCAAACAACAGCAATAATGGGACGCCCCGTGAGAAGCTGAATCAAGAGATTTTATCCAATATGGCCATGAAGATGGCAGCTCTCAACACTATCAGCGGGAATAAGCAACAACACCGACGCCATGATAGCCTGATTGGCGATGATGAACAGCTATGGCAAATGGATAAAGATATGCAAGGGCTGGCATTATCGCCGTCGCCGGGAAATTGGAGTGCGTCAAAGACTCGACCAGTGGACGGCACACCTGTACGTACAACACGAGTTCCTGCAACGAAACATCAGCTGGCAGCTATGAGCAGTCCGGCTAGCAGTGCGGGAGGAACACCGAGCAAGAAGGAAATGACAAACTATCTTGATCCGAATTTGTTGGAAGATGTCACTGCATGGTTGCGAGCTCTACGACTACACAAGTACACCGACAACCTTAACGATCTGCACTGGAAACAACTGGTAGAACTATCAGATAGTGAATTAGAAGGACGCGGCGTCAATGCCCTGGGAGCTCGTCGTAAGATGTTGAAGGTGTTTGAACAGATCAAAGATGCTCAAAAGGAAGGCATTCTTACATAAGAGAGAGCGCACGCGCGTTGTTATAATATTTACAGCAATAGTATTATTAGTATTTCCTTCTCACATCTATATCCCCCTTATACATATTAAATATATATATATACACATATATATTTATCATTTCCAAGTTGGGCGGTCGCGTTTCTACCCGGTCCATCCCCATTGGTCCCAACAGTCTATCAGGAACTTGACATATAATATAAGCCTGCAGAACAGTTTGTGGTGATAAGACCTTAGGAACGCGACACAACGGCCCTGTTGATTTGCGGAGATTTTACAGAGGTTATATTGAGAAGGGATTTTGCATAGGAAGATCCGTTTGAGGTGCTTGGGTTGCTGGTGTAAAGACAAGTGACAGTACCTAATAGTTTATAGATATATAATCAACCAAGCGCAGCCTATATATATATTTCACCAATAGTGGAGATCAATCATTGGTTTTAGCACCCTGGCATTGCAATGGCCGATCAATTTGAGGTCGATATCGACGCGATTATCGATCGTTTGTTGGAGGTTCGAGGCTCAAGGCCTGGCAAGCAAGTCCAGATTGAAGAACATGAGATACGCTTTCTGTGTTCCAAAGCAAGGGAAATATTCATTCAACAGCCGATTCTTTTAGAGCTCGAAGCTCCTATAAAGGTAAGTCTATTATTTACTATCAATGTGTTTTTTGTTGATACCTATTTGCTCTGTCTGCCGTCTATCTATAGCCCTTGTTTGTGTGGCACTTTTTTGCATGTTGTGTGTGGTGACTAAAGGCTCAAGGTTTGCGCAATCGACAAAACATTCAAAACTAACCAATTATTCAGATTTGTGGTGATATACATGGACAGTATTACGATCTTTTGAGGTTATTTGAATACGGAGGATTTCCTCCGGAAGCGAACTATCTTTTTTTGGGCGATTATGTTGACCGTGGAAAGCAATCGTTGGAGACAATCTGCCTATTGCTGGCATATAAGATAAAATACCCCGAAAACTTCTTCATACTAAGAGGAAATCATGAGTGTGCCTATATCAACCGAATATATGGCTTCTACGACGAGTGTAAACGAAGATACTCTATAAAGCTATGGAAGACGTTTACCGACTGTTTCAATTGTTTACCTATAGCAGCTATTGTCGACGAACGAATCTTCTGTATGCATGGCGGTCTTTCCCCTGACTTAAACAACATGGACCAGATTCGACGCATTATGCGTCCTACCGATATCCCTGACATTGGCCTTCTGTGTGACCTGCTTTGGTCCGATCCTGAAAAGGATTCTAGTGGGTGGAGTGAAAACGATAGAGGCATTTCCTTCACATTTGGTCCCGATGTCGTTACAAGGTTCCTGCAAAGGCATGATTTACAGCTCATATGCAGGGCCCATCAAGTAGTCGAGGATGGTTATGACTTTTTTTCCAAGCGCCAACTCGTTACCATATTCTCTGCCCCAAATTACGTTGGTGAATTCGATAATGCTGGCGCTATGATGACGGTCGATGAATCGCTTCTATGCTCCTTCCAAGTCCTCAAGCCTGCGGAGAAGAAATCTCGTTATTTGTATGGTTCAGGGACGCCTAGAAAAGGCAAGAAGAAATAACCTTTCTGCCTTAGTTCAGGGCTGGTTCCTTATTTCTTAAACTCTTTCTTAATACAGATATAATTTGTTCTCAAATGTATGCATCTGGAATTGAACTTATTTCGGCTGTTTAATTGTATCACTCCTTAGCCGACGTAATCTTATCATGATAGTTGAAATTGATCAGTATCTTAGCTTCAGCATTGGCTCCACTATGCTGGATATAATTCGCCTTTGCGTTTCTGACAACAGTGTTAATAAACTTGTCATCAATTGCGTATAGTTCAGCGTCTGATAGATCGAGGCATTCTAGCAAATTGCCAATCCACTTATTGACGCTATCATCAATCGTTGGTAATGCGCATAGACATGAGATTGCTGATAAAATGACCAAATCCTTCTGGGATGGTGTGCGAGTAGATTCTGCAATTTCCATCTTGATGTCGCACTTATCAAACTGTTGAAAAAGCTCCTGGCTTAAAGTACTCAACTTCTTCTTCAGATTCCTCTTGTGTGCTTCAGCCATTTGAAGAACTTTGTCCTCGAATGCCTGGAAATCGTGGCCGAGAGGCTCATCGCCAACTGATTCATTGCTCGACTCTTCTGAAGACCAAGAGCTATCAGCATCTTCTTTTGGAACTTCCGGTTCTTGTGATCCCTGCGATTCCTGAGCTTCCTGAGATACCTGTAATTCCTGCGGTTCCTCTGATAATTCTCGCGTCTTAGTTACCGTATCCGTCTTTTCCTCTTTCTCAATTTGGCTTGCAGTCTTAGATGGCCGACTTTCTTCTTTGAGAGTTTCACGGTGGCTTTCTGTTGCAACACGGTCTTCCTGCACTGGAGCTGATCGACGATTCTCCTTTGAAGTTGAGGGATGATCTTCTTTTGTGGCTGATCGACGATCCTCCTTGGCAGCTGAACGTCGGTCTTCTTTTCCAGCTTGACGACGATCCTCTTTGCCGGCTTGGCGGCGGCTATCTTTTCTTGCGGCTTGCTCCGTGAGCTGAGTAAGAAGATGGTCCAATTTCTTATCCAATCCACCTACTCTCTGCTCGAGCCTATTAACATGTTGGGTCAATTTCTCTTGCATAAGCTCGTAATCAGCTTTCGAAACAAACAGGCCCGATGCCACCAAATCATTCATAGTATATTTCTTCTCCTTAAACTCATCCCGAGAATATGACTCTAGAAGATTATTGGGGCTAGATTTATGGGTAGCAGTATTTGGTTTGGACGGTTTAGGAGTTTGCGATCGGCTTTTGGCGTGTGAGCTGCCTGAACCGTTGACATTCTCAGACAAGACACCAGAATTAGGTGCTGTTTCAGCAGGCTGATTAAATTTCAACTCCTCAAGATTGTTTGGCTCGATGCCGAGAATAGATAGGCCACGGCTGTGGAGAATATATACATCCACTATGGCATCCTCAGCATCTTCGGTGTTTAGTGTAATTGAGATATCGTATATCTCCAGACCCGTAGCAAGTCGAGAAATACTTTCGAACTTGATGTTGTCATTTTCCTGAGAGAGGCATAGTGTCACTAACTCGCCACTATCACTATCTTCACCGACAAGATACGGCCACTCAACGGCGACTTTCTTGAAAGCGATATTTTTCAGGTTCAATACCTGTGGATTATCTTTGTTTGACTTTAGTGAGTAGATTGAGAGCTGGTTTGATCCTACAACGAGTGCTCGAGTCTTGTTTAACATTGCCAATCCAATAGGAGGCTCCTTTAAGCTAGCTACCCGTTCAGCAACATTACCTTCGATATCATAAAGCGAGTCGGATTTCGTAGCAGCAACCAAAGAAGGATATTTCCCTAGGCCCAAGGAACAAACAGGCGAATTGATATTGACTTTGACATCAATGTTAGAACCGGACACTTCAGTGAAGAAAACTCCTCCACCACGAAGAGAGAACACCAGCTTATAAGCATCCAGGGGTTTAGGCCCAGGCCATACTCGAGCATCGACGATCTGAGAAATGTCAATTCCCAGCTTCTCAGATATGTTGGAACCTTTTTGCTGAGCTTCAAGGTCTACCCCAGTTTCCAGCACCCATACCAGCACATGTGGGCATATTACCATCAAAATGGTTGCTGAAGGGGAGATTTCTTTGAGCTCTACATATGTAATGGCCGTATTGGCCCCATAATCAGCAGTATTAAGAGCTATATGCTTTCCATTGTTCTGATCAATGACTCGAATAATCCCTGGTCTAGATGTAGGATAGGCGATATACTGAGAACTAGCCGATACTAAGGGTTTATGGAAAAACCGAGATATTTTAGCTACCGGAGTGAATAAAGACTGATCTACCTCATGCACAGTCGTGTTCTGAGATACTAGAACTCGCTGTGAATCCATTGTATGTTAATGATTTTGATAGGTTGTTTGAGACAGAATGTTGGGCTTCAATGGGATCAGACATATACATATGCGAGATGGATGCATGTTGGTAAAAAAAAAAACAAAGTTACATAAGCGGCAGAAGCTAAGATATAAAATTGATTACAAGTCATGTTTTCTAGTCGTTCTGTTGGTATATGATATGGTTCGTTATTTCAAATGTCATGGCATGCTGGATCTCATACTGACCAGTTTGCGTGGAGGCCCATCTGTACTGGTCATGCCATTGCTGAGATGAAACGAGCGTTTTTTGTTTATCGGTGGAGCTATAACATCACTGGCAGGCCCACTGACCGATCCATTGTCCAATTCATTATCCTGGATGGGAATTGGTATTGGTTTAGCACCCTGTTGTCGTGTGGCATAGGCTTGAGGATCGGATAATTTGACTTCAAACCCCAGCAATTGCTTCTCACCATCCACAAAGTCCTGAAATAGATAAAGAATATCCCCATGCTGAATAAGAACCTTGTTTCCTTTTCCAACCGCATCTTTATTAATCAGGCACCCGTTACTGGATCTGTCCAATAACCACACTGACGATTTCCCAGACTTATCAGATGGCTTTTCCACCACAATCTCGCAATGCCTCTTAGAAATCCGATTATCTGATACACAGATGTCGTTAAGCAATATATCACCTTTTCTGCCAATTTTCACCCGATTCTGTGATATGTACATGTCTCTAAATGGAATGCTCTGAGGTATCGTGCATAGCTGCAGCCAGCACTCGTTATCGCCTGGGCTAGGTTCTACCGCCTCATCGGCCAAATCCCGCACTCCCGAAAATACCATCTGTGAATCGTGAGGTGCTGGAGATAATGACATATCCTCTCCAGGAACTGTAAAAGGTGTTCTATCGTCAGACGCATCCGACTCTGACTCTTTTTCTTTGAAGGACTGAATGTGCAAATTGGAAACCGGTAATCCGCTAACTTCGCTTTGCTGTCCCGAACTGCTTTTATCTCCACTTTGTTGAGTCTCTCCGGCTTTTATCCAAGGCAATTCCAAAGCCTGTTTTGCACTGGGTCGTTTGAGAGGATCGACCTGCAGAAGCTGGGAAATGAAGTCAATTCCACTGGAACTGATTCCATTTTCCGATAAAGGGCCCATAAGAAATTTGCCATTGACAACATTATAATAGAGATGTTCCTGCGTTTGACCGTCAAATGGAAGAAATCCCGTCAAAATGACATATGCCAAGCAACCAATACTCCAGATATCCACCAAATTCGAGTACGTGCTCGCAGAAATATTGGGCATATTTTTGCCTTTGCGCCTTCCTGACATCACCTCAGGTGCCAAGTATGCTAAAGTTCCACAGAATGTTTTAAGAAAAGAGCCCGACTGAGAGATTTTGGCCAGGCCAAAGTCACTGACTTTGACAATGACGGGATCATCCTGAGCAATAAGAATATTATCCGGTTTGAGGTCTCTGTGGGAAATGCCCAATCCATGCACGTAGTCGACTCCAGATAGAACCTGCCTGATGATTTCCCTCGAAGCGTCCTCAGCAATTGGTCCATTGGCAATGACGAAGTCCATGAGGTCACCGCCACCAACGTAATCCATCACCAGGTAATAGGACGAGGCATCCTCATGAAAATCCCGTAAACATACCACGTAATTATGATCAAGCTGCCTAAGAATCTCGATTTCCCGTTGTACAGCGACCCCATTACTGATTTTGTTCTTGGATATGATCTTAATAGCATATGTTTTGCCCGTGACACGCTCAATGGCGCGACGAACAACTGCAAACGCGCCCTGCCCAAGCACAGGGCCAATGTCATAGATAGCATGAATTCCTTTGGTCGCCATTTGGCGCGTTGGCTGGGGAATTCGCACTATAAAGCGGATTTCGTCTTGAGAAACTCCATTTCCTACAGAGATCTCGTCACCTTGGACTATCATAAAGGATTTATGCTTGATAAGACGAGAATTGTTTAAAAACGTCCCATTTGTCGAAGTATCTGAAAAAAGTTTAGTTTATAAGCATCTCTATAAGGGTTTCAGTGACTACTTACCTTTGACCAGTAAAGTATTAGGAGCATCCTCGGTCTGAAACCATTAGATTCTGAATAAAACAACAACATTTTATATACTTACCGTCCATATTACAAAATGACAATTACTCAGGCGTTTTGATTCGCTCAGCTGAAAATCACACGCTGGATTCCGGCCAAACTTCCATTCCTGCATCCCATCGCCTTTACGATTCAATATTAACCGGCTAGTTACATTATTGGTTGTACATAATAATACGCAAACTACATCATCATCTCCTAAATCATCATGAGATCCCAGATCTTCTTGGGTTTGAGGTTGCGTCGACCGCTGAGTCGCCTCGTCATCCATAGGTGAGGTGCAAGAGTGCAAAGGGAATCAAGGAGTGCAGTGAAATGATAAGCCAAGTGGTTTTGAAAAAGTGCAGCAACAAGAAAATTTACCAATCAATTGGAACAGGAATGTGAAACTTCAAGTCAAAGAAAATGACAACCTTAGTTATAGGTCCAAAAAAAGTGCGAATTCTGTGGATCGAACACAGGACCTTCAGATAGCTTTCGTAGCGACTTCAGTCTGACGCTCTCCCAACTGAGCTAAATCCGCAAACGGTAAGTGTAAGGGAAAATTGGATGCTTACAAGGGCAAAATTGGTGAAAAGTGCGAATTTCAGGGGTTTGAAGCAATATTCCATATAATTGGGGGTCTAGAAACAAAAGTATAGTGGATTTCGAGTCATTGGACCACTTATCGTGGAGTTATGCGTAATTGTCAGTGCCATGCAGCTCTCCTCGCCTGCAGCGAACAACACTGAAAGAGTCGACGATATTACGAATAATTATCCTCTGAATACCATTTTATTATAAAAACCTAACCAATTTCCCATTATAAGCCAATATAAAACCAATTCAACCCCCATTTTCCAAAATTCTCTTGCATTCCTTCCATTCTAACTTTCCTTCCTCTCCTGCATCTATCTCTTGTGATGATATTACCATACTGGGAGATCACCAATAAACAAATATCAGGAAATATCATCTGTTCTCCAAACCTACTGCAACTGCTGGAAAAAAACATATTTTCATATTCTACACTGATCTGATTTCTGATATAACGGTTGCTTTCAGCCAATAGATACGGACAGTAATCGTTTTTCTTATTTTGCTTGATATCTTCTCAGACCTGCCGCGAAGCTAAGCGCCTTGCTACAATATCACACACTATTAATCTCATGATATACTGCATATCTCTATAATGGCTAAAACATATGTTGCAAGTCCTCATCAGGTGGGCGTTGACCATTATGACAGCTCGTTTGCAGTGCTTTCTCCAAATGCATCAAATGCGTCTATGTCTCCAACTCACGCTTATTTATTGTCTAAACAGTTTCGACGTTCTCGCCTTAGCTCAAGTGGATCTAGCTCTTCAGAAGAAACTTCCCCTTATGGTAGCAGTGGTAGTTCCAACAGCTGGCGGATTGGAGATATTCCTTCCAGATCATTGTCTGCCGAGAGCGATGCTGAGAGTTTTACACAGTCGTTGGACTTTCTAGAAAAGAAAAACAGGCGTAGGCCACTCAATGATGTAAGAGAACAGTTGTTGAGGCAACAGCTTGTAAAGTCGCGGAAAACCGACAATAACAATCAGGAGCTGGAGCTGCATCAGGGGAACAAACACATGAACAATGACGATAAAACATCCCATTTCAAGAATCCTTCGGAAAAACCCGCTGCTTCTGATGATTATGATACCGTTACTAGAAATTTTTTCACTAAACCGAAGCAACCTCGACAAGTGGACTGGGTTGACGTGCTTCCCCAGGAAGACGACAATCTGCTACTACCTAAACGAAAACGCAAACCTAGCAAAAATATACTTAACACTCGGTCTGTTCTACTAGATCCAATGACTCCGGGGATTATAAGTGCATATCTACATACACTCATTAACTTGCTTATTATCTCGGTGTTTATGTACTTCTTCTATACACTGTTTTCGACAGTCAGAAGGGATATCAACCGCAAAGTCGAAGAGTACTCGGCAGATATTTTGCAAGATATGGCTTTATGCTCGCATGAATATGTCCGCAATAATTGCATACCGGGGAAGCGAGTCCCTGCTCTAGAAACCATGTGTAACAACTGGGAACGATGCATGAATCAAGATCCTGCTGAAATAGGTAGGGCAAAGGTCGGTGCCGAGACATTTGCTGAGATTCTTAATGGATTCATCGACTCTATCAGCTATAAGTCAATGGTATTCTTACTGGCTCTTGCAATTGGGGCTGTATTTGTCAACGGAGTAGCATTTGGATCTCATTCACGAAAGTATTATGAGCCTGAGCGGCCCAAAATTCCTTCATATCGAACCATTTCGGCACCAGAAACTCATGGAGATGGAAAGATGCATGTTCATTTGAGAACCCCATCTCGCCATCATGTAACAGGAATACGTCGAAGTGTGAGGAAGAAGACTAACTAGAGTGTGTTTGCAAGAGTTATGAGCATTCGCCGGTACTAATAGAACGCCAAAATAGTTTTAAATACTGTATTATTATTATGTGATTGGATTATTATAGTTGCGTGGATTTTTTGGCATTACTGTGACACAGGCACTACTTGTATATCAGAGAGTATACGACAAGGTACGTTATCATTAAACATTAAAATACATGAATCTGCAAGTCAGAAACGATAAACAGTCTATTATTTCTATAACTCTTTCATATCTGGCATATGTAGATGCCAATTGTCCTGCCATAAGTTGCTTTTCCATCGTACCTCGGAACCCCGCATTCTCTAATTAAATCTTTTGACAGACCTATATAAAGGCCACAACATCCACCAAATATTCCCAACATATTCAAATAAAGCATAAATGGAAGCTATCAAGAATTCCGGTCTTTTGGGCCCTGTTATAGCACTCAATGGCTGGACCTTGGTCATAGAGGCATATATGTTCCTGATTCGAATCCCCGCTATTGCAAAATACAAGGTTCGAATGCAACCAGAGCATTTCCGAAAAGATCTTGATACCAAACTTCCATCTTCAGTTCTTAGGATTAGTGATAACTACAATCATTTATTTGAGCAGCCCACTCAGTTTTATGCTGTTGCTCTGGCTTTAGCACTCGTCCATATAACTAAGGGAACCGACAGCACTGAAGACGCTAAGCTAGCTTGGGCTTATGTAGGATTGCGCATTTTACACAGTTTTATTCAAGCTGGTAAGAATCAAATAGCCCCTAGATTTACAGTGTTCGTCACTTCATCGTTTGTTCTAGCAGCTTTGACCTTTAGAGCTACACGCCTCATATTTGATACTGAAAAGCCATAGATGAGTCCTGATCGTCTCTAGAGTAGAATATATATAAGATTTGTGCTACTATTTGATTCTCCTTCTGATAGCTTTTGAATACATGTTATATGTTATTGTACATTGCTGCTGTAACTCTTTAGCAGACTTATTGCTGCCGCTCTATTCAATGCCAGTTCCAGATAGCTTAGTAAAAGACAGCATAGTACTATTATACACAGTAAAGAGATTCTGTAATATTCATTAATCGTTAGTTTGGGCTAGCCTGCACAATAATAGGAGTAGTCCAGTTACGTTTGTCCCTCAGTTGGAAACGATCGCCTATGTTCAACAAACTCTTGCAAAAGAAACGCAGTTCCCTTCAGGTTTTCATCTCCTTTGATCAATTCAACATGATTCGTGTGTGCTTTATACTGTAGCTTCCATGTAATGCCAGGTTCCACACCTCGAATGACTTTAACTATCCACTCCAACAAAGAAGCATACCAAGAGATTGCTTGATTCCCATTCCAAGCTTTATCTGGAGTAGTAAAGCGACTATCTCTGATCATTACAGGCAAACTTTCAGTCTTATATTGCTCGAAAGACAGTAGATCGCCTTTATCATTTCGAAAACCATAGACGATCTTAGGAACTCCAATCAAAAAAGATTGAGCCCAAGTTTTGAGCAGCTTTCGTTCAAAGTTCCGAGCAGATTTCTCATTGTCAATTGATCGGCTGGTTTTAAGCTCCATATAGTGACTTAGAGAATCACCGCTCTCTGGCTTGAAGTCGCTAACACAGTCAACTTCTGCACCAATTACGACTCGAACATTGCCTACACCTGTCCGAACAACTGTGCAATATTGTTCGATATTATTTACAGGATCCCGATATCGCTGCTCAATCTCTTGTCTTAAACATGCACTCCAAGGCTTAGGAAGAGTTGCGACTTTCTCAAACTTGTAACCTCCATATGCCAGGACCTTATCACGGTCATTCATGGGTCTTTTCTTGGACTCTCGTAAATCATGGTCTTCTTCTATAATCACCTGGTCGTCGAAAAGAACAATATTCAAATCAATATCTTCACCTTGCTCATATGGCAGGCACATTAACTTGGTCATGACTCCTCTGTAAGTAATTATATCAGCCTTGACTTTCTGTCCTGTCTCCTTTTCATAAGATGTAATTGATTTCAATAGCGGATCAAGGTGATAATCTATGGATTCATCTTTTTGCACAAATGTTTGGAATCCATCAGTCAGATTGATCTTCTCCGTATCTAATGTGCTTTCTGGAAAGTAGAAATATGCAAGACTACGATCATCAGAATGAACTTCATTATTTATGTCAATAGAGAAAGCCGTCAATTCCTTGGGCTGGCGTATTGACGCCGTTTTTCTTGTGGATAATGGCAAGGATAATGGCATGAGGTGAAGAAAGCTAAGAATGGGAAGAGGTTTAAAGGGATCATTTATGACGTCACTAAGATAGAAATAAATAAATAAATTTGTTAGTATACAAATATCTCCGATATAGTCATTATATATATGTTGATATCCAATTGTGTCCTAAGCACAAGGTCCTGTTTTCTAAGTCCTGCTGTTGTCCATGTTAAAATTTCATTATCGTCATCGCTATCGTCTCTATGCCAAGTTATGGCAGTAATAATTTAAAGTCACAAATAAAAAGATCAAGAGAACTTTGATGCAATCTGTGTGATCATTTCCCACTGTAATTGCTGATAGCTTCTTGGTCATACTGGCCAAGACTGCCATACTTATCACGTTTGTCATTTGATCGTTTATTTCCGTGTTTCAAACGGTACTCTTTGGCAAACCCTGCACTGGTTATGCGTCTATTGTAGCTCGCATTTGATATATCCGATTGGCCGGCCGAGGAATTGCCAGACGCATCTCTATAGCCAACGTTCGGCGAGCCTGATGGAAGATTAGCCATTGTCCATTTCATGTCTCTTGAATGAACATCCCAAGAATCAAAGGCAGATTCTCCTGCAGGAATCCCCAATCCTTCTATATCGGATGATTGAGAGACCTTCAAATCATGGACATGCGATGCCCGGAAAGAAGGCTTAAGCGACGCATTGGCCGGGCTCATTTGAAGAAATGATAGCACGCTCGATGTCGTCTTATGCTTTTTTCTGAAAGACGACTTGCCAGAATCAGGCAATTCAGTTACTGCATCATTATTTTGGACTCTACCAATAACAGCATCTGTGCTGATAGCCAGGCCCATTTCCACTGAACCTTGATCCTGGGTCTTTGCAGAACCCACTGAAAATGGAATTGATGCTTTTTCAGCAAGTGTAGGTGAGGACTCAGTAGTTGTAGCATGGTCCAAATGTTTTTGAAGGCAATACATGGTTATAGTCGATGCCAGGTACAGAGAATTAGCACACAGACTGATGATCCAAAGTATCACAAAAGCCGACTCGAGTCTAGTTCGAGCATTGAGATTATCGTCATGAACTGAATATAAAATGTCTGCATGTGCAATATGCCTGTATATATAATAGCATCCCGAAGCCATTGATCCAGCTGCAGTCAGAGCTTGCAGAAACAGCAACGGAAGATGTAAAGGGAAAATGCCATTGAAGAGTAGCAGTAAAGCATTTGCACATAGAAAAGAGCCACAAATTCCCGAGGATATACGAAATGCCAATAGTATGGTATTATAGAATTGAGCACATAGTAATAGAGAAATGATACCCGGGGCCAGAGGTATAAACAGCAGACACAGAGCAGCTAAAGAAACAGTTGATATGTTAAACTCTATTCGGAACATTAGCGCAAACAAGGCGCACAATAGCCTGGTGATTGAATGTCAGAAAGTCCTTGGAAGGTTGATTCAAAGGAACATTCGGTGCATTCGGCGGAGTTTTGTGTTGATTGAGTCGGGGCATAGGCTCGGTTGTTTATATTACCGAAAACGGCAATAGGCATCATCAAAATGTTTGGCTGGGCCATTGAAAAAACAAAGATATGAAAACGTGGGGTATTTCGATATCTAGATCCATACAATGTGAATTTGTAATGCCGCATGATTGTGAAACTGAGTTACATTTGGTTTGTTTCATTCTTATGACGTTACTGTGCCTTGTTCCTTCCTTTACCGGGGTTCATTTGGTTTCCCACGCAACCATTAACATTACTTTTACCAAGACTTTTACCAAAAAGTAAAAACAGCGCAACCCGCAGATTTCAGCACTGCCAATCAAGATAATGAGCACCTAATCTTTGTATACGAGACGAGTCATTATTAAAGAAAGGGAGGGGAAATACCGGGAATTCCATAAAGTGCTGGCAGTTGGCTATAATAGACATACGTCATCCACCATTTTTTTTAAAATACTTTTTTTTAATACCCTTTTAAAATACCACCACTTCCCTTTGATCTCCAACTAATTCCCAGATCCCCCACTTATCATTCCTTGTGATGTCATTGATGATTAGTTGGGTTGACTGAGGCATTATTAGAGGTTGCTGTAGCCATGTGAGAAATCGTTGGGTAGAGCGACCAATCAGGCTGCAACGAAAATCAAGGGAGAAACAATTGACAAGAACGGGGAACAACGACAATAGATGCTGGGGATAATACAAGGGGGGATTTGTAAATATTCTGAAAAAGATGTAATATTCACCTTCGTCACCATTTTCCCTTGTGTCACGCAAATTTTTTTCCAACTAGCTTAGTCTAAAAATTTTCTGCTTTTTAGTCCGATCTTTCCGTTCCAGAGGGTCCCATTTCCATATTTGGCAAAGACAGATCTCAGTATCGTTGGGAAACGGAAGGTTATCAAAGAACAAACAATAGAATATCGTATAAAATCTAATTCTAATCGTACTATCTATCTTATTCTGAATCGATTCTAAGTTGTTCCGGACTCGTTTGGCCCGATTTCGGTATTATCTCCGCCGACGGCCATCCGCTATGCCCGCCCAGATATATCTACGTCGTATTTATCAGCGATTGTCCCATTTTTTATCTCCTTACATTTGTTTAAAACGGTTTTAAACTCCGAGCAAACGTTTGATATTACAAGTTATTAGCAGACTTGAGCATCTATATATTATTATTTTAACTTCCGACTGCTCAGTTCTTTTCTTGGCATATGTTACATGGTTTTTGATTGACTTTTGCCTTTGATTATAGTGATCTTACAAGCCATTATCGCAACCAATTCACTCTATAAGACATTTAGTTAGACAGTCTTCGGACTCTTCCGATTCTCTTTGAACCTATTGTCTAGCCTATTTAAGTGACTTTTATCACAATGACTACTGCTACAGCCCAGCCTCCTCGAGCTGCTCCTTACGACACAACTAGGCTAGTTGAAGGAATGGAAGGGTATTCTATTGAGGATGCCTATCAGAAAAAGTCCGTCCGGCCAGCAGTGCCCGCGCATACCTCGAGCCTTTCCAAGTTGCTTGAGTCCGGTAAATCGTCACTTTCTAGTGTAGATTCAGAAGTGGTAAGTATTCTTGGCATAACGATCCATATCTAGAAGATTTCATAATAACCCCTTTTTAGAAGCCCACCAGTATTTCTTCTGGTGATTTAAGGCCATATGTTGAAAGATCGCACTCAACTGGATCTTCTCCAAGTGCAAGTGATCATTTGGCCGGTACTAGTCATTCCACCAGTATTCTTAGCAACACCACTCAGGAATTCCCTGTCGAGCTGGAGATCGCCAAGATTGATAAAAAGACTGTGCCAAAGTTGGACACAGTCAATCGGGTGTCTCTCAGTCAGCCTGCTTCACCAATTCAGGGACCAACTGTAGTTGGTGAGATTGTGGAGCATCGACGAGCAAGCGAGCAAATAGAACCTCGGTTCATTGTCAATATTCCTGTTTCCCATGCATCGTCGTCACGTCAGGGATTCTCTCGATCTCCATCTTCCCTATCATTATTTTCGAAATCTAAATCAAGAAATAACTCAGTGGCAGGTCAGGGATTGGCATCATCGCAATCTTCCGCTACGGATCTTAGGAGGTTTTTCCAGAGATCCAGAAAGAACTCGTATAGGGATAACTCTGTACCCGCATCTCCGTCAGGAACAATTTACGTGACTGAGTCCTCGTCGGAGTCTTCGCCAAGTTCACCGGTCATGATGCGAAACCGTTCATCATCGTGGTTCACAAGCTCTTCGTCACCCTCTACGCCAACTGCAGCTATTTTGGCGAACACCAAATCTGTTCCTTTATCGAAGAACTACTCCAAGCCAGGGTATTCTCTAGGTGCAGGTGCGGGTGGAAGCGTCAAGCTTATAACTCGTAATAGCGACGGGCAGGTTTTTGCCGTCAAGGAATTTCGACGACGAACCACTAGCGAAACACATCGTGAATATTCTCGCAAAATTTCTGCGGAATACTGCATTGGTCTTACTATGAAGCACGCTCATGTGGTAGAGACAGTGGACATTATATATGAGGCGGACAAGATCTATCAAATCATGGAATACTGCGAGTTCGATTTGTTTGCTATTGTCATGTCAGGCAAGATGGGCCGACAAGAGATATATTGTGACTTCCGACAAATAATGGAGGGTGTTAATTATATCCATGGTTCTGGGCTTGCCCATCGAGATCTCAAACTAGATAATTGTGTGATAAACAACAAGGGCATTGTCAAGATTATTGATTTTGGATCAGCAGTAGTATTTAAATACCCCGAAAGTGAAGCATATCATGAAGCTACTGGCGTGGTTGGGTCAGATCCTTACCTTGCACCGGAAGTGCTAGATAATAAGAGTTATGATCCTCGGGCAACTGACATTTGGTCTGCGGCTATTGTATTCTGTTGCATGCTTTTAAAGAAGTTCCCTTGGAGGTCTCCAAAGCAATCTGATCCATCCTTTAAGGTGTTCTCCTCGGAAGTGGATCCTAGCAACCCAGACGCGCCAGGCTCCAATCGGCTCTGGAAAAATCTCCCTGAAGAAGTGTTGCCTTTAGTTACCAGTATGCTGGAGATTGATCCTAAAAAGCGAGCTCAAATAGAAGACTGCTGGTGCGATGAATGGCTAGAGTCATATCCGCATTGTACAGTATCAGATGGTCGGGTAATTGAAGGCCCTGGCCATGTGCATAGTCGAGTATCATTCGATGAAGCACATATTGCAAGTTTAGAAAAGAAGAACAAGAAGAAGAAGGGCAGTGAGAAATTGTGGTAAAACATTTATGAATGGCACATATATTTAAGGTATTATAAGTTATGTAGTAATTGTATGATAGTAGGCATTATAACAGATTAAAGATATAGCAGGCATAATAGCACATGAAAGGTACGTCAAAGCGACTGAAGAGTCATTAAAATATATCAAAGATACATCAAAGCGATTGAAAACAATGTTGCAGCTATAACGTAGCTTGATGATGCATAGCTTAATGTCGAGGCTGCTGATATCTTAGAGCCCCTTTCATATTTGCCCGGAAGAGAACCATTAATGTACAAGGTGACAGGAGAAATCATTGATCCATTCGATGCGGTTTTGCCAGACACTTCATAACGACCAGCAGGAAGGTTATCAAAATAGGTTTGGTTGCTTTCCTTTTCACATGAGCATGGATAATATGCTTCGCAATAGCAGTGAACAATATAGTCGGTACTGTTAGACAGTGTGGTATTATACTGATAGTCGTAAACACCGTTATTTCCCCAGTTGCCTGAGATTGAATGGAGATAGAGTGGTGTTAAGGCACCAACAGCAGCGCCAGCATAAAATGGATTTAGGGCTCCACCGTAGTAATAGGGATATCCGCTTCTATAGGGGGAAGCTGGAGTAATTGAGGCGCCGGTGAGGCCACTGGGGTGGTATCCAGGATTTGAAGGGGCACTTGAATCGGAGCCCCAGTAACTGCCTCTAGAGCCTGAGCCGCCTTTAGAACCTGAGCCTGATGAGCCAGAGCCTGAACCCGAACCTGATGATCCAGAGCCTGAACCCGAACCTGATGATCCAGAACCTGATGATCCATCTCCTCCACTAGACCCTCCACCTTTTCCACCCCCTCCATGCCCACCTCCTCCATGACCACCTCCTCCACGCCGTTTCGCTAAGTCCACCAACTTAGGCTCATACAGTGATATGGCCGATGCATAAGTTAAACAGCATATCCAAAGCAGTAAGTGCCGAAAAATCATGGTTAATTGCATTTATTCTCTACAACTGATCCAATCTTCTTTTTCCCCCTTGCCGCCATATAGCGCTCTTCTTATACTTTCTAGTATTTCTCCGTCGGTGCCTGAAAACTGTTACTCAGAATTTCCTAGTTGGGTAATATACTTTATTCGTGCGGGCCACCATGAAGCCGCTAAGCCTCCATAATACCAAAGAAGAGACCACATGGTACAATTTTAAGCCGCTCATAATGTCATTTGATGCCATGCAGGCTGTGTTTCATTACTTTTATGTACAATGCTATGTATGATACAACGGTTATACGGCTAAGGCTATAAACTTACGGCTCACGTTACAGAGCCAAAATAAGGAAGGCTATAGGAGTCATCAACTTGTATGCAACCGGACGGATAAATGATCCGGCCCAAGATGATAGTATGAATTTTCCATCTAGAAATACTATCTATTAGAAATAAGCCCAACTAGGACAAAATTCATGCTATGATAACTTTTATGGCACAACATCCACTCCAATGGATTTGGCCACTCCAATGACGGATTTTGTGATGGATTGTAAATCCAAGCCAGCATGCCGCGAGTCCTAAATGTTAGAAAGCTGAAAAAAAAAAAACTAATAATGACTCTCTTATCATACTTACAGTCTTCTTGATCTTAGCTATTTCATATACATGTTTGAGTGAGATTTTTCCCACTATGATGTTCTTAGCCTGAGCTGAGCCCTTTTCAATCCCGGCCGCTTTCATTAATAACCAGGCTGTAGGAGGCGATTTGACTTCAAAAGAAAACGACCGATCCGGTTTAACTGTCACTACAGTAGGAATAGGTACACCCGGAGAGAAATGGGCTGTTCGGGCATTGAACTCTTTACAGAAATCTATGGCTTTTACACCTTTGGATCCTAAAGCAGGACCAACTGGAGGTGTTGGAGCAGCTTGGCCAGCCCCAACAATGAGACGCACCAAGGCGTTTTTGCCAGTGCCTATGCGAGACATGTTGTGAGTAGTTTTGCGAGGTTTGGTTTAGGAAGAGTCGTTGGCTTTAGGAGAATTTGGTATTGAAAAATGATACGGCTTGAAAAAGAGGTGGAAAATCTCACAGTGAGAGGAGAAAAAGCCATTGAGCTAAGCACCAAAGATGAATTATGAAATAACTAGAGCTTGCTTTGAATTTGATTTTGTGTGATTTGGTCATCATCTCCATCTTCCATTAGCGTATTCAAGTCATGTCAACTTGAAAGTTTTTCATTATAATTACCATGATGATCAACAATGCTACTGCTAACTCAGTTTAAGTTCTCCATACAATCAGATTATCACCAGCACAGATTTAAGCACTGTCAATATATTAGCAAAAGAAGCCATAATAAAAAAGAATTTCAAAAGGTATTTAATCTGAGAAAGTCAATAAACCAAAAGACCATCTCTCAATTCCATGCCTTTCAAACACCCATATTTCTCTTGTCCATGTTTCAAAAAATCTCCGAGTTGAACTTTGTCTTCTTGCACGGTGATCTGCACGCACTATATATAACCTGCCAATTCACCCCTCTGACGCTACTTTCTGTATTTTACCATGCAAGCTCTTTCTAGAAACGCCAACTTGAAGGTACGTTTATGTTTAAAAGTTACAAGTTAGATTCGTTTCACTGACTGTTTAGGCTCGAATCAGTCATTCATGGGCCCCAACTCTGTTGTACAGACAAGCTCGTTATATTTCTGCAGCGGTCAAAAAACAGCTTGGCGAGTCTGTTGAGAACGTAGATAAGGAAATTTTCGATGTCATTTCCAATGAACGTCAGCGTCAGCGTGAATCTGTGACTCTGATTCCATCTGAAAATTTCACCTCCAAGGCTGTTATGGACTGTCTTGGCTCAGAGATGCAAAACAAGTACTCTGAAGGATATCCTGGTGCTCGATACTATGGAGGAAACGAGTTTATTGATGTTGCTGAATCGCTATGTCAGACTCGAGCTCTCCAAGCTTTTGGACTCGATCCCAACGAATGGGGCGTCAATGTCCAGGCTTTGTCCGGAGCTCCTGCCAATCTTTATGCCTATAGCAGTATTCTCGAAGTCGGAGATCGTCTTATGGGTCTTGATCTTCCTCATGGGGGCCACTTATCTCACGGTTATCAAACACCCACGAAGAAGATTTCCATGATCTCTAAGTACTTCCAAACAATGCCCTATCGATTGGATGAATCTACTGGACTTATTGACTATGATAAGCTTCAAGAGACGGCTTTGTTGTTCAGGCCCAAGCTCATTGTGGCTGGAGCTTCTGCATACTCCAGGCATGTTGACTACGAACGATTCCGAACAATTGCCGACTCTGTCGGTGCCTACTTGCTATCTGACATGGCCCATACTGCTGGACTTGTGGCTGGTGGTGTAGCCAAATCTCCATTTCCTTTCTCTGATATAGTGACTACGACCTCTCATAAATCTTTGCGTGGCCCTCGAGGATCGTTAATATTTTTCCGAAAGGGCCCGAGGTCCGTTGACAAGAAGGGAAAAGAAACTTTGTATGATCTTGAATCCAAGATTAACTTCAGCGTATTCCCGGGACATCAGGGTGGTCCTCACAATCATACAATTACTGCACTTGCTGTCGCTTTGGGCCAGGCTGTTACCCCAGAGTTCAAACAATACCAACAAGCTGTTGTGGACAATGCAAAGGTTCTTGCTGATGCACTGACCAACCTTGGATACAATCTGGTGAGTGGCGGAACTGATAATCATTTGATATTGGTTGACCTGAAGCCAAACAAAATTGACGGTGCTCGTGTGGAAACAGTGCTCGACCTCATGAGAATTGCTGCCAACAAAAATACTGTTCCGGGTGACAAATCGGCTTTGGTTCCAGGAGGAATCCGAATTGGTACGCCTGCTATGACTACTAGAGGCTTTGGCCCAGAAGAGTTTAAAAAGGTAGCCGAATACATCGATAAAGCTGTCAAGTTAGCTAAAGAGGTTCGGGAGCAGTGGCTTGAGGCCAATCCTGGAAAGAAGCAAAAGCTTGCTGATTTTACCGAGGCAGCCAAGAAGAATGCTGGAATAGCAGACTTACGAAAAGAAGTGGTAGAATGGAGTTTACAGTTTCCTGTTCCTGGAGATTTATGAGTTGCTGAAAATTGTCCGATTGATAAAACTACTTAAAAGTTATTTGTTATGCACAAAAATAAACAAGATTGATGTCTTTATGCGTTGTCCAAAAATATTTTGATCGCTTTATTTTTTGAAGCTTGGCTAAACACTTCATAAGCATGTTCGATATCAGAAAGCTTGAACTCATGTGTGATCATAGCCGAAGGATCAATTCTACCGGACGTGAGCAGCTTGAGCAGCATTCCTGTCGTGTTTGCCGATACAAGCCCTGTAGATATACTGATGTTCTTGATCCACAATTCTTCTAGATGAAGATCTACCTTCTTTCCATGCACCCCTATATTTGCAATACGACCACCTGGAGCAATTATTTCTTGGCATGTCTGGAATGAAGCTGGAATACCTACGGCTTCAATGGCAACGTCAACGCCAGGCTTTGCTCTTTGCATTGCTGGTTCGACCAGGCTCCCAGTCTGCTCCTTTTTCAGCGACTCTATAGCATCGGAAACACTCTTGACTTTAGAGGGATTGATGGTGGAAGTTGCTCCAAAGGCCTTGGCCTGTTTCAGACGATCATCATCGAAGTCAATGGCAATAATTTGTGCAGGTGCAAACAGCTGAGCTCCTAGCAGTGCTGAAAGACCAACGGGTCCAGAGCCTACCAGAGCCACAGTATCACCTGGTTTAATGTGAGCAGAAAGTACACCAACCTCATAACCAGTAGGCAGAGCATCTGAAAGCATCAGTAAAGAGCTTGGCTTGACAGTGGAAGGAGCTGGATAAAGAGATCGATCGGCATGCGGAATTCGGACGTACTCGGCCTGGGTGCCATCAATTTCATTCCCCAATAGCCAGCCTCCATCCAGACAATGCGATTGGAGATTCCTAGCACAGTATACACAGTTTCCACATGAGGTGATACAAGAAATAATGACAGGGTCTTTGGGCTTAAAATTTTGGACAGCGTCGCCGACGGAATCTATAATCCCCACACCCTCATGACCTAGGATTCTACCAGACTCCATTGTAGGGACATCTCCTTTAAGAATGTGGAGATCTGTACCGCAGATAGTAGTACCGGTAACTTTAACAATTGCATCGGTGGGTTTAATGATCTCAGGCTTGGGCACATCTTTCCAAGCCTTTTCCCCGGGACCTTCATATACGAGAGCCTTCATAGTTGATAAGCTACGACCTATAATTGAAGATTGAACATAATTGGCCCTAGATAAAATAAGGGCCTTTGATAAGAATTTCTTACTTATAGTTTGTCAGTAGTTGAGAATTTCGGAAGAGATACTGGATTTATTCCTACCTCGAGTAACGCAGCATATTATATGCTTTATATATTAAGGTTTCTTGGTTTTAGACTTTATGAGTAATGCGGGCATACTTAAATGGGGTTTACTCTTTGTGAAAAATCGTTTCATGGCTCATCACACCACTGGAATCGGAGTTCGGCACGAATGGAGCCACTAGTAGTTTCTGGATGAATTAGAGACCATTTGGAGAAAATATATGGATATTCATACAGTTATGGACTTCGAAATTTGTTATCATAAAAAACTACTTTTAAATGATGGTTTTTAGGCCTTGTCTGTTGCACTTTGTTGTTCACATCTCCGCAAACGCATGCGACACATAGATAGCAGATCTCCAAATTAGGAAACTCGATAAACCTGTCTTTGTAGGGTCTCATGTTTTACGGAAAGTCATCGGAATGTATGAAGCCCTTAGTTATTTGTAGGTCATGGGATCATTAAAGTATTATTTTATATGATTTTTTTAATATTTGTTGTGTTTGATAATGAGATTACTGGCGTTGTTCTTGTTCAGAGCTTGATCAGGCAAGCCTTGTATCGAACTACAAGGGAATACCATGATCCGAAACGGATGAGTCAGGATCGGTGTTATCTGAAGGGGTCTAATGAGTTTCCCAGGGTGTGTATTTTCGAATGCCCGTAATTTTTTGATTTTTTTCCCCATACAGTTATGAGTCGATAGTGGAGGGTAGGGCCAGACTTTGTCAATTGATACGTACAGATATCTAGGCTTCTAAATTCCTATTTTCCTAGCTTTTACAAGTCTAATTATCATAATCTACTAAATATAGAAAGTCCAGCATGTTTAAGTTCTTTGTCGAAGTTCAAGTATGCATATGATGGGGATGCCTAGCCTATGGCTCAAAATATGGGCTCAGCTAGATAGCAGAAAATAACGAAAAAGTGACAAATCTATTCTAATGGCATAGCCAAATTCACACTAATTTCATAACTATCCAATGAAATTATCACGGTTTTTACTAACATGAAATATCTTCATTGGCACTACACTCTCTAAATACTGCTTCTCTGCCAAAAACCCACTGCAAAATCAAATTTTATATACGAACATATCAACCAACCCAAAATGGCCGATACTGCCACACCACCGGCCAAACCTCGGCCTGAATGGCGTAACCCGGCTCTGGCAGCTATGGGAATCAAACGGATCCGTTTACCGTCTCGAAATTGGTCGATTTTTTGGGCTGTTACGGGATCAATTGTAGGCTTGTATGCCTATGATCGATCACAACGCAAAAAAACTCGCCAATACTGGAAGGATCAGGTATCGTATTTGTCTCAGATAGAAATGAAACCTACCGAGCTACCCAGAAAAGTCACTGTATATATAGCCCCGCCTCCTGCCGACTTTCTGGACCTGGGTCATGCTCACTTTCGCCAATATATCAAGCCGATCTTGACGGCAGCCGCTGTGGATTTTGAGATACGATCTGAATCTCGTCAGGGTGACATTAGATATATCGTTGCTGAGGAGATCAGGAACAAGCGAAGAAAGCAATTGGGCTTGGCTGTTGATGAAGAGCCTGATTCAGAGGAGAAACAGATTGAGGCCGAAATCAAGGCTCAGCTTCAAAAAAATTTGACTAGAGATGAAACCGGAGGTGTAATTTGTGTTGGCAGAGGCGCTTATAAAGAATATATGAATGGCATACAAGAGGGCTGGCTGGGGCCATTGGAGGCTCCAAAGGAACAAACTGAGCTGATAGAAAGTCTAGACAACTCTACCTCTAACAGTGATACTTTTGATTCTCCTACAGCTGGACATAATTCTACTTCAAAGGATGCTACGTTGGATTCCCCTGTCGCAGAAGACTCTACCTCGAATGACTCTACTACAGACTCCCAGATTGGAGAAACTATTTCTGAGACCTCTGCGTCTGATGAGAAAACTGGTCAATCTGAAGATGAAAACAAAGAGTCCAAAAAGGCACCAGTTCCAAAACCGTATATTTTACCATCTCAGTACTCGGAAGTGCCTCTACCTGCGGAATTTTCAAGCACAGCAAGCCTTGAACCAATAGCACCAATTGCATTTCCGCACCTAATTGGTTTCCTGACTATTCCTACACGAATATATCGATTCTTCAACCGGCGGCACTTGGCTAACGAAATGGGCATGGCTACAGCTGCAGTGGTGTTTGCAAATACACGACCGTTTGAAAAACAAGATGTAGTAGCATTGGTTCATGAAGAAGACGAATGGCCGAAAAAATGGAAACAAAAGGGCCTTGAAAATAACTCTGAATGGATGCAGGATTTGGTGGTTGATGATCGGATTGCCGAGCACTTGACAATATACACGAACAGAGGCTCATCCTAGATTTCAGTTATGTACATAACATTATATTAAATAGATGCATCATTGGCGGATGTTTTGCGTTTCTTTGCAAAAATATCGTCTATTTCAGTCGAGCCTCCATTTGTTGATTGCTCGACATTAGGCAGTTTTCTTGTACGATGTGACCTCTTGAGAGGTAATCGCGAATAAATTAACATGTATGCATTCTCATCCTGAAGTTGCGATTCCTTCCTGATTTTGGTTACAAGCTCATCATCGTATTCATCCCAGGTGTTGTCTGGCTGTCGGCATACGGCCACATAATGACCAGATGTTAAAGTTCGTCCCGAGTGTGCAAGAACAACAATTAATCTATACCTGAAGGAAGAAGACTGATCATTATCATTGACGGCATATTTTCGTAAATCCATTTCAAATGGGTATTGCATAGGTTCTTTAATTTTCTGAGAAACGGAGCCCTGGAATTTGAACCGTTTGAAATGAATGGTTAGATATTCAGGTGTCTCCGCAATGTGATTAATTTTGATTGCCGAAGTCAGAGCCTTGCATTTTTCACATTGATAGCCGGATCGGCCCTTTCTATCTGCCTTGATGAGCTCAGGAGAGAAAAATTCATCGAGAGAATCTTGTAGTTTGCACTGTAAAATGCCATCACGCCTCATAGGCTTTGTAAAAGAAACAGGGATATCATAAAACTCCTGTTTAGTGGTGGAAACATGACCACAGGTTTGACAAGTGACCTTTTGATCAAGACTGCCGCCAAATATATCATGCATAATCGAGGTGTTGAGCTTCTTGCCCTTGGGAACGGAATCTTCCTGTAGCCTTCCAAGTAAAGACATATAATACTCATGAGCGTCTTCTTGTTCCATTGGTGACATTAGGAAGTTAATATCATTTAGTCTGCTTACCATTCGCGATGGATATATGCTTTGTTTGTTGGTTATGGTACAAACTCGATGATGTAACGTAGCCAATTCGGTCGTGACAGACCGTGGGGAAATCGTGCCTTTATAACGTCCATTATACACGTCATCCAAGTAATGAGCGACAGCAGGAATATGAAAAAGAGCCTGCATTGCTGAGTTCATATAACACGTAACACTGTGGTTTTGAAGGCCAATGGGCTTATTGGTCAATGAGCTCCAAGTCTTAACGATCCTGGACTTTGAATCCCGTGAAGACTCTTCGTCATCCTGTGACGATGATTCCGACTTATTTTCCAATTCCACATGGCGTCGTTTGACGGAATTTCTGATGTCTTCCGGTTCTGTTTCATCTCCACTGTCCTGTTGTTTCTCAGTCTCGGAGCTCTTGATAAGCACATACTTCGAGGGCCGAACGCCGACAGCTTCAGGAAATCGTGCAGGAATGAATTCCAGCGTGTTACTGAGAAGCCGTTCTACGACGCTACTGACGGAGAGTATTGGTGCCGAAGACATGGATTGATGATTATTAAAGCAATCTGGCAAATATTTCTCTCAGAGGCGTTGATTCGGCGCCAAACTAATATAGACGCGATGCAAAATTCCTTCTGCCTATAAAATCTGCTCCTGGAACTGTGTTATTGGATGCTAAAATCCTCCTGGTTTTCTTCTCGGAATATTCAAAAATGCCAGTGCAGAAAACTTTTTAGTCAGCGCCTCATGCGGCTTGGAGAAAAAAACTCTTCAACAATGTAACAATGAGGCAGTGAAGAGGGTAAATAGGGGTATTTTTTTGGAGGGATGTTGATATAATTGGATAAGTTTTAGATACGGATTAGAAATTCATCTTATGCATATAATATTATATTGCTAGAGCCGTTTTGCGGGTGTTTTAGGGTTATAATTGATAAGTTGCTGTTGCTGTTACTGATAGAGAAGTCTTTGATTGACCTATAAGAAAATTATGTGACCATATGGAAATATTTCTTGTTTTTATGAGTAATTTGAACAAATGGTTTGTATCTGGGAGAATCGTGGGGCTTTTTTTTTAAAGTAAGAGCTTATTTCTGCAATTATGCTGAGATCAAGTAGTAGTATGCTGAGATCAACGAGTAGTTTTGACGTCGTATTATTAACCTATAATAGTTATATTATACACAACGGAATGCCACTTAGCAAAATGCAACTACTGTATAAATCCAGCTCTAGAACTCTTAGTTATCTAGTTCTAAATATGATAAATACCATGCCATTTCTTCAGATCATTCCATCACTATATATGACAAACAGTACCAGAGCAGCAATTCCAAAACCAGTGACTGAAAGAACAGACATGATTGTGGTAACTAACTCAAACCAAAACACTGAGCTTCCAATTCTCTCCGTATCGTTAATATAACGACGGCAATTGATAAAGAATAATACAATACTGAGTGCTGTTGCTGCTAGTATCTTTTTAAAATTCTTGATTTCCTTCTGAGACCATGTCTTCTTGTGCAGAAGAGCCTCAATAGCATCAACCTCCTCTACAGCCGATTCCCATGAATCTTTAGGGACTTCAACTGACTTGAATTCACTAGAAATTCTGAATCCAGTAACCTCCCAGTTTGATAAATCTGTCTTTTTCGCTAGATACTCATTGCCTGCCTGCTTTGCCGTGTCATAGCCTGAAGTAGGGCTGATCATAATTGGCTTGATGTCTTGTGAGCTTGTAGGAAAACGCAACTCAATTACTTTGCCATTATTATATTTCTCCCCTTTCTCATTATTTGATTCATGTACAGGTGCTTCCGTTAAAGGAGAACTTTTCTCTTGCTGTTGAAAACTCATTGTTGAGGAGGAAAAATATTATGAGCGACTTTGATATTTTAGCTTTACAGTGAAGAAACCCCCTGCCCACAGCTAAACAGCAGCCGTTCATGAACTTTTTTTACGAGCTAAAAGTGAATAATTGGATTAAATAACAAAGTACGTGAGTTATTTCTTCTTGCTTTAACACGGAGTTGTTCAATTATTTCCATCAAATCACATAAAAAAATCAATGAAATGTTACTGCGGACTTCGTCGGGCTTTCTATATAAATACACTTCGAGCCCGTAATAATCCTTAACTTACATGCACATTAAATAAATCATCTCTGTCTTTCTACTTCTTCTTCTTCTGAATCCTCTTAAGTGCCCGTTGCTCCTTCTTCAGCGTTCCATCCACCATCTTGTACTTGCCTTTAACACCCTTTGGTCGGCCCTGAACTCCTCTATTTCCGCCTTTGGCAACAACCAATGTCACCTTGGGTTTCTCCTGTTTCTTCTTGCCCATCTTCGCCGCCAAACGTGCCAACTCCTGGCTCTTATCCAGCTCCGATTTGGATCCATCCTCGTTGATAACATCTGATTTCTTTCGTAGCTTCTCTAGACGACGTTGAGCACGCATCTTCTTTCTACCTTGAGCCTCAGCCACCTTCTTCAGCGGTCGAGCATTCATGGACTTCAATTTCTCCTTTATAGCCTCTGCTGCTTCCTTGGTGATTGGTCGTATAATCTTAGAATGCTTGTTCTCATCATCCAGAAACCACTCTGGCAACCCAGTCTTGTCTCGAAATGCGTATCGATTATACCCTTCGTCCACCAAGTCATGCTTCGACTTCTGTCCTGTAGCTAGCTGATGTGCCATGGTCATTGCCTCAGCCGTAACAATGTCAACAGTTGGCTTGGATTTCTTGTCATTCTCTTCCCAGTCATCGTCCGAATCCTCATCATCACTGACATTGCGAGGGACAACTTCAAATTCATCATTCGAAGCCTTTTCAGCCCTTTTGGTCGGTTGTTTCTCGGTCGTTGGCTGTTTGCTTTCAGCCTCATCTTGTTCAATCTCATTGAACAGTGGATCATCGAAAAACATGGCGGCCTTCCTGGTCAACCCATCTTCCCTGGATGGCATAAGCGAAGTAGTCAAAGAACGTGGATCTTCTTCTCCATCGAAATATTCATCTTCACTACTACTAGAACTGTCGTTGTTCTGTTTTTCTTCGAATCCAAACCAAGAGTCGTCCTCATCGCCATTTCTAGCTTGCTTAGCTCTCCAACGAACGTCTGCCTCGGCCCTTCGTTCTTTGTAATGTTGATACATTGCATCCAGCTCATTATCTAAATTATCGATTTCCTCATCAGAATCTAATTCCAAGTCGTCCACGTCTTCTTGTTCTGACTCTTCACTTTCAGCCACTGTATCCCCTAACTTTCCTGAGCCAAAATTTTCCAGATTTCCTTTCTTTTCCGCTTGCTTCAAACTAAACAAGAACTGGCCATTCATTCCTGCTTCTATACCAAGATCTGTAGCTGTCATCATATTCATCTGCTGCCGTACAATCTGCTTCTGCTTCTGTTCGTTTGCTTTTCGACGTTCTCTTTTAGATTTGGCCGTCTCCCGGCCCTTGAGTTCATCAAGCTCTTTCTCAATCTGCTCTTCTTCAGTCAACGGCTCGACTTCTACAGTAGGCGCTTCTTCCTTCTTGTCTAGACCTAAGAGGTCTCTGGCAGCCTTTCGCCATTTCAGCAGAGCTCTAAAATCCTTCTTTCCGAGCACTTTGAGATCTTTCAAGCTTTCCAGAAGAACAGGTGTAGTCTGTGGCAGTACTTTAAACTGTTTCAGCTCAGGTTGCTTCTTGGTATCGTAGTCGATGGCAGACATTGAACCCAACACTTGTATAGGTTCTTCGGCATGGATGAAGTCCCAGGCCGATATCGAATGAAACTGAGTATAATCACCTTCTTCATAACCCTCACGCTTCTTACGGGATTTCTCCGGATTGAAAACCTTCACCGATAAATCTTGCTTTGGCTGTTCGAGTTCTTCAAACACATGCTTCGGATCCAGCAATCGAGGATCCACCTTGTGAGGAGCCTTGAAGCCTCTACATACAACGAAGATTTCAGCGGAAACATTTCGAGATGAAGGAGGCTTTGTGGCATCGACCTTTTCAAAAAACTGCTGGAAAATCCACATAAGGTTGTTATAATCCTTGGATCTAAACACCTTAGAAACAAACGTACCACCTTCAACTAGAAACTCTACAGCCAATTTCAACGATTGCAATACCAGCTCTGACTGTGTAAATGCATCCTGATTCCATGCCATACCCATATTAGGAGCACCGTCGTGTAAAACAGTGTCGGCCTTCCAAGTCTTCATATGAGATCTCAGCTGAGTTCGGCAGTGATCTGTAGTGATATCAGACACAAAAGTGATGACATTTGGAAGAGGCTTAATAGTATCAAGATCTACACCAATAATTAGAGTGTTAATTGGGCATAAATTGCTAGCTACTTGGCACCATGAGCCAGGAGCTGCACAAAGGTCAATAACCACCTTTGATTTCTCTAGAAAATGCCCATATTTCTCATTTACTTGAATAAGTTTAAAGGAAGCTCGAGCTCTATAACCTTTTTCCTTTGCTAGCCAATAGTAATGGTCTAAACGGCCTTTTCCGTGTTTTTTCTGAGCTTTACCCATTTAGATTTGAAGTTGAAAAAAAAATTTGGATGGTGAAAAAAATATACTAAAAGGGATTTAGGAAAAACTAGCTTGGAGGAGCACCAAGGACAAATGATGAGATGAAAGATATTATTTAAAGATAGTATCTATTTAAATGGTATATGAATAAATATAAATCAGTTGATAGATGTATTATATATATAATTAAATTTATACCATATTCAATATTATAATTAGAGATCGCCTATTGTCTGTTGTAACTAAATTATCAAATATTAAATCGGTTTCAATAGTAAAACTACCATAAATGCCAATAACTGGCAAATAATTGCAGCTAATACAGTTGAAACCGTCAGATTATTCTGTTAATATTTCTATTCAATTGGCTTAACCAACTATAGTTACTATTGATCTTTGCGCAGAGACACATCAATAAAACATGGAAGAGATGAATTATCGACTTAAAGGTGCGCAAGAAGAGAATGGAAAAAAGATTGGAGATTATATAAAAGTGGATATGACCGTGTATTGATGTATACAAAGTAAATCCGGGGAAAAGTAAAATAAATCTTGAAGTAAATTCACACAAAGTGAAGAAGTTAAGTTAGTGCAAGTTAGAAAATGAGCAGAATAGTCAAAGTACCATAGAGATTATAAATAGGCATTATTTATATAAACCCATGAAACTGCAATCAATTCTATTAACTCCACTTTTTTCATTCCTCGAATTTCCTCATACGCAAATATACGTCATAGTGAAAATATCCTATCATGTTACTATGTGGCCTCATGTTATCGGGGTCATCCGTATTAGGCAAACTGACTAAGCTTTGGCCATGCTCTCTCCTTGTTCTTAACTACAAACTTTGCATCAATTCTACTTCAAATATTTAATAAATATCTCTTTTCTACTTCATTCCATATACAAAGATCTCATTTCCACCCCTCATTTTCCTCTTCCGATCTCGTGCATTCCATTTGTGGGTTGCGGGTCCCGTGGTACACTTAGCAAACTCACCTTCTCCTTCTCCACATTATCAAAAAATGGCCTCATTAGAAGCGGTAAAGCCGATTCTGGACGTAGATTCATGGTTGGAGCCCAATATAAACGCCATTGCTAGGCGATATGCTATAGCAAATGACTGGATAAAACGCTTGGAGAAAGAAGAAGGCGGGTTGGCCAAATTCTCTCAGGGATACAAGTTCTTTGGGTTCCATGTCAACCAAGATAACTCCATTGTATACCGAGAATGGGCTCCTAATGCTGTTGGAGCATGGCTGATTGGTGATTTCAACAATTGGAATAGAAATTCTCATGCTTTGTCTGTGGATTCTTTTGGGGTTTGGTCTACAACTATTCCTCCTACTGAACAGGGCCAAGCTGCCATTCCTCATGGGTCAAAGGTTAAAATATCAATGGCTGTTCCTGGAAATTCCGAGCGAATTGAGCGTATTCCTGCTTGGAGTGCTCGGGTTGAGCAAGATCTCCAAGTTTCTACTTTATTCGAAGCTGTATTTTGGAATCCTCCGCACAAATACCACTGGAAACATGATTCCTCAGCCGAAACTTACAAAGCAAGGCCAAAACCAGATGGGATCAAGGTTTATGAGGCTCATGTTGGTATATCGACGCAGTCGGCTGGTATAGGCTCTTACAAGGAGTTTACAGCCAATGTATTGCCTCGTATCCAGTTGTTAGGATATAATACCATCCAACTCATGGCTATCATGGAACATGCTTATTACGCATCATTTGGCTATCAAGTGACGTCGTTTTTCGCCGTTTCATCTCGTTATGGCACTCCAGAGGACCTCAAGGAGCTTATTGATACGGCTCATGGTATGGGAATCACCGTACTGTTGGATATTGTTCATTCACATGCTTCCAATAACGTTCTTGATGGTCTTAACCAATTTGATGGCACAGATTATCAGTATTTTCATGGTGGTCCTAAAGGTTTTCATGACCAATGGGGCTCCAGACTATTTAATTATGGCAAGCACGAAGTCATGAGGTTTTTACTTTCCAATCTTCGTTGGTATATTGATGAGTATCACTTTGACGGGTTTAGATTCGACGGTGTAACTTCCATGCTATATTTACATCATGGAATCGGCACTGGATTCTCCGGTGGATACCATGAATATTTTGGGCCTTCTGTCGATGAGGAGGCTGTAAATTATTTGATTCTAGCAAACGACATGTTGCGTCAACTCAGTCCAAACATCATCACCATCGCCGAGGATGTCTCCGGCATGCCTACTTTATGTATTCCTACGACCATAGGAGGAATTGGCTTTGACTATCGTCTTGCAATGGCGATTCCCGATATGTGGATCAAGCTTTTGAAAGAGAAATCCGACGATAGCTGGGATATGGGCAATATCATTTTCACATTGACCAATAGGCGTTACAAGGAGCTCACTATAGCCTATGCTGAGTCTCATGATCAGGCTTTGGTTGGTGACAAAACTTTGGCCTTTTGGTTAATGGACAAGGAGATGTACACTCATATGTCGACCCTTTCTGAACCTTCCACTATCATAGACAGAGGAATTGCACTTCATAAGATCATTCGATTCATTACGCATTCGCTAGGTGGTGAAGGGTACTTGAATTTCGAAGGTAATGAGTTTGGGCACCCTGAATGGCTTGATTTTCCTCGTGCAGGGAATAACAACTCATACCATTATGCTAGGAGACAGTGGAATCTAGTGGATGATAAACTGCTCAAGTACCACTTTTTGAACAACTTCGATGCGGCTATGCAGAATATCGAATCAAAATATCGTTGGTTGTCATCTCCTCAAGCGTTTGTGAGCTTGAAACATGAAGATGACAAAGTCATTGCGTTTGAGCGAGCAGGTTGCATATTTGTTTTTAATTTCCATCCTACCAAATCTTTCACAGACTACAGAATTGGTGTAGACGTTCCGGGTGTTTATAAAGTGGTGCTTAGCTCGGACGATGAAGAATATGGAGGATTTGGACGAATTTCCAAGCAAGTGGATTTTCAAACGTCTCCTGAGCAGTGGTGTCAAAGAAACAACTACGTTCAATTATATATACCTAGTCGAACTGCTCAGATGTTGGCATTGTCAGGTTAAAGGTAAATAATAGTAACCAGAGTAGTTAGTTATATATAGGTGTTTTCTATTTAGCCTAATCATATTAATCCGATGGACCAATCATGTTTTCAGGTCGAACCCACTCATCAAACTGCTCTGAGTTAAGAACACCCAGTTCAATGGCCGACTCCTTGAGTGTGATACCCTTTTTGTGGGCATTCTTAGCGACCTTGGAAGCCTTATCGTAACCAATCTTGGGGTTCAGTGCAGTAACCAGCATCAGCGATTCGTTCATAAGCTGAGAGATTCGCTTTTCATTGGCTACAATGCCTTCAACACAGTGAATACGGAACGACTCAGAAGCATCACCAAGTAGTCGAATGGATCGCAAAAGATTGGCAGCCATGACCGGTTTGAATACATTCAGCTCGAACTGCCCTGAGGCGCCAGAGTATGTAATAGCAGCGTGATTTCCAAAAACTTGGGCGCAGACCATAGTCAGAGCCTCATTCTGAGTAGGGTTAACTTTGCCCGGCATGATAGAAGACCCAGGCTCGTTCTCAGGCAATGAGAGCTCACCGTAGCCACATCGAGGACCGGATCCAAGATATCGAATATCATTGGCGATCTTGAACAAAGATACGGCAACTGTGTTCAAAGCGCCAGATGCTTCGACAATGGCATCATGAGCGGCCAAAGCTTCAAATTTATTGGGTGCAGTATAGAATTGGTGTCCGGAGATCTTGGTCACGTGTTCGGCAATAGCTTCAGCGAATCCTTTCTTGGTGTTGAGACCAGTGCCGACAGCAGTACCACCCTGGGCCAGATACCGCAAACGAGGAAGAGCACCCTTGACTCGTTCTATGCCGTTTTCGATCTGAGCAGCGTATCCAGAAAACTCCTGACCCAAGGTCAAAGGAGTGGCATCCTGCAAATGAGTTCTGCCGATTTTGATGATGTGATCAAACTCCTTGGACTTATCGTCAACGGCCTTATGGAGTCGCTCCAAAGAAGGAATCAAGTCATCGGCAATAGCCAGCACAGAAGCGATATGCATCACAGTAGGAAAAGTGTCATTGGACGACTGAGACATGTTAACATGGTCATTGGGATGCACGGGGGATTTGGAGCCCAATTTGCCGCCAAGAATCTCAATGGCCCGGTTGGAAATGACCTCATTGGAGTTCATGTTGGACTGAGTGCCAGAACCGGTTTGGAAGACAACCAGAGGAAACTCATCAGTGAGTTTGCCATCAATGACCTCCTGAGCAGCCTGCTGAATAGCATTGCCAATCTTGGGGTCTAAGCCGTAGGTGATATTGACTTCAGCAGCAGCTTTTTTGAGAATGCCGAAAGCTCGGATAAGATTCTCGGGAAGTCGCTCCTTGGTACCACCGATTTTGAAGTTTTCCAGTGATCTCTGGGTTTGAGCGCCCCAGTATCGGGAATCGTCGACTTCAATTTCACCAAAAGCGTCTGTTTCAATACGTTGAGCCTGTCAGGGTGGTTAGAAGCGGGGGGAAATTATCAAGAATGACGGTGGTTGAAGTATGGCAATTCCGGGGGTAACAATATTTCCATTTGTCCAATTTACTAATACGTACCATAATTAATCTTGATGTAGAAAAATGCCTTTTTGCAGAACTTCGCAACATTCTCGATAGCATGGTTAGGCCGATGTTAGATCAGATAGTAAGAAAAAGACAATTGTCCAATCATAAATCAAAGCTGTGATTACATGAGGTCTGACATAAGCATGGCCGGGTAAACTCGGAAACATCCCCCGTTTGGGAGAAAAATTATTCAACATATAATAAATAGCACTGTTGTGATTGGCCATCTACTTGATTCCCGAAATTAAGAACGTTTGGATTTTTCCTTTCTATTATATTTGATATAACCGCAAAAGAACAACTTTGGACAATAAACAATGGGATTTAGCGAAGGTAAGTGAGAGATTGATATAAAGGTCGAGAATAATAGAGCAAGTTGGTATAGGAAGAAGGACTTGGCTGGTGGTTGTTAATGCTTGAGGACAGCAATGAAATCGACGGTAGATAAGGGATTTGGTGTGTGATTTGCAACGGTCGATTTACAGTATTTAAGAAGCAATGAAGTCATTTCCTTGTTGATTCTATGGCAATTGTGCTTATATGTACTTTGCTTGCTCTATTGTACTGGTATTTTGCATCCAAGTCATCTAACAAGCCCAGGTTCTGAGAAAAAGGGTGCAGCTCTGTTCAAAACTAGATGTCTTCAATGTCATACCGTCGAAAAAGGTGGTCCTCATAAGGTTGGACCTAACTTGCACGGATTGATTGGCCGAACTTCCGGTACCACACCCGGGTTTTCTTATACTGATGCCAACAAGAATAAGGCTGTTGATTGGGAACCTGATACCTTGTTTGTGTACTTGGAGAACCCCAAGAAGTACATTCCAGGCACTAAGATGGCTTTTGGAGGTTTGAAGAAGGAGAAGGATCGAAATGATTTGATCACTTACCTGAAGAAGGCCACAGCCTAAATGGCACTAAATTGTAAATGGATAGAATAATACATGATGTAAATTTGAACATAGATAAAGTCGGATATATACTAGAAACGAGACGATATATTAGTCCGGTACATATATTAGAGACTATATTAGCCTGATATATTAGACTACTCGCCTCCACCTCTTTTTTTCCACAAACTCCTGGATTTTGCTCCCAGCTAACTTTGCCAGTTTTTCCCCTATTGAGTTTTCCCGACTTGTCCACTCCAATAAATACCCCTGTTAGACCGCAGTTATACGCGAATATTCCGGCCTTATTCATATATAGGGGGTTGTAATCCCTTGGAGCTGTATCATGGGTTCTTCGGATAGTAGTTCAAGTCATGGAGGGGGTCAACCAGCACCCACGTCTCTCTTTCCAGAGATAACAAATATGCGTGCGGGACTCAGTATAGAACAGCATGACGATGATATGGAATCACATGCTGGTATAGATGATGGTATGATACCTGCAGTAAGGACGCCGTCGTCGAAATCTCACACGCTTTACTTTCCATCCCCTGGAAGAAATGCTCCGTCGCTATTTCCACCATCTCCTCATCATCGAACGGAAGGAAGCGAGGCTGCTACTGTTTATTATAGATCTGGTGCAAACAATGTCAATGTCGACGATTATTTCAAGTTTCATTCCAATGATAAGTCTGACCGTGGATCAACCACAAGCAGGCCTGAATTCGTTGACGATGCCGGAAGCAGTATTTGTATAGATGATGCCGATAGCTCAATCGACGTCCAGGATGCTCTCAAAATCCTCGGCAAGGGTAAAAGCAAGTTTGGGTTTGGCGCTCGAACTGCTGGGAGCCAAACTGACTTTGACGAGTATAACGAACGTGTAGCTCGAGATATCATTGTTCAAGACAAGGCCAAGCGATCTAACAAGAAGAGGCATAGAGTATCGCGTTTCGATGGCGGTAAAACATACAGCAATTATTTCCGTGCTGATAATGATGCCAGTACTAAGATCTCTGCTCATGTGGCTAATCCATTATCATATGAGTTTGACAATTTCGATGGCCATCGACAAAACAAAAGGCATAATCATCAGTTAAATCAAATTTATTCCCGCTATAGTTATGGGGAACAGTCGAGGCTGAAAAAGTCCCTAACCAACAAGGATTCTTTTGCATATGGAAACACCCTAACAAGCCAGATTTCTAACTCTAAAATTCACGAAGACGAAGAAAATCTGTCCTTTGAAACGCTAAACATCGACCAACTTGAGGCTCACGATGATGATGACGACAATATCTCTGTTATTGATGACATACCATTGGGGCCGCATATAAAGAGGGGACTCTATTCTCGTCAAGTCCAAATGATGGCCCTGGCTGGGTCGTTAAGCGTTGGTATCTTACTGAATTCTGGATATACCTTGTTTTTGTGCGGTCCTTTTGGCACTTTTCTGGGGTACGTTGTTAGTGGTTTTGTTACCGCATGCACAATGGCCTCATTTGGTGAGATGATCTCCCTCATTCCCGCAGACGGCACAATTGTCAATCTTGTATCACGAATGGTCGATGATTCCTTCGGCTTCAGTACTGGTATTGTTTACTTCTTCTGCACGGCCGTCAGTCAATCAGTCGAAATAATAGCGGCAGGAATGCTACTTTCCTATTATCCAATATTGGATATGATTGGTGATTCGTTTCTTGTGTGGGTTACGTTATTTATTGTCATTGTTCTTTTGATTTCCTTGATTGACATACGTGGATGGGGAGAACTGCAGTTCGTTGCATGCACTATCAGTCTCATCGCATTTGTACTTTTACTTATATCATTTTGCGCTCTAAACGATGGAAAACTAGGGCCTTACCATGATAAAGTCGGCTTTCGATACTGGGATGCATCTAAATCAGATTACGCGGCGGGTCGTATATATGGTCTCTTTCGCCCGACATTTAGCAGCCTTTCATACGATGAAAAGGGGAAAGCTGTCGGCATTGGCGGTAATCTTGGCAGATTTCTGCAGTTTTGGCAGGCTGTATGTACGTCAATGTTTTCATATTTGGGCACTGCCGAAGTTTATTCTACCGCAGCTGAAGTTCGAAACCCTCGAAAAGCGCTTCCATCGGCAACAAAGAAAATATTCTGGCGCATCGGTATCTTCTATGTTCTTGCGATATTTCTGTTGTCTATTAATGTGTATGCGGGTGATTATGCATTGGTGGTTAATAGGGATTCGTCGATTCTTTCTGCTGGTGTGACTATATCTGATTACTATCAATGTCCAAGCCAACTGGATGGAGACGTAAACTCTGACTTCACCGTCACTATTCAAGGCCCGTATTTTTCTCCCTGGGTCTTGGCTCTTAGAGACGCAGGAGTGTGTAGTGTGGCCAATGCTGTTGATGCTTTCTTCGTCTTCTTTTCTTTGGCTTCCGCGTGCAACCATTTGTATGCTGCCAGCAGGACCTTATACGCCATCGGACAGCAAAGTAGATACTTTGTCGTTTTCCGTCGTATCTCATACTATGGGGTTCCGTATGTAGCCGTGGTTGCCTCATGGCTGCTTGCATCAATGGCATATATGTCAGCTTCTTATGAGTTGGATAAGGTTTTCGCATGGCTTTTGGGTGCGACAACCTCTGCAGGTATTATCGTATTTGCAGCAATGAATCTATCATTCATTCGCTTCTTTTATGGTTTGAAATTCCGCCAAGATATTGCCGTACATGGAAGAAATGATCTTTCATACCCTTACAAGTCTCCTTTCCAACCTTATACGGCATATATTGGACTGTTTATGTGCTGCTTGATATCTATATTCTTGGGTGCACCTGTATTTGCTAGAGAAACTTTTGATGTGAGTCTGTTTTTAGTATGCTATGCACCTTTGATCTTTTTCATCTGCTGCTACATTATTCACAAGCTTGTGACCAAATCTAGACTAGTTCCTTTGACAGAATTGGATCTAGATAGTTGTCGCAAGGCCATTGAAAACACCCCATGGAAGGAAGATCGTGTATATCGCAGCAATCTGATGGAAATGGCCAAGAAGTACTATGTTTGGTTGAGGGGCCTGGCAGGACGTCAGCATCAGAAGGCCTAGGAATAATGGTAATGATATCATAGAAAGAAGATTGGCATGATATCATAGAAGCATAATGACATGATCTCTTATTCATATAGCATTTATTTATGATTTGTTTTTTTTAATATACATGGTGTTTAATGCAATTTGGTTTGTCAGAGCTTATACCTTATAAGCTCCAAACATGCTTCACGTCTATAGGTATTTTTGTAATAATTGTCTTCTTTTCTGCTCAACCAGGTAAGATTCGACTTGTTTAATTGAAGGAGCAGTTATTGGCGAAATAACTCCGTTTAAACTTTGATTTTGGCTGTCATTAAGATTTCGAGAACGCATGAACACTTCTTCAGGCTCCACCAACAACGAGTCACTACCGAATCCATAATAATCAGCAGAAAATGATCGAAGAGTAGCTGTGTGAGCGCCGGATTTTGCATCTATAGCCTGTTGTTTGCGTTTTTCAGCCTGGGCTTCGAACAACTGCTTCACATCAGGCAACTCACGAGCCCGGCCAAAATACTTGTAGCCTCTAGTTGAAGGCAGGCCAGACCCACCATATGAACTGCCGGCATGTAGATAATTCGGCCCACCAAGATCTTTGAGGCGATATTCCCATGCCCGTTTTTCCTTAAGCAACTTATTTATTTCGTCATTAAGGTCGCGAATCTCAAACTCTGACAGGGCTGGGTCCTGGATCTTGGACACCTTGCGGGATATGTCGCGGAGGACTTGGCTTCTCCACTTTTCACACAAAGCAATATTATTGACTGAAGATACGTTTTTGGGCCGTCTGGTGCGGTTTGTGTCGATAAGCCCAGCCTCGGAAGCCTGCTGCTCTCTAAATCTATACAGCATAGACTGGGCCTTTTCCGTGTTTCTGCTCATTGTGTCTAGCCGTTACGATTTGGTGGGTTCTTGATTTTTGTTTGGGGTTGATTTTTTGTTTGTTTGTTTTTTGCTCTGTTTTCTTTTATCTTGTGTTATTATTGCCCTAATCTGTTTTTTATGGAATTCTTTTTTATCTCAAAAGTTTTTTGTTCCTTGTTTTCTTTGCATGCTCGCACAGCACACAAGAAAGAAGCCCAAAGTTCGATACATTGGTGGAATGCTGCAAGATTCATGCACAAGTTAGGTACATGAAGATTTGAAGATAAATTAGCCGAAATTAAATTAAGATTGACGAGGATTAAAAAACAAAGGTGATATATTGTAATGTTTATATATGATATCCCATGATTCTACCTATATTCCTATTTTGTGCTCTCCAGAAGGCCCACACTCTCAAATCCGGGCAACCTAGCAATCTAGCAACCTATTCAGATATTGCCATTCTAATATAATTCAAAGCGGCATCTGGTTCCCACCCCGCGGCCCACCATCCACTTCTCCCTAATAGGCAGTTGTCGTCCCATTTCGTCAGCCCGTTCTTTATTGGGTCTTCTTGTTCTCAAGTTTATTGCTCGAATGTGCTTGTTTTTGATTCCTCGACATTTTTTGCCTTTGCACAAACGAGAAGAGGATAAAACATAGCCACACCATCTGGAATTGTACGAGGCATCAGGAAATTCCCGGTGAACACCATCTAAACAACCGTACACTCGGTGAATTTGTCCCTTAAAAGTATCCTTTAATTTTCTAATCCTAACTCACCCTTCCCCCACATCTGTTTGCCATCTGCTACAGTTTTCTTGTTGTTGAGAGCGTGGGTTTTTTTTTTTTTTCTATTTGTCTGGGTTAATTATCTTAGTCAGTTTAGTTGTTCCAGTGGGATCGTACCTGAGTATTTAATATTAAACATTACGACGCCATGGCTGGGGCTCGTAAAGTCGCGCTCGAGCGGTCGGTGCATATCGATGATAACGTTGGCGATGACCAGGTATCGGCGGCTTTGGCCGAGGTTGCTGCTGCTGGTTCAGCTTCTTCTCAACATGGTGTCCCATCGGCTACCGCTGACACCCCTGCTTATCCTCCTTCACAAGACCAGGTTTACTCGCTAAAGGTCGGCTTAGACTCTGGTGCTCAGCCTTCGTCGTTTGCTGTTGCTAATCCTAAGTCTCAACAGCAGCCTCCGGCGTCTACTACTCCAGAGTCGGCTTCCTCCGGTCCTGCGCCTAAAATGCCCATGTATCCGGTCATGGACAATATTCGTCATCCCAGTGCTGGAAATGTCATCCCTTCGCCGTCCGCCACTTTACCTTCTGGAATGAGGGAGCTTGGTTCATTAGACGTTGGTGATGCCGCTATATCTAGTAACCTTGCCCCTGGTGGTGAATCAAACCAACGGCCAGGTGTCTTTGGTACTTCTACTCTACAGAATCAAAACGTCCCTTCAGTATCGACGGATCCGTCTTTTCAAAAGTACTTTGTTGGGGTTCCTTCGCCAAATGTTTCACAGGTTCAAGCTGCGCCACTTCCTTCGACTGGCGACCGACCCGCCGATATCGACACTGTCAAATCATCAAGTCAGTTTGTCTTTCCTCCAGTGTCACAAGGTTCGTCTTCGGACTCTTCCTCTCCCCAGCAACAGCAGCAACAGCAACAGCAGCATATGGGCTCCGAAAACATGCCCATAGATAGTCAAGCAAATCGAGACAGAATGCGTCGCTCGCGGTCCGGTTGGTCTGAAAAGGAAACTATGTATCTAATGGATGGGTGCCGTGTGCATGGCGTTGGTAACTGGAAAAAAATTCTCAATGATGAACGATATCATTTTCAGGGCAGAACTGCTGTAGATCTCAAAGATCGGTTCCGAACCTCGTTTCCCGAGGAGTACTGCAGGCTCTACCCTAATGCTAAAACACACAAATCAAAAAAATCTTCTTCATCTATACCGCTCGGTGGTGATGAGTCTGTTCAACTAGTCAAAATCAATCGCAAAGAAAGACGATTCTTCTCACCTGAAGAAGATGCACGATTGCTCGAAGGCTTCTTGAAGCATGGTCCTGCCTGGTCCAAAATTCAGTCTGATCCTGATTTGGGTCTAGGTGGGCGCCGAAGCACAGACTTGCGGGATCGCTTCCGTAATGCATATCCCAGTAGGTATGTGGCTGCTGGTTATAAGGGTCGATCTGCTTCGGCCAGAAGAATGAAACAACAGGGTAAAAGAAATGGCGGTCTCACACATTCAAATCAACCAAGCATTGGTAGTGGTGGTGATGTGAAGCTGGAACGTGAGCAGATGGAGGCCGAATACAAGTTTGTCAAGGCGCAGAATGACTTGAAGTTTGGCAAACCGGGGACAATCCAAAACGCACCTCCTCAACAACAGCAACATCAAATTCCTCAAATGGTCACAGATATACCACAACATACGGCTGAGCATCCACTGATGGATCCATCGTATTCTGGGCCACGTGAGGATTTCAACATGCCGGGCTCACTTAGAATGCCTACGCCTCAGCTTGCACCGCATCATCCCCGGCAAGGCATGGGTATGCCTCCACATCCACTAGGTGATGGGTCGGCTCAGTTACATGGAGGGCCTTTGCCAAATTATCCGGCTGGACCTCCAATATATCAGCCAATGGTCGGTAACCAGATGTCTATGTCTGGCCATATGCCATTCCCTATGCCTATATATTATCCTCCGAATAATATGAATTATCGGCCTGGAAGCTACATACCTGCAAAAAATGTTCCTAATTCGGAACAAGGATAAACATGGGACGGCACTTTATGAATTCATATGCGCGATTAATGATTGTTAACTATATGGCATGAGGATAACAGCCACTTCGGCGCGATTCTATTCAGAACCACGTCTTAGTCAGATATATAGACTATGGCTTATGTGTATTGTATTGTTATTATTATTGTTTACGTTTAAATTATGTTTTATGAGTCTATAGCAACTAAAAATGTTAAAAGTTGTCATGTGAGTTTTCTCGAAGCCCCGTTCTGTGCGGCTTGGACCGATTTGTATAAGATGGCTGGTTGAGCAACAAAACAGCCCAAGAACACCAGCTTTTGTTTCTGAGTGCCCATATATTTTGCTTAGATCTGAATACCAATTAATATAGATTTGTATTTTTTTTCGTAGCTGTTCTACTGCATTTATTTGTACACAATGATCTGCCGAAGATCCCCTTTGTTACTGCATGTTTATCAAATTTACCAACGAGGCTGGTTATGTGCCTGCCAAAAGTGTATAAGCGAATGCATACAGTCGATTTTAGGCAGCACCATTCCCATTGTTGAGTATATATATGCGAGCCATCTGCAATATTTTATGCAAGCTTTATGCAGATATAAATTTGGCCGTTTATCACTTAGCCATTCTTGTAGACATTGTTTCCTATACTACTTGGTTGAAGCAGAAGACCACGAGGGACCACTTATCAGTCATATAACAATCGGCAGAACAAAAAACTGGGTAATTGGATTTAAGCTTTTTTAGAATTGTACTTTATTGATTTTGCCGAGATCTTCTGAAAACAACGAAAAATAAAATGAAGTGGCAGGCATTTACAATCTCTAGTTTGACATTGATCACAAACTGGCTGGTAGTCGCCTCACAGGATGCGGCTGACGGCCTCGCACCAGTCTATGTTACAGTTTCAGCAGCTCCAGTCTATCAAACAATAAAGTCGGTTATAACCACTGAATATGTTACGATAGGTGGGATCGCAGAGTTGACTACAGTCACTATTGGTGTTCCGGAAACAAGTCCTACTGGTGTTTTCTCCAGTAGTGTTCCAGAGCTGCCGGAGCAGGGACCTTCTTCTTACACTGAGTTGCCGGTTTCAACCCAGGCAGTAAGTTCAGATGTCCTTCCTACTTCCTCTTCTTCTCCTGAAGCTTCTTCTGCTTCCGCTTCTGTTTCTTCTGTTTATGAATCAGCGTCAACTTCTTCTGCCGTTCCTGAAGGAAGCTCGTCTTCAGCCAGCAGTGTTGTTTCAGAGACAAGCTCTGATGTCGCTGAGCCTTCTTCAGTGACACCAGTGTCAGCCTCTTCAGTCTCTGCTATTTACAGCAGTGCCGTTCTTTCAAGTACGTCTTCTTTGACACCCACACCGGTAGAGACCTCGTCAATAGAGACCTCGTCAGTAGAGACCTCGTCAGTAGAGATCTCGTCGGTGAAGTCCTCTTCGATAGAGACCTCATCATCTCAGGCTTCTATTCTGCCACCTAATGTCCTTCAAGAATCGTCGACCCCAGTTGCTAGCACTAGTTTGAGTTCAACTTCAGTGTATAGTACTAGTGCTGAGACGCCGGTTGCTACTACGACTACTACTACTTCTAGCTCTGAAAGCTCGACTAGCTCTCTGCCAGCTCCTACTACTACTTCGTCAACCTCTACTAGTACTTCCACCACCTCAACAAGTACTTCCTCAACTTCTAGTACTTCTACCAGCACTACTAGTACCTCATCAACTTCTACTAGTACTTCTACCAGCACTACTAGTACCTCATCAACTTCTACTAGTACCTCGTCAACCTCTACTACTACGCCCGATCCTGTGACTACAGCACAGGCGGCAACCACACCGACTACTACCGCTGCTTCCGCACCATCTACATCTCCTGTTTCTCCAATTATACCGTCTGCTATTGTGTATAGTCCTTATACTAATTCTGGAGGATGCAAGGATGCAGATACAGTTAGCCAAGATTTGCAACTCATTGCCAGCAAGAATATCAAGGAGGTTAGAGTATACGCCACTGATTGCAATTCTCTTTATACTGTGCAGCCGGCTGCAAAATCTCTAGGAATAATGGTTGATCAGGGTTTCTGGATGAGCAATGCGGGCGTGGATTCAATTGACGACCAGGTATCGGCTTTGGTTGAATACAGTCAGTCCAACGGCTGGTCTTTGATATCCAGAATTATTGTCGGCAACGAGGCTATACTGCAAAACTTCTGCACAGTAGACGAGCTATTAGATAAAGCCAGAAGTGTTACATCTCAGCTCAGAAGCGCCGGATATACCGGCCCGATCATGACTGCCGAACCTCCAGTTTCGTTCACAGACAATCCAAGCCTATGCACCAGTGGAGTTTTCGACGCCATTGGAATCAATTCTCACTCTTACTTTGATGTAGACATCAATGCATCTCAAGCAGGAGAATTTGTAGCTGGCCAGCTTAGCTTGACTGAGCAGACATGCAATGTGCCAGTGTTCGTTACGGAAACAGGGTACCCTAGTGGAGGAAATACCAATGGACTCAATGTTCCGTCTCCCGAGAATCAGGACATAGCCATTGCAAGTCTTCTACAATCTTTGAATGGACAAGCCACAATTCTAACGACATTTAATGACTATTGGAAAAGTCCCGGCCCGTATGGCATTGAGCAATACTTTGGAGTCATCAACATCCTGAGCTAGTGCTATATTTTATATTGTAACATTAATAATATTTAACATTTTACTGAACTATAGAAGATATAAAATATACTAATACCCTAATATGTTGTTCGTTCACAGCTTGGAGCTATTGGCATTGCCCGACTGTAAAATCTCTCTGTATGCCAATTCACCATATAATGGATAACCTTGGCTGAACAAAGTTGCTGTTGGTGAACTAGTTTGTCCGTTATAGATTCTAGCAGCAATTCCATGGGAAATCACCGAATTTCTAAGATAAGCATAGACTAGAGAAAAGCGCCAATCTGGCTTTAGATCACGTCCAGTTTCATTCTTATACCATTCCAGAGCTTGGTCGACCTCTGGAAACCCAGGGTAATTTTTAGATGCTCCTTTCAGCAGAGGAAGATGATGCTGCAGAGGACTGGTAATATCATCAAGAGCCATGGCTGTAGGCTGAAGCAAGTTGCCTAAGTCAGCCAGAGGATGCCCAATGGTGCAAAGCTCCCAATCCAAAATCGCAATAACTCTATTGTCAGTAGGGTGAAATATCAAATTGTCGATTTTGTAATCACCATGAACTATAGTAGGTTTATCCAGCTTCGGCAATCGGTGTGACATCCAGGCTACTATCTCATCAAAGTGGGAAATAGGCCCCAACTTCTGGCCGGTTTTACTATTAACAGTTTCCGCTTGTTGATGGCTTACAGCAGTCAATGTTTTCAGTTGACGATCATAGTGTGAGCCCAGTTGACCTTTTAGAAACATGGGGTTGAGGTCAATAGCCGTCGGATTAACCGTATGCAAGTCGGCAAGTGTTTTAATAGCGGAAAACCAGCACTCACGTCTGCTCTTCTCGTCTAATTCGGGAATTGCAGGATGATGAAATATTCGGCCAGCTACAAATGTCATGATATAAAAGTCGCACCCTAGTACAGAGTGGTCCTGGCAGAGAAGAATCACTTTAGGAACAGGCACTTTTCCGGTAGCATACAACGCCTTGAGCATATAATACTCACGATCGACTCTGTGAGCTGTCTTCGAAAGCAGTTGACCTGGCGGCTGTTTCCTCAGTACATAGTTTCGTCCTAAGCTATCGGTGATTTGATATGATGGGTTTGACTGGCCATATCCAAACTGTTTATAGATGAAGGGACCGGAAAATGAGTTTGGATCGGATTTCACCAGATATTTATTCAGAGTTTCTTCATCAATAGGGCTGGTCATTTTACCAGTTCCCGTATCATTATTCTGCTTTGACATGGTTTTGTTATGCAAGGGTGAATGAATGATTGTGGGGTAATAAACCGAGGATAGGATAAGGCTGGAGATACAAATGTTGGAAACTGGTAATAATACGATGTTAGGAGAAAAAGAAGGAACAAAAAGTTTACTTCTTCAAATAAAAAACCTGATAAATGAATTTTTGTAAATTACGTTATCATTGCCTGTTAGATGAGGTCCTTAACGATATGTTGCCCGGATGTCCACTGTTACTACACACTAGGTCAAGAGATAATTCTGTCATCTCCAATAAATAATTTAAATCCTCATCTTCAATAAATAAAATTCATATCCACCTTCTCAAAATCTCACACTCTCTGGAAAATATTCATCAATTAGAGCAATGTAGTAATCTTTGAGCTTCTCTGGATCAATTGCATCTTCCATCTTTGAATATAAATCATAGGGGTTAAATGTCCTTACAGCTTCCAGCATCTTCTCGTCCTGGTCATTCATAAGATATTTATAAGCGTCTTCTCGATGCCAAGCATAAAAAGAATGATACCGGATCATGGCCATTGCCTCCATTGGTAGCGTGCTCTGCTGTTTAGCAATATGATACATATATTCGTCATGACCCCAAGATAGCATGACATTATCTAGCCCGCAATGTTCACCGTATATACCGAACTTTGTCGAGTATATTGGATGGTGGAAATCGGGGTTATTCTCCAATGCTTGGTAAAAGATGATGCGTTTATCAAAGGCACAACCCACAGGAAAGGTATCACCAACAACATCCCATTGACCCTCAGAACCGAAAAAATATAAAAGCTTGCCCAGATCATGAATCAGACCCGTCAGCTGCATCCAGCGGGGTTTCCCATCTCTTCGGATAGCTTCTGCAGTCTGTAAAGCATGCTGGATCTGAGAAAGTTCTGTATCAGGATCACTTTCATCAATAAGAGAGTTCAGTTTCTCCAGGGCTTCCCAGATGCTCATTCTGGCTCTACATTTGGACATGAAGTTGACACGAGCCTGGAGATTGAACGCAACGGTCTGCTTCTCGTGCTGCTCAGCATAGAACTCCTGGACTCTAGAATATGCCTCTGCATACTTTCTCAAAGGCATAGAAGTGCCACTGGCGAGTTGTTTAGAGGCTAACTTAGACATATCATTCCACTTCTTGGATCCGTTGGAACTGTCTTTCTGGGTTGTCTCAAAGGCATTGATTTCCATGATATCTTCGTCCAGTCTTTCAAGAGCTCTCCCATGTCGTAAATTCCCTTTATAGTTCGTTTCCGTATGTTTTTGCTCCGTTTTTGTACCTTCCACTGTTTTGATGGATTCCGAAATTGAGGTCTTACGCTTCACCTTCTTTGCTTCCGTGTCAGCATATTGATCCTCCTTGTCATTTATTTCACCATTATTAACTTCTTTTCTCTTTCTTGTCATCAAAAGTCTTGCAAGTTCTGTCGTACGATCTCTTATCTCACTAGTGATTCAACTATCATGATGGATTCTTCCGGGTAAAACAAATAGCATTACCTATTTAGAACTTCACATCAACTTCTCAGATCTTTTGTTTATACCAACTTTTGCTTCATAAGACCTATCGCTACCAAATATGGATATTGCATTCTCTGTCCTGAATATTTCGTTGCGAACGGCATTTGACTTAATAACAAACTTGGTCGATGCGCGCGTCACGCTAGAGCCCAAGAGCGCCAGCGCGGTTAAACGTGTGTCTCTAGACGACAATCCCTCGATTTATTACATTCGTAGAGATCGTAACTACGGATGGAACCTGGTCAATGTGTTTGATAGTTCTGGTAAGAAGACCCATGTGTTTGAGCGAACGTCCATCTTTGCCAATACGTGGTCCATGTATGCTGCTGATTCTCAGAAAGAGGTCGCTACCATCCATGGTGGGATCCGAAACAGAAGCATTGACTTTCATTACAGTCAAAAGGTACAGCATCGCGACTTCCAAACGGCCAGAAACATCCTGGGCAGTGCTGCTCGTTTTTTCTACCTTGATGACGGTGCAGCATTCAACTGGGATAAGTATACCAAGCAATTGAATCGCATTATCAACCCTGGTGGGCGTCATGAGGAAGTCAGAGAAACCGTAGGCAAAGCCCGCTTGATGAGACAGTTTCGATTCGACTGGGAAGTTCTTTTGGACCATAACAAGGTCGATGTAGAAGCAGGTTTGGCGACTGCGTTTTTGACCATGTTAACTGAATGGGGGCTTGGAACCAACTCCATTACTTCTGGTCCGACTAATACTAGTTCAACTAAAGTGGTTAAGCCAACAACACATCACTCTTCGGAAACAACGTTTAAGAAGAAGGAAGTGTCCCCTGGTGTTGCTTTGATCAGCAGTAACAATGAGACCACAGTTTCACCACCTGAAGAAGTTGTGAATCATTTTTTTGTCGTTTTGGAAACGGCCGACGGTAAATGTAGTAGTGTATTTGATATGCTTTGTTTTGTTAACTCTTTGCTAACTGTCTAGTTTCTAACCCGGCAAAAATACCATATGTTTCCAAGGGCCCGCTATCACCATTAGATGTAGCTCAACAGTATCTTGCACCTCATGATACCGCCACGACTTCTGCTACCACTCCTATACCCCAGATTTCATACCCTTCTTCTTATTCTAACAAGTATGTCGGTAACTCTGTGTCTTCTGAGTCTACCAATGGCAACACTAGTACTACTTCGCAGTACAAGAATAAGTATGGTGAGGCCGATAGCAACAGTAGTGGCTCTCAGTACAAGAATAAGTATGGTGAAACTGCTTCTGAGCAAGCCAATGTCTCACAGTACCAGAACAAATACGGCGATGCTGCAAAGACTCCTGATGTCAGTGAGTCTGCTTCAGATACCAAACTCAAACCTAACAATAACCAGAAAGAGCCGGTCGTTGGCACACAACCACGACTTACGGCCTTTGCAAGCAAGTATCGTAATCGTTATTCGTCCAAGTAAACCTATTTATTAAATATCTCATAACTTGATGAATCTTTTGTTGTCGTCCTTTTTCGTCATAGCGTTGCGTCATCACTCCATATGCGGCGTCGGCAGCGCTGACCGATTATTCAGCAGCCAATTAACCTGCAAATTACCAGCGACTCAAGACCATGCAATGGGTTGTTTCCAGCCGGTCCTTTGGACCAGCTGTGGGTTTAGGGAATAGACGGGCATTTACTCAGATGGCTTCTCGGTGTAGAACGTTGTCTACGAGTAGTTTTGGTCAAAAGACCTTGACGGCGCTTAAATACGCCAACAGACATTATCCATGTATCCAGAGACAATATTCAGTGAGATCCAAGTATTTTAATGAGTTTGGGAATCGTACTTTAGAGATCCCCGCGTTTAAAAGGTCAATTCATGACGTTAGTCCGAGGAAACTTCCTAATAAATCTGGATCCAAGAATCAACATGACACTCTGCTCAGTGAGGAAGCAGAGCAGACCGAGCATCGTCATATATTTCGCGATATGCTCAAATACTTATGGCCCAAGGACAGTCGAGGAGCAAAAATCAGAGTGGTTGTGGCTTTGACCTTGTTGGTAGCTTCCAAGCTGCTTAATGTTCAAGTGCCGTTTTTCTTCAAATCTATTATAGACAATATGAACGTCGATTGGACAGGTCAGATCGGAGTCGTCGGTACCACTGTTGGAGCTCTGATCTTTGCATATGGCGCTGGAAGGTTTGGTACAGTCTTCTTTGGAGAGATGAAGAACGCTATATTTGCGTCTGTGGCCCAAAAAGCAATCAGGCAAGTTGCAAATAACACCTTTGAGCATCTATTAAAGCTAGATTTGGGTTTTCATCTTGCTCGTCAGACTGGTGGTCTTACAAGGGCTATAGAGAGAGGTACTAAGGGTATCAGTTATGTGCTGACTTCCATGGTATTTCATATCATTCCCCTCAGTCTTGAGATCACATTGGTTAGTGGCATTCTTACCCATTATTACGGTTGGAAGTTTGCTACTCTCACTGTACTAACTATGGCTGCTTATTCGTTTTTCACTATTCGCACAACTGCTTGGAGATCTCGTTTCAGACGAGAAGCCAATGCTGCCGACAACAAAGCTGCTAACGTTGCTCTGGATAGTCTGATCAACTTTGAATCTGTTAAATACTTCAATAACGAGTCTTTCCAGGCTCGCAAATATGATCTTGCCCTGAAGGACTACGAGCAAGCGTCAATCAAGATTGCTACCTCCCTAGCATTTCTGAATTCGGGACAAAACTTTATTTTTTCTTCCGCCTTGACAGCTATAATGTTTATGGCATGTCAAGGTGTCTCTTCTGGTGGACTTACTGTAGGAGATTTAGTATTGGTAAATCAGTTGGTGTTCCAATTGTCAGTTCCATTGAATTTCCTTGGCTCTGTCTACCGTGACCTTAAACAAGCCTTATTAGATATGGAGACATTATTCAAGCTTCAGAATACTAACATTACTATTACTGATTCTGCTAACGCTAAGCCTTATCATTTTAAGACTGGTGAAATCAAGTTTGAAAATGTCACATTTGGATATCATGCAGATCGGCCAATTTTGAAAAATGCAACTTTCACAATTCCTGGAGGTACTAAGACAGCTGTCGTTGGATCTAGTGGATCGGGTAAGAGTACTATTTTAAGGTTGTTGTTCCGGTTTTATGAGATTCAGGAAGGACGTATTTTGCTTGATGGTCAAGACATAAAGGACATTTCATTAGAATCGCTTAGGCAAGCTATTTCGGTCGTTCCTCAGGATACTCCACTATTCAATGATACTATTAAAAACAATATACATTTTGGGCGACTCGCTGCAAGTGAAAAAGAAGTGGAAGAAGCCGCCAGGAAAGCCAAGTTACAGCAACTAATCGAGTCTCTTCCCGATGGATATGAAACCCGGGTTGGTGAGCGTGGTCTTATGATTTCTGGTGGCGAAAAGCAGCGCCTGGCTGTGTCTAGGGTTATTTTGAAGCAAGCTCCAATTGTATTTTTGGATGAGGCGACTTCTGCCTTGGACACCGAAACTGAACAGTCACTACTACGCAATGTCAATCAGATTTTGCAGGAAACTGGGGCTACATCTGTATTTATAGCTCATAGGCTGAAAACCGTGGCAGACGCGGATAAAATCATCGTTTTGAAGGGCGGTTCGGTAGCTGAAGAAGGTACTCATTTTGGCCTGCTTCAAAACCCAACTTCCTTGTATAGTGATATGTGGCGTGCTCAGGAACATCATGAAACTGTTTCGGAAGATTCTGAGAATAATGGGGATTTGGAAGGCGAGGTTGAGGCTAATACTGAAACTTCGAGCCTCAAATTGTAACATTGTGAGCCTCAGAACATATAGGACAATATAAGCACCCCATTTTCTACTCAAATAAACATTTTTTATACTACACAGATGCTTTAATGGTGAATATAAAATACTGCTGGGATTATATTGTGGACAAATCAGACTCGTTTGTTCAACAATTCAACGATAGGAGTTCCAAGTCTACATGTTTGTCGGACAAACAAACCACTGGCTCATGTTTAGCTTTACCAAAGATCCCGCAGCTCCAGAAGAATTGGAATATCGTAACCTCTAGAGAATCGCATCCTACGCCATTCGTTGCATTTTATGGCCGTTTATCACAAGTATGGGCTAACAAGATATCGGTGATACTTATCCTGATAATAGCCAAACTTGTACTCTTCAAACAGAGTCTGGCGAACTCCATTCAAAATACTCAAGCGTATTCTGAAGAAATCGCCAATAATGCAAATAGCATGCTACAACAAGCGGCATTGGTGCCACGGCAAATGGCAGTGACGGCCAATGAGATGACTGTGACCTTCATTGATCATACAATAAGCTCCCTGATAGATAGTCTGGTCAGCTTGGTTACAGGAATCGAAAACTTGATTATATTTATTCTGGAGGTCACAATAGGAACTTATGCCTGTCTTTCAATGTCTCTTATAGACGGAACCGCCAATGCTGTCTTTAATGCTACTGATAGTGTCGTTAAAATAGCCAACAAGACTATGATTGTTGCAGAAGATGCCATTAACGAGAGCGTTGAGAAAATGGAATCTGCTTTTGATGAATTAAAGAAACTTGTCAGTGCCGTTGCCAGCTTTTTCTCCGGAGATGACAATGCAATCACCAATGTGAGTGCTACGGTCAATCATACTTTTGCAACCTGGTATATTCCTTCTTCCATAAACGCCGATTTGGATCACCTCCGTTCTCATATACCGACTTATGACTCGGTAAAGAACAGCACGCAGAATTTAATTCGAACGCCTTTTGACGGTCTCAAAGTTGACTTGAATAGATCGTTATCAGATCATGCAAGCTATATCGATAAGACGGCACTCACAGTGCCAAATTCCACCTCTACTCAGTATATTTCAAGTGACACAATTGAAGATATATTTTCCGAGTTATATCATCTGATGAACATCGCTCTTGTGGTCATTATGGTTCTGTTATCTGTTGCAGTGGTTGTCATGGTGGCTTATCAGGCTTATCAGGAAATTTCCCGTTGGAGATGGATCGAGATGTGTGCGTGCGGAGATACCCCAAGCGGTATATCAGTGACGGCATTGACTGAGCACGACAAGGCAATATACCGGATACTCCAGTCATCTTCGCATATGAGATATAGGATTTATACACTTTTCACCAGGAAAATGTTTCTTGACGATACCGTCAGGCATATCTTACTCATATGGTTGATTGACTACATGACCACCGACACTGCGTTGATTCTCTGTGCATTGTTTTTGGCTGGCTTTCTAGTGGTCATTCTGCAGGTGGTCATTTTAGAATTGGTCAAGCATGAACTTCCGATATTTGAACAGAAAGTAGATGCTACAGCCCATGATCTGTCTCTGGATGTCAAGGCCATCGGCGAGAGCTGGGCACGTTCTACCAACAACGCAATTAATGCGACAGAATACAATATCAACAATAATATGCTTGGCTGGGTTAGAACTGGCACAGAAGCTATAAATCAAACCCTCACAGCGTTCATGAGTAATATGACCTCTGCTATTGATGATGTATTTGGTAGTACTCCGCTCAACACCTTTGTCTCAGATGTGGTAATGTGCGTCCTCGGCAATAAAGTCAAAATGGTTGAAGAGGCCATGACCTGGGTTAACAATCATGCGCAAGTGGATTTGCCTAGAGTCAATCAGTCGTTTATTGACAATGGCTCTAATGATTCCAATCAGACTACAGACAGCTTTTTGCAATCGTCTAGAAATGATATCACATCTGCAATGAAAGGTGTAGTCAAAATCTACGAGCAGACAATTTATGAGGAACTTTATATTTCCATTGCAATATTCGTGGCATGGCTGTTACTACTGCTAATGGGTCTTGGTTATTGTTACCATGCAAGCAGTCAGCAATCTTCAAAGCCACGTATCAGTTATCCTCGGTTGAACGATAAGGACTACTATGGACTTGACTATTCACAAGCCAACCGTCAAGAGCAAATGGGCGATATTGGGGGCATTGGGCAGGGACCATCAAATCTATCATTACAGCCTCCCTTTCATGGTCGATCTAAATCCGAACCGTCGCCTTCTCCATCTATAGGGAGAGAATGGCAATACGATCAGGAATATCCTCCTCCATTTCCACTGAGTGGGATTAAGTCTTTCTACTCTGAAAGTGCCCAATCGGAAAGCCCGACCAGTGTTGCTCCGAAGCCATTACATGCAGCTGTATTGAAGTCACCGAAAGCTCGGTTCATTAACATCAACATTCCTTCATTCAATAGGAAAAGCCATAAAGTTGAAATTCTCAGTCCTGCCACTGTATGGAGTAAGATATAGGAAGAGCGATGTTGCACATTGTGGGAGACAAAAAAAATTGCCATTTCCTGGAATCGAACCAGGGTTTCTTCGGCCACAACGAAGCATACTAACCACTATATGAAAATGGCGAATTTTCTGTCAAAGGCTCGACAACAGGTATATAACACTATTTATTTCCATAATTGCTTTTTCTGCCGCACGAAATGCGGTTAGTTCAATGAAATACCGAACAACAGTAACAAGATTCTACAATCCTCTTATCAAAAAATATGATTTATCAACAATGATTCTCAGTACCTCGTAGCATACAGGTCAGATTAAGAGCAGGTATACCGTCAACTACTAATTGTACAGATTGCAGAAACGAAGCAAAGATCGAGACAAAGACAGCCGTACTCGTTTTGTAGCGAAGAACCAACAATAAACACCTTGTTAAAGCAAATATTTTGATGAACATTTTTATTTCTCAACATAAGCTTTAATCCCTCGGTGACTGAATAAAAGCTGACCAGGGTTCTAGATTTTTCTATTAAGTTCAACGATAAGATCACGTGGCTATGACGTTTGCTATCGGAAAAACCCCTGCCGGTCTCTTGTCTTTGTAATTTGAACTCGACCATTGCTCAAACAAACAACTAACATGTCTTCAAAGCAAATTGGTATTATTGGTCTTGGTGCTATGGGTCAAGCATTGGCTCATCACTGGCAGATATTTTTGAAAGAAAAGAACTATCCTCCTTTAAAGTATTGGAATAGAACCATTTCCAAGGGAGATGAAGTCAAGAAACTCGGTGCTATCCCTGCAGACTCTCCAGAAGATTTATCTAAGCAATCAGATGTGATATTCCTGGCACTTTCAGGAGATCAGACTATGAAAGATCTGTTGGATAAAATCAAAGATTCTGTAAAGGGTAAGATTCTTTGCGATCTTTCTACCGTTCATCCTGATACCAGTGCCTATAGTCAGGAATTCTCCAAGAAAAACGGGTTTTCATTTATTGCAAGTCCTATGTTTGGAGCTTCGACCATGGCTTGGAAAAAAGGTATCATTTTGGCACCTTCAGGGAACAAGTCAGATGTTGATTCTATCACCCCGTATCTTGAAGCCGTAAGCAAAGCAATCATGTATCTAGGAGAAGATGTAAGGAAATCAGCCATTATGAAAATCACCGCAAATATCTTTGTGACCGGCCTGATGGAATTAGTTGGAGAAGTACAAGCGTTTGGAGATGCCAATGGCATGCCTGCCGAAAAGATGACTGAATGGGCTGAGATATTTGGCGGTCCAACAGTAGGGTTATACTTTCGAAAGAACAGTGCTGGACTCTATGATCCTGGCAAAAAGGGGCCGCCACCAATTTTCTCTGTAGATAATGTCGAGAAAGATATGGGGTATGCCATACAACTAGCCGAAGAGAAAAAGTTCAAACTACAGATTGCCGAAATAATGAAAGAGAACATCAAAGAAGCTGTTGAGACAAGAGGTACTCGTAATTTGGATGGTAACGCTGTATACGGCGTTCAGCGAGTTCGGGCTGGGCTCAGTTTCCAGAATGAGGCCATTGAAAAGAGAGACAAGGACTAAAATACCTCATAATATATGAGCACAGCACAAGGTATATAGGCAAAATATTAATAGCACCTCTAGATTTAAAAATATTCAATCTTTTTTATACTTTTTTTATAAAAAAAATAGTGACACCTGTGGGATTCGAACCCACGCCTCTTTCGAGATTCGAAGTCACGTTTGTGATAAACGTAAGTTTTTCACTTGAGTCGAACGCCTTAGACCAACTCGGCCAAAGTGTCAAATTTTACTTAATTGCTAGCAATGAACCAATTTAGGGGCAAATCGGAAAAAAGCAATTATGGCGTTTCTTTTTCCCACGAAATGGGGCATGTCCGTCACTCCTAATGCCATTATTCATACACAAATGAACTATATATCATGAAAATGTTGGCTATACCTTATTCAAAAGATTTTCTCTCTCATAATCATCGAACTCTGGAAGAAACATCATGCGATCAGCGTCAAACTCCTCGCCAACTAGCTGCTTAACGGTCAGCAAGATTTCATCGAGCCGAAGATATATCATATGCATCATAATCAGCCCTGTTAAACCTAACTGGCCATCCTTACTGAGTAAGGTGTCAATATCAAACTCTCCCAAGCCATGAACAACATCTTCTGGATTATTGATTGGATCGAGATCGTTGTCCTGTGCCTTTTCCGACAAACCTCCATATTCCAGTGTCTCTGCCAGCACTCCTGATTTCTCTTTTAAAATATCAAGATGCCTCTCGGAAAGTCCTGCAGTTGAGATTCTTGGAAGTGGCCGCTTCGACTGAAGAGCAACAGATGACATATATATCACAGAGAAGATATCTCCTATGAGAAGAGAGTCAGACCAGCCAAACCGGCTCACTAAGCGTGATACCCATACAGCAGGTTCATCTATCAGGTCAAACACGTGGTAAATACCATAATATAAAAATATGATTTCGGTGTGAAGTCTGACGAGTCGCTGGTATTTAGATTTGGGCCAGACTCCAGTCAAAGGAGGCTCAAACTTTAAAATAGCCATCAAGGTACTGGTGGATGCCAGACGAGTCATAGTCGTTGCAATTTCATTTTCCAACTTATCTTTGCGGGAAGTAACATGCACTTTACTGTCCTGGGCCCTCTGTAAGGCAAACTTGCCAATGTCACAGTGCAAATTTCCGGCATCCCGCAAAACTCTGCTCAGTATTTTCCTCATAGCTGCTTTTCCAGTTACTGGCCGAGGGAATATAGAGGCTATGAAACCGATGGTCAATCCTACCGCAACCGTGACCAGTCTAATCCAGGCCACCTTGAATCCCGACCCTACAGTAACAAGTGACGGGAGGTGTCCGTCAAGCCAAGACATACCCAAAACGAGCTGTATAGTGACACAGAAAATAATAGCAGGGAGCGGTGTTTTGTGAATAGAAAAGTGCCTGTAAAAAGCTGCGAAGACAAATATCACCATTTCAACTGCTCCCATGCCAATCGCATTATTCCTTGAAATGTACCAGCCAACTAGTCCAACAACACAAGCTAAAAAGGTATAGACCAGCTTCGCAAAAAAACTATAAACAGTGTCTGCAGTAAACTGGCCCATGTTAAATAGCACCATTATCGGTACCCATATAAGCCGATTGCTATAATAAAAATATGTTGTAGGTCGGCAGAATATCGGAATTAACGCAGCCATACCGGCCATTCCCATTTTAACATTCGGTGCAAGATGTTTGTCAAAGAACCCAAATGTCTTCTCTACATGTCTTCCAAAAATATGAAACAAATTTCTTGCAGGTGAAGCATCCGGATTTCGAACCTCTGTGTTTCTGTCCAAATTGTACCCCAAGTCATCGATAGACTTATCATCAAATGTTATTTCCTTCATATTTGCACTTGTGTTCGGTCTCTCTGATTTTGAAAAAGGCAAAATCAATTTAGGAGTAGGCCGCTCACTATCAATAGCAAAAAGAAGGCCGATCATCATTTCAAAAGAATTGGATGCATTAGAAACGAGAAACCCATACAAAGAACTTTGGGATATCAAAGCGAAGAACACGTTGGGTCGGTCCGCGAGTGTCTCTTTGTAGAACTTCTCCTTAGTGTGAGCTAATTTGGATATTTCATCTCTCATACGCCCAAAAGCTTCACGAAGTTTAGAATGGTTTTCGGCCTGAGAGTTCTTATACTTTTTGCTTCTAAATATGCGCGAGATTAGTCGAAAGCTATTGGCACTTTCTAACCATACTATCAATGCATCCAAAACTTCCGCAAAGCTTTCCATGGCCTTCAAATATGACTGGCTTATAGCGTCATCGATGTAGCTGAGATCATCTTTGCTTAACATTGTCTGGGTCTCATGATTTTTCAAAAATCTCCTCAGTCGTTTTTTCCTTTGAGACTCTTCAAAGACTCCAACTGGTTTGTAAGATTCGTGGAGCATAAGATAAATTTTGGAGGCGCCCTGACTATCTGCAACAAAGCTCGAGTTTCGTCGTCCATGAGGGTCACCTCCATCAATATGCGCAGCAGCCATTGTATTGCGCCTTTCTTTCATATTGTTATAATACAGATCAAATCCAAGAGTATTAGTAACCAGCTTCCTCATGGAAGAACGTAATTCTCCAATGTCACCAATGTTAGTACGCCCGAAGGAAAATTCCAGCTTGACAAGAGCAGCGTGGCCATCCAACAGACTAAGAGTTTGAACAATGCGTTTGCGCGAACTCTCTATTTCTTGATACTTATTAAATTCCTCATCAGTGCTATCGTGCCGTAAGTCACTGAGCAAAGATATCTCTAATGCCAGAGTTTTCTTCAGCATAGTTAGTAGCTTAAGCACACCGGCGCAGTACGAGAAGTTAGCTGTCACAGGATATATGACAAACGACGAAAGAAGAATAAGACCAAAAGCTATACCAGCCGTCTTCAAGATGAGATATCCAAAGATTCTGGGGTCAAAATAAGGCAGCAAAGGAGAAAATGCAGTGTTGATGACAAGGGAGATGTTTCCTATAATGAAAGCAAGTCTAGTCACAGGACTACCGGTAATATCCCTTATAGTAGCAAGAAAAGTGTAAATAATCACGAAATTTATAATGTAGCAAACGGTTGTTTTTGTATCGAGAAAATGTCCATGAAACATAAGATCCTCGAAACATGACATGAGATTCTCTTGAGTGCATAGGCCGTCTTGTATTAGCGACTGCATCACCCCCTCAACAGACGGTTTGCCGCGGATTCTCCAGGCGATTCCTTGCACTGCTACTGTAGAACCCCAGGCTAAAACAGAATATGAGAAGCATGTAAATACTAGAAAGACGGCCGTAATGCCCGGCAGACCCCCGGGAGCTACCATAAAAATATAGATTAACATGACATATGCGGCATTGCCTAGCCACACCTCGGTCTTTTGAGTCAGGAAAATAGCAATTGCACATGATGCAACTAGCCACGTACGAAACCAGGTCTTGAAAGATGTATAGTCTAGATGATCAATAATAAAGCTTGGCCTGAACTGATGCCATATCAGCGAAACCAAGTTCACTGAATCCTCACGATCTTCCTTCTTTTGTTCCTGTTTCTGCTGTTCTCGGATATCCTTCTCCCGTTCTGTAGCTACTCGCTTGATCTGCTGTATAGAGGACTCGGCCCTCTGTCGGCGTTGATTCTTCTGATGATCCTCATTTGTGTACCCGACAGGATCGTCATTCTCCGGTGATATTGATACAAATGACTCAGTCTCGGTACTTTCTGCCGTTTGTGCCATTGTATGGCAGAGTTGTCAAGGAATAACCAGAGTTAGCAAGAAATAAACGTTATCAAGTTGTTGTGGAGGCTTCGGATTAAAGTAAGCCGCAAAATAACAATAACGGAACTCCACATTTCCGTTGGGTGAGTCGAAATAAGTATTCAGGGGATTTTAATATAAAAAAGGGCATATATTTCGAATATTAGAGTGCTTAAATAAATGTATGTATTAGTTATAATTAGATTGAAATAATGTGATAGTTGCTTGCGTGTCTTGATATAGGGGGTGTCATAGTTGAGGAATGCAGGTACCAGAGGAGCGAAAGCAGTAAAAAACAACAAAGCCACAAAAGCACCATCGAGCGTCAGAAATATACCACTGATTCTCAGAAATACCCTGCTCGCTCAGACTGCATCAAATATTCATTAGCAATAGTATCTCCAAATGAAGAAGCTGCCGCCATCAAGTGTCTTATAACAGCCATCCGAATGGGATCCGCCTTGTCAGAATCACCCCATCCCGACTGTTCTCTAGTAGCATTAAGATCAAATACTTCTGATGTTAGTGCAAACGGCATGATACATTTTGGGGTGATTTCCGGGTGAGACATAAGCATCAGGGCCAGTTCTCGAAGCCCTGTTACATCTCCTTCTCGTGCTGCTATACACCACAATTTGGCACAGTCTGCAAGACCGTATTGCCTTAATGGTGTCGCTGTAGCAGTCAAATCAACCTGGGAACTAACCATCCCTGTTTGGCATTGAAAAATCGCATGTGCTGCGCTCTCAATTGCTCCTATCACCTCCTCTTTCAGCGATAAAACCGCCAAACTCACGTCCCAAAATGCCTTGCCCATATCTGTCATATCCAAAACCTCTGGTGAAACAAATGCCGCGATAAATTGTAAATCTCTGAATATTGTCCCAGACTTAATGTTGGCGCTGCTCAGAACTCTACGCAGCTCTTCAGCGATCATGTCCGTATTAGGGCCTACTGCTTTTGTTCCAGTCGTTACGCTTCGTCTAGCTTCGACAATGGCAATTACTTCTCCAATAGAAGCGCCCGACCCTACAACACTAGTGGAAATCGAGCTCTGTCTAGTTGAGGCATGATGCAAGGAGCTATTAGGATTGGTAGCTGGTGCAGCCACCCGGTTTGCATATGGGCTTTCTGATCCTGTCACTGATACTACTCCTGAACGATGTCGTGCAGTCGCTACTGATCTGACCGAGCCAGGTGTTGCAGGAGGTTGGTTTGTAGGATTCATGCTCAATGATGATACCACAAGAAGAACTAGTTCATGCAAAATATTGAGTTTCCCTAACGGAGACGGGTTAACTGATAGTGTCTGTAATATTCGTCTATAGGCATCATCAAACTGGAATGGTCGTGTCAAATTTGTCTGTGTTTCATTACTGTTCTGCACAGAAGATACTCTTACAGAAGCACTGACCCTGGGCGCCCTATCACCGCCAATACCAGTCGAGTCCGTAGCCAGTTTATATTGGAAAGAGCTGGACTCAGAGATCTTCCCCGTTAAAGGGTCTTTCAGCTCTATCGGCGGTATTCCAGACAAACGAGCGCTGAGTTTCTTTCTCTGAATTTCTTTGTACTTGATGGCATCCTGAACCAGTTCCGAGTCAAACCACTCATCTGTTTCTGATCCCTTCCACCAACAGCCACTGCCAATGTCCGTGTATATTAAACTCGTTAAACGCATTTGAAGATCCCTTATTTGAGCATCAAGCGTCTCTCGCTTCAAGTCTGTTTCTGCAGGGTTCTCGTCTTCCACTATGAAGGAATCAGCGGCAATCGGCGTATCCTGTTCTAATGGGGGTAGCGCACTTCCGCTCAAACTTTTATAGTGACTGTGTCTGGTAGCTGTTGTGTGCTGTGAGCCCACAGAAGCCGGCCAATTCGTACTTTCTGAGCCGCTGTCGGCCGATATAATTGACAGTCTACTGCTACCAACTACGTCCAAAGATGATAACATATCAAAGAGACCTGAAGATAAGCCTCCATATTCAACCATTGACCGCCTATCTCTGGCGCCAAGTATCTTGTCTCGTGATCCATCGCTACCAAGAGAGCCAGAAATGCTATGGGATCGATTATATGTCGAGGGTGGAGTAACTGTGGCAGGTATGGTATAGCTGCTTTGACGATTAGCTCCATCAGCTTCCAATATAAGCTTCCATAGGCTCCTGTATAGCATACTAGACGTCAGTAAAGAATGACCTCTGTTTCTATCACCCGTAATAGCATCTCCCATTATACGCCGAACCAGATCGTCAACTTCACAGCAGAATCTATGAATCCTTTCCTCACCTTGGCAAAAGTTTTGAATTCCCTGTCCCACAAGCCAATTTTTAGTAGCCTCTGATTCATTATCCGCCAGTTTATTTCCACCCACCAGCTCCTTTGGGGCGAACATCCCGGAAAATGTCTGTACTTGGATAGAAGAGACAATCGATCGTCTCTTGTTTTGATAGTGATTTCGTCTACTGCCATGCATAAACCGCCTAAATAAAGACCCTCCATTGGATACTTTTTCAGGCTCTGCTGCAGCGGCCGACTCGAGGTTTGGTTGAGATGCTGATGCAGTGACAGGATCCTTCTGACGAATAGAATGCGGAAATGTAAGAGAAAATGCAACTTCACGTGCCCTTTTCCACTGAGCATTCGGACGAACCTCTGTAGCATACCAGACCTTCATTTTAAAAATGTCCAGTAAATTCAAAACGGATTCGCATCTCCTTTTGCAGGTATCAGCATCGATCTCGAGAGGAATATTTTGAACTTCAAATTCCGTTAACCTTTGCTTAAGACGTGCAAGATCAATAGACTTCTCATTGTTCAGCGTGAAGATCAACGAATTGTGTATAGAAGCTAATGCTTGTTCACGATTTCCTTTATCGGGATCTGGAAGCATTTTCTCAAGGCATTGTATTGCAGTAGAGTACTCACTACCATCCAAGAACTGTCCCTTTGCCATACTCTTAGCAAGATATTGTTGCAAGAGATCCATGACGTTGTTTGACGATGCGACCGAAAGGGCTGCTCTGGGATTATTGATCTGCGATGCCGCTATTTCAGTGACCAACTTGTTCAGCACCCCCAACACCGAGGTGAGAAGCTGACGGTTTACGCTCGACTGAATGCTTGATCTTTCAAAAGATGATAGCTCAGGATCATGTGCTCTTTTTACAGGTGACACCTGTGGCTGCCATCTAATCTCGTCCATCATAGAGCTTTGAAATCCTTGCTGGACGCATCCTGTAGCATCAACTGTAAACACTTGCCACTTTTCCCGATTAGGATGGGGGATTTCCAGATTCTGCGTTTTTCTAGAACGTAGTGTGTGAAATAAGCTGGGATTCTCGCGGAACTTCAGGTACGGAAATCGGTTAAGCAATTCCTCAATTGCCGGCTCAATGGTCTTGCTAATGTCAGACAATGGATATTTACCATTCTCCAAAGCTGGTAGGTCAGGCGAAATATCTAGCCCATAACCTTGTCTGCTTCTAAGATCGGTGTCCCCAGTGCCTGATGGAACATTGTTATTTTCGGGGGATACTGAACCCCGCGGAGAAATTGATAGCGACATGCTGGAGTACAACGATTGAGTCTGACCAAAAGCAAACCGACGAAAATCGCGATAAGACTTCTGAGGGAAAAAAGATTTGAATAAAGTGAAAATATCAGAGGGCGAGCAAACAATTAAACTCCAGGGACTGGATCCCGTCTTTAAAGATAAGTTTGGTGTGTTTGAAGTCAAATCATCCGGCAAAAGAGAAGTCACTAAGGAATCGAAGTAAGCTTTAACTTTAGATGCAGAAGTCTGTTCAGCACTTTGATCAAAGTAATAGGCGGCCGAAACTATCAGCTTATAAAATTTATCAAAAACTGAGCTCAGTATTTTTTGTCGCTGGTTTTCAGACACATAATAGTCGTCAAGGATACCCTGTTCTTCAGGATAAATGATTATTCGACGCAAGTAAACATTGAAAAGATAATTTATGACAATATATCGCGCAGTGTCAGCTCTGAGTTCCTGTGGAATTTTCAGCAGCACCTGTCTAATGAAGTCTAGAAATGACTCAGCGATGGGTTCGGCTGAGCGATTATCCAGGTAATCGAGAAGCACATTGACAGACGATTCAAGAAACAGGGAGATATCTGCTTCACTGACGTCCTCAAATGATGAAGAAAATGACAACGACGAAGTTGTAGGATCCGTTCGACCGCTTATGCTTTTGGTAGTATCCGTGGAAAGAGAAACATGAGCCAATTCAGGTGACGAGGCCGACGAATTTCCTATTCCGGGTGATGTATGCCTACTATTTGAGGGTTTTCTATGGCTAGATTTAAGGGCCAAAAAAGCACCTTGTTGAAGAATAGTGAGCAGAGCGATTTCCAGGGCCGAGGAGGAGGTATTAGCAGCCTCATTGGCGAACTTGTCCAGAATAGCAAAAGAGACCCTTTCAGCATGCTTGTTTTCAATTAGGGATGCGCAGATAGTAGTGAAATATTCGATTTTATGTGAATATTGATCACCACTGGTAAATATGCAATCATATAAAACATCCAACGGAACAGTTCTACCTATTGAACCGAACCTTTCAAACAAATCAGTAGTCCTGGTCCCCAATACAAACATGTCGAGATCAGGAGGACTCAAAGATATTAATATGCTAACGATAAAATCCGGTTTTCGTACCAGGGCCAAGAAATCCGTGATTATCTTGAGGTTTTGGGGTCTCAACATACTAGCAAATCCCTGTCCATTAGTGGCAACTGCACTATTTAGAACGGAATTCGTCACGTCTTTGGCTTGATAATATGCAGAAGCAAATCGGTGAGGTTCGTATCGTGATAACGAAACCATGCTATGATGAAAGGTATATGAAGCATTGAGTAACCTGTTATAAATATGGCAACGAATGGCACTGTCCAAGAGCTTATTAAAAGCAGCGTTCACACCGGCAAAGGCCGTATTATACTCCATTTCAGCCTGAACCAGGTGATTTATAGTCAACGGAGGTAGATCAGCAGAGGTGTCTTCAGGGATGGAGCCCAGGCTCGATAATGAGGCCATTGAAGGCCGCGAAGAAAGTCCATGAGAAGGAATATCAGGGAATTTGAAATTAGACATCTCATCATGTTAGTAATTAGAGACTATAAGTAGGGTACCAATATGAAATACTTACTATAAGGACATGACTCAGAATGCAATAATAACAGAGGTTAGATGCAAGAACAAATAATTATATAATAAATACGCAGACAATTCAAATTAGAGCCGGAATCTCTGCTTAATAAATAAACCCCAAATATTATTAGTATTTAAACCCTCCGTTTACCGTGGAAATGTCAATGGTTCTAAAGAGAGATGTTTGGAATCAAACTTGTAAACAAATACGGGCCCCTCATTACCGATTTAGGCAAAATGAGCCAGGAACACGAAAATCAAACAAATTGGACTTTTCAACCATTTTGAATCTTTCGAACAAATATCTAGTCTTTTTTCCAACTAATTTTGCCCGTGTTTGGTCATATATGTTGTCTATTGACTTGGTCAGCCGTGCGTATTCTTGAGAACGACCAACCAGCTTGACGACTTGGAAAATTTCTTTCAGTTTATTCCAAACTACCGGACAACATGGCGCCTCTAGCACGACCGGAAAACGTGTTGAAGGTAAGTGATATTATTAAGAATACAATTCAATGTCGAGAATATCCATCTAACTATTTCTAGCGTTCCGAGGAACTCATTGCTGTCGATCAGGCCCCAGCTGCTCTGGAACTGCTCTATGAGACAATCTCGTCCAAAAGAAGCAGAAACGCTCTGCAGTCTGCTTTGGAGCCTATTATGCTGAAATTCATTGATCTCAGTGTAGAGCTTCGTAAAGGCAAGATTGTTAAGGATGGTCTTCATCAATATAAGAAGATTGTTCAGACCACCAATATCAACTCCATTGAAGTCATTGTCATGAGGTTTTTGCATCTCACAGAGGATCGTGTCACCAGTGCTCAGGCTCAGGCTGATAGAATCACTCTGGATGCTGATGACGACTTGGAAGCTGCTGATTCCCCTGAAGACATCTTGTTGTCGACGGTATCTGCTGAGCAAACCAGAGATCGAACTGATCGTGAAGTGGTAACTCCATGGCTCAAATTCCTGTGGGAAGCATATCGATCGACATTGGATGTATTGCGTAATAACTCAAAATTGGAGATTTTATACAAAAATGTGGTTGAGCGTGCTTTTGACTTTTGTTTCAAGTACACTCGAAAAACAGAGTTTAGACGTCTATGTGAACTTTTACGTTCTCATCTTCAAGCCGCTGCTGCACAGTCTAAAACCGGTACTCAGCAACTCAATCCTATTGATTTGTCCGAGCCCGATACCTTGCAAAGGTACCTTGATACCAGGTTTGATCAGCTGAATGTGGCTGTCAAGTTGGAGTTGTGGCAAGAAGCATTCCGATCTGTCGAAGATGTCCACACTTTGCTCACTGTGTCTAAGAGGCCTGCAAAGATCTCGTCAATGGCCAACTACTATGAAAATCTCGCTCGCATCTTTATTGTCAGTGGCAACCAATTGTTCCATGCTGCCGCATGGTCGCGATACTACAGTTTGGTTCTTCAGGCTCGATCGGTTCCTGAGCATGAGTTTGTTCGAATCGCTTCCTTCTTCATGCTTTCTGTATTGGCTATTCCACCTACTTCTTCCACTACTAGAGTCGGCGCCGTCAATGCAAGTCCATCGTTGACTGACGAGCAAAAGCACAGAAACACTCGGCTATCAAGTCTATTGAATCTGTCAAAAACTCCTACTAGAGAATCTCTGCTCAAATCAGCTCTGGCCAAAAATGTATTGGCTCATGTTCGTCCAGAAATTCAAGAGCTTTACAAGATTCTTGAAGTAGACTTCCATCCTCTGAGCATCAAAAAGCGCATTTCCCCCGTCATTGAAAAAATAGGCACTGATTCAAACTATAATGCGTACGTCAAGTCTCTGTATCAGGTCATTTTGACTCGTCTCTTTCAACAACTGTCGCAAGTTTACAAAGTTGTTAAGCTTGACTTTGTTATCAAGTTGGCTTCCTTGCCTGGTTCGTTTAGTGCCAGCCCAGTTGATATTGAAAAGTTCATTGTACGAGGCTGCCACAAGGGAAAGTTTGACATAAAAATTGATCATGCCTCTTCTTCAATAACATTCCGAGATGATGTGTATCAAAAGTCAGTTGGTGGTGCCCGATCAGAATCTCTTTCGTTGCAAAGCACTCCGGCAGAGATTATACAATGCCAGCTATCAAACTTGGCACGAACCTTATCGAAGACAGTGTCTGTTGTTGATCCTGTCTACATTCAGGAGGCTGAGTCGATGCGTTCTGCAGCCGTTGAAGCGGCCAAGACTGGATTGGCTCGAGAGAACCGAGAAATTCTCGCAAGACAGGCCCAAATTGAGCAACAGCAAAAGTTGGAAGCTGCCGAACAGATGCAGCAAGATGAAGAAGAAGCACGAGAGCGAGCTGCAAGAATACAACAAGAGCAAGCGGCCGAACAGCTGCGGCTTATTGAGGACCAGAAGAGACGTGAGCAAGATAGATTACGCCAAGAGCGTGAGGCTATTATGGAGAACGAGAAGCGACAGTTTGCCGAACAAATCAATAGCAAGGGAATTATCCATATTGATGTGGAGAATCTGGAGGATGTTGATACTGATAAGCTCCGTCGCATGGAGTTGAATCAATTGCAAAAGGACAAGAATGACATGAATGACCAGAACCGAGTGACTGGCCGTAGAATGGACCATCTCATTAGAGCGTATCGACAAGAAGAAATACCTTTGTGGCAGGAGGATGCTAGAGCTCAGCAAGAGGAGGATAAAAAGTTGTATGAAGCTAGAACCGAGGCACTCAAGGTGGAATCCAAGCAACAGTACGAAATGGCAGTTGGCCTTAAATCTCGTCTGGAACGATTGGTACCTGAATATAAGGAGTTTAAGAATTCTATTTTAGAAAAGAGAAAGGCGGCTTTGGAGGCCAAGCGACTGGAGAATGCCAAGCTGCTTGCGGAAGAGAAAGGCAAACGTATAGCTCAGGCCAAGGCACGTCGAGAACGAGAAGCAGAGCAGAAGGCCAAGGAAGAGGAAGACGAGAAGCGAGCGGAGGAAGAACGCAAGGCTCGTGAAAGTGCAGCTGCGGCTGCTGCAGAGGAAGAGGCTTCTAAACCAGAAACTTATCGACCGGGTCAATTCCGAAGAACTGGAGTTGCAAGGGCACCGCCTGCTACTGCTGCAAGTGCATCTCCAGTACCTTCTACAGTCAAGGAGTCGGCGCCAGCAGCACGACCCAGTCCCTTTGGAGCGGCCAAGGAGTCAGTGCCAGCAGCACGACCCAGTCCATTTGGAGCAGCCAAAGAGTCGACTCCATCAGCACGGTCCAATCCTTTTGGAGCAGCCAAGGGCCATCCTTCGACCAATGTGTATGACGTCTTGGATCAAGATACTCCAGCTTCGACACCAGCACCAGCACCAGCACCAGCACAACCCAAGCCAGGCAAATACGTACCGCCAAGTAGGAAACGTAATGTGCAGTGATGTAATTCACTGTGAATCAGTAAATGTAATTTACAGCAAAATGGAAATCATGTTGAGTTATTCTAAATGAGATATAGTACTATTTATATGAATATCCAATGCCCTATACGGCTGACCTCCTCGAAGTAATTTAAACACGTAGCACAACATTAGATAGAATAAACCGCGAGCAAAATGACGTTTTTCGACGATATTAAGGAGAATTTCGACGATGTTACTGTAACTGATGGTAAAATTAATACCGGGGAGTTTCTGGAAGCTGCCGAGGGTCTGGTATCATTGTTTGGTAGGTGAAGAGCAACCGGGTGATTGGCATTGGATTTGTAGCAGAATTAACACGCAGATTTGTTTGGAACCAGTGCTTTTTCAGTGGTTCAGAATGACATGAATGGTAATATTGCAAAGATTCGTAATAGACAGTTGAAGAATCCGGTTGCTGGAGAGACTTTGCAAGACATTGTGGTGAGCGAAGCGTCTGAAAAGAAGAAGGATGCCACTCAGGGATTGCTATGGTTGACACGAGGGTTGGAATTCACAGCAGTGGCTATGAGAAGGAACTTGGATAATCCTAATGAGGAATTGAGTGTATCTTTTACTGACTCTTACAATGCCACGTTGACCAAGTATCATAACATGCTTATTCGACCGGTGTTTAAGCTGGCTATGAAAGCATGTCCATATCGAAAGGATTTGTATGAGAAATTGGGAAGTCCTTTAGAAAAGGTGATTGAGCAATTGAAGGTGTGGCTGGCTGCACTGGAGAAGTTGGTGAAGAACATTCAAGATTTCCTAGCTTCAAAGAATTATGCAAAGGGTCTTTAAGGAGGGAAATAGGCTGAGAAGACCAAGAAGAGGAAAGCCATGTCTTGAAGAGGAAATCCATGTCTTGAAAAGTATATAGTGGAGAGGAAGCTTGTATAGATGAGGCTATAACTAATAGAAGTATACAAGGGCATAGTAAGAGCATAGTAAGGGCATAGTAAGGAAGTGGTTTTTCAGTTGAGATATAAAGGATTATTTAAGCAAATATGCTTAGAATATCACATTTCATTCAAAAACAACTTGAGTCATGTTAGCCCTTACTTTATGTATTTCTCTGCCTTCTACAAACAATAGTCATTGAAGACTCACCAGAGTCAACATAGCAGACTAGAATTCCACAAATACTCAGAAAAAACCGCCAACTTATTTAATCCAATATTTATATTCCAGTTATCATCAAATCATCGCCAAATATCATAAAAAAAAACCCCCAAACTCCATCTCTCATCTCAACCCTCAGTCATCTTCTCCACATCCCATATAAACTATTTGATCCTCCACCACCAATTTCATCCACCATGCCTGCTAAATTCGACCCCGACGACCCCAAACGGAGCCCCAATCCCTCGTTCGGCTTATCAATATGGGGCCCTCTTATACCTGCTAGTGATTGTAAACCATGTTTATATACGCTATGTGGTCTACAGATGGTTGGGGGCCTGGTGCTGTTCTGGAAGCCTGGCCGTAATAGCCCAAACGTTTGGACCCGGCGCCTGCTTCGAACCGGAGGCATTTTATCTGGGATTTATCTCATTGGATTCGCTGGGCTGGAACTTGTACGTTTACAGTTAACCAAAGATCCCTGGGCAGAAGACGCAAGAGCTGCTCGTCTCAAGGCTGAGAGTGCAGGAAAACAGCCCTCGTGGTGGTTTGGCCCTGCTGGATATGTGCCAGCCGATTTCAAGGAATGGAGGCAGCGTGTTGAGCTTGGTTTGAAGAAGGCTGATATTGTTGGGGCTCGAGTAGAAGCTACCAAGCAGGTGTATAGTGACATCAAGCATAAGAATCGAGACCGAGCTAGGGACATTTTGGCTCAACTGCAGAAGGAAAACGAGCCGAAATTTGCATCTGGCATCACGGAGCATGTGACGTCTGATCCCGAGTGGGAAATCCTTGAACCTTGGGAACAGTTGCAGGATGAAACGGACATTCTGGTTCGATTGGTGATACACAGTCGAGGAGTGGTTGAGGAGGACAGTGCATAGCAAAATAGAAAACAGCTTTAATAGCAGGAAACGGGTTTTTTTAACATGAATCGGCTTTTATAGCACTATAAAGTTATTTAATCAATTGAATGAAATGTGTAATTTGCCCGGCTTTTCATCTCTTCCTTCTTTCCCACCACCCAATGCTCCTATCCATTTTATCCCTGATATCAGTCTTCGTAGCTACGTCCGCTGTCTATGTAGATGAAGCTTATAATATCGACTGGGCTATTCCGTCTTTAGGCAAAATAGCCTCTGTCAAATATCTTGACGATGTCGTAGTTAGTGCTTCCAAGACGTATGTATCTGGATTGAATCGTACCTCTGGAAGTTTGATCTGGCGAAAACCCGCCAGACATGACACCAGCCATTTGGCTCAAATCTCCAGCTTGCAGTCTTCGGATTTCGCTGTAGGAGATGGCCACTATTTATCTTTGTATGATAAGGTCGGTGCCTTGAAATGGGAGGTGTTGCTGGATAGTCCGATTGTTGGAGTATCGTCGGTGCCTGGAAAACAAGCTATTTTTGTGGCAACTGAGGCCAAATCGCTTCTGAAACTTGACTCTTTACTTGGCTCTGTCTTGTGGAGTAAGCCATTCTCTTTTACGTCTATTGTTGGTTCAATTGATTCGGGTTTCGTAGTGGCTGATTCAAAGGGTCTTCACAGTGTGAAATATGATCAGGACGGTGCATCTTCTGTACAATTCATTGGAAAGGGCACATATTTATACTCGGTTCAAGATTCAGTATTATGGGCTGATGCTTCTGGTAACGTTCATGTGGATAAAGATAAGACTGCTGTTAGTCTCAGCGACAATACGGTTTTATCGCCAGCTCGCAGTCTGGTCACTCAAATCGGCGAGGATCCTGAAGAAATCGTCACTTGGAGCTTTCAAGAAGGTCTAGTTGCAAACGAAAAATTGCCAGAAGGCCCATTAGAATTGGTACAACCTGGTGAAGATGGTCTTAAGTTTTACTCCTCACCAAATGAATTGGGCAGGCACCTTTCAGTAAAAGATGTACTTTTCTTGGAACTAGAAAATGAGCAGGTAGAAAGTGAACTTCTATATGAAGAAAATGTTGGCGTTATTGAAGGGTTTCTGGCTAGGCTAAAGAGGCATTCATCTGCAAAGCCATTCTCAGGGTCATCTGACACTAGTGGCGTAGAACGCCTGTTTGCTAGAACAGTTTTGGTTTTTGTGTCTGTTGACGATACTTTATGGGCAACTGATATCTCTGGCAAGCTTCTATGGACAGTAAAAGATCTCGAGGGTCCATTTGTAGCCGGCGATGGCAACGTCATATTGTCCAAGGACTATGTTGTCGATGTCAATGGCAACTATGAGCCTAAATTTAGCACCCAGCAATTGCATTATGGAGTGGATCATGACGATACTACTATCTATGGCACCTATGGAGAGTCCACGTGGCAGTACAGTTTGGACGGCTACAAGGTTGCAGCAGTGGCCAAGAGAGATGCAGACGACGTTTCGGCATCTATTGGCCTTATTTTGCCCGACAGGAGTGTTCTTTACAAGTATCTCCATCGTGGCACTGTTGCTGCAATTGTGTGCAGTGACGTTGGAGATGCTAAAGTGGTACTGCTGGATGAAGTCACTGGCAGAATACTTCATGAGAAGCGCCATTCTGGGGTTCATCCAGGCACGGTGAAACTTGTGGCTGGAGAATTCTGGATTATCTATACATTTGATAGTTCGGTTGGTCCACAAGTTGTAGTATGGGACTTACTAGAGAGCCCCATACCAAACGAGCGAACCTTTGTGGATGCAAATTACTCGAGTTTTGAAGAATTTCCGCTGCCATATGTGAAGTCAAGAGCGGTGTTTCTTCGTCAAAGTGTCACATCACTGGGTTTGTCTAAAACGAGGTTTGGCATAACGTCGAGAGACATAATAATGGCAATGTCCAATGGGCAAATTGTATCGGTACCTAAAGCGGTCCTTGACTCTAATAATGAAGCCGTGACAGTGCTTGAAATAGATCCGCGCTTTGTGATATCTCACAGTCGGCAGTTGTATGTGGATGAAATCAAATGCTCGGGAACACTGCTAGAGTCTACGTCTGTGGTGGTTGGATTTGGCAAAGATGCGGACTTATTTGTGACACGAATAACCCCGTCGCAGCCGTTCGATATTCTTACGGCCAATTTTTCAAGAAAAAGTCTATTGAATACCATATTGGTACTTTTTGTTGCAGTGGCAGCACTTCGGCCTATGGTGACACGAAAGAAGTTATTGTCCAGTTGGGTATGATAAGAGTTGTCAGGAATTTATGGAGTGATCTATATTGGCTCTACTAGTATAAATTGCTATAGAGTAATTGGTACAATTCTGGCGAAAAGCGCAAGTTTGGAGCGATATCGACATATTGGCACTTAGCTAGCCATAAGCAACATGATCTATCAGCATTGTGAAATGGATTTAAGTAGTATGATGGCATTTAAAAATCAGCTAATTCTCAATCATATAAAAAAATCATATATGATGAAATTTACTTAAATTTTCTATTATCTCCACGTTTTCGTAGCATTTCAACCTGAAAGTTTCAACCAAACAAACCCAACTTCACCACCTAACCATCATGAAGTTTCTCAATTGGATCACGCCAATTCTCGTTGCACTAAACACAGTGACTGCACAGGAAGAAAAGCTCCAAATCGGCGTCCTGCATAAAGTAGAAGAGTGCCCAATTAAATCGAGATCCGGTGATGTCGTCAGCGTTCATTATACAGGCATGCTGCCAGATGGCTCCATCTTTGATTCGTCTCTAACTCGAAACAATCCCATCAAATTCCCATTGGGAGTTGGCCAAGTTATCAAAGGCTGGGACCAAGGATTATTGGGAATGTGCGTGGGAGAAAAACGTAAATTGACCATTCCTCCTTCCCTAGGCTATGGGAAGTCTGGTGCTGGTCCCATTCCTGGAGATGCCACTTTGATATTTACCACTGAACTGGTAGCAATTGACCGGCCTGGCCACAATGAGTTATAGGCGTAGTAAATCGATAGATGTAGTGAGATTTATAAACAGCGTAAAAGAGGTATTGTACGTAAGCCAAGGCTCTGTGCAAAATGAGCATTTAGTAGTGTTTGATAGTTCGTTCAATCCTCCGACGGTGGGCCATGAGCATATAGTGCAAATGACTCGAAAATACGGCACTAAGGTCGTATTAATGCTCAGTGTGCGTAATGTAGATAAGCCAGTTGATACACCACAAAATCTGCAACATCGTGTGGAAATGATGCTGCGTATGAAGGGATGCTCTGATGCTGATATATGTTTGATCAAGGCTCCATTGTTTATAGACAAGCTAAAACTTTTACAGCAACATCATCCTAGCAAATCAGTGACATTTGTCCTAGGTGCCGATACTTTGATTCGTTTAATTGATGGCAAGTATTATCCTCAAGGGATGGACAGTTTAAAGGGTTTTTTTGCCAATTGTAAGGTGCTATGTATGTCCCGCAACGGTGATAGAGGCCCTACCGTTGATCCCGAGCTCAAATGCAATATAGAATACCTGGAAATCGATGCTCCGGTTTCTTCGACCTTGGCCAGATCACAAATGGCTCAAAATGGTACAACAGACGCTGTTAGTGGGAATGTTTTGCAATATATTTTGCAGAATAAGCTCTATAAGTAGCAATCTAAGCTAAAAACCCCTCACACAAGACTAAATACCCGGTCGAAAAAGTCGTCATATGTGGCATATTGAGAAAGATCCATAGAATTGGACATATACTCCACTATTACTTGGCTCGGCGGGTCCTGACTAGATGACGTTGGCTGTCTCATGGCTGGTAGATTAGGTGTCAATGGTTGAACACGTTGTTGCTGTTGCTGAGACAATGAAGGGTCAGAAGACTGTATAGGCGATGTAGCTGTTTTAGCATCAATTGAGCTTGCAGGGGATATTATGGCTGGGGCTTCTAGCTTGACGTTTTTGAAGTTCTCAATGATGCTTTTGATGAGATTGGCGATAGAATGTGTAATGTCACGCGATTTGATGCCCAGATGCGATATATACCAATATACCTTTGTCATAAGAACAAGGTTCTCTTTATCTTCCGAAGTGTTAGTTTCACACAGTATTAGGCATGCGTAAATGAGCACGCATAGTGGGTAATTCGGCATAGCCTCAATGACTGGGGGTTGGATGGTCAGAAAGAGTCCGATAATCTCCTTGCAGCTGTTTACCACAAGCGATAGGTATTTTTTGTCCATGTCAGTACCAGGCCTATAAGAAGCAATGACAATGGCATAATAATAAGATATATTGAGGCTCTTTGCTCGGTCATTAGGGAACAACGGCAAGGCTTCTTCATACCAATTGCGAATGACAGAGAGATCCTTAGTAGCCAGACGGGTCAGGAGTTTGATTTCTGATGCAATAATACCGTCCATATTGCTGGCTCCCTCCAGTAGAACCACCTTTGAGCTTTGAGATAGATAATCGGCAGGAATCATGACCTGACGAGACGAAGCCACAGCATATTGCATATGGCATTGGCATAAACTATTCCAAAGCCTGAATAAATATAAATCGTGCTCGGTGGTATTCTTGAGAGAACTTTCTGCCCGAATAACGATTTCGGCAAATGATACCGATAGGATGTACAATTTGAGGGCGTAACCGGTGAGCAACCACGAGTCGAAAATTGGTTGTAGCGGTTTCCTGGCCACATTGAAATGGGCCATATAAAGCATGGCCTCAATGTCATCATGTCTAAGTGGACTTGTCATGAGTCCTATAGCTAAAAGGTTGCGAACAAGGCCAAATAATTGGACCTGGAGCTCGTCATGGGTAGATTCCTGATCAATTCGCATACCCTGCAAGGTCATGACACCCATAAGCAACGGGGAACAGTTTGCAATACTATGACGAATGACATAATCAGCGCACTTTTTAAGAAACATTGCACTAAGCCGATGGCAATATTGGGGTCTCTGTTTGATCCACAGAACCAGGGGTTTGGAGCCTTCTTCCATGGGCTCATAACGCTCGTTCCTACTGAATATGCGATGGTCAATGGACCTTATAATTGACATTGGAGCATATTTGTTATTAAAATCAAGGTCGTGCAAAAGATCCAATTGTGGGCTATCTCGGTTTACGAGTTCATCCCTAAGTAAAGACAGTCCAGGACTAGCAGAAGCATGCGATCGTTCAGAATTGGCTGTAAGCAGATCTTTCATCTGATTCATTGAAGATTCGATTTGATCCAATCTCTTGTCGATATTATTTGCGTCGTGATCTTCTTCGACCTCTTCATTGCCACGGATAGCCGTCAATGAGCATGTCAATCTGAGCATATTGCATCGATGGCATTTTTTATGTAGAAAGTCGTAATCGCATCGAGTCTTAAGCCGTCTACAAGTCAGACATGACAATGACCGGCGCGTTCTTTTCTTGTCCATTGTTGTTAATAATATAAAGTTATTAGGTTATTAAAAGGTTGTATCTTGATAACCGGAATGGAAATGTACCACGATTTTGCATTTTTTTTCCTTGTGAACGAGAGACATTTTATACACAAGAGCCAAAGAAGATAGGGTTAAGTTAGAAGAAATGTTTCAATGGGCAAAGATAAAGTATTAATTAGAGGAATATTTATATATGAGAATATAATTGGAATTTTATGAGTTATTTTCTGCATCTTAAACAATTAAGCTCTAAGATCCACCCAGCAACATAAAGAGGTAAAAGTAGATGGGAAATGCCCAATGGATCGGAAAAATGCTGGAACATGTTAGGAAAAAAAAAACGCTGGAGAGATGCTAAACGAGGCTAAAAATATCAAGTTAAATGTATACAATTGGAGGATACAGAGAAAATACATCTATTCTAGTCTAATTGACAAATTAATTCATTCACCTACAAATACTATACTATTAATTAGAAAAACACTCACACAAACTACACCTCTGCAACATCCCTCAACAGTTGCATTGTCTTGATGTAGTTTCTAATAGAGAATGGCAGATAGAATTTGCAAAGCATCATCATGCCTTTTAAAACCTTTAAACAAACTGAATCAAAAAGGCAAACACAGCTCCAAACAGTGACATGCCTTCCACAACAGGAACTCCGGCTCCACCCTTGGACTTGGAAGATGACGAAGATCCTCCAGTTCCAGTAGCTGAGGCTGCTGCACCACTGGCACCAAACGAGTGGCCAGAAACTGTAGTAGTAATAGCAACACTGGTAGAAGACTTCTTAGCCTTGCAAACATAAGAGTCACCTTGGATGTCTCCATCAGAGTGGGCCTGGTTCCAAGCTGAGCAGTTGAACTTGGTAGAAGACGATTCAATATCAACACCACCCTTGACAACATTAAGCGAAGGAAGGCTGGCTGCACTAAAGTTACCAATAAAATTGATGGCTCCACCAACAGAGTTAACCTTGGGGAATCCAAGGATACTGGTAAGTTCAGTGTTGTTGGCAATCTGGAAACCACCACCAATGGTCTTAAGCTGAGGTGCAGAAGCATTCGACAATTGTGAGTTAGACACAATTGACAAAGAGCCACCAATCTCAGTAACCTGGGGCAAAGCCAATCCGCTGATAGTGTTGTTTATGAAACCAAGTGATTCATTCACCTTGGTGAGGTTTTGCAAGGAAATGCTGCCAACGTCTCGAAGAGTGATATTGTTGGCCCAAACCAAAGAGTCCAAAGTCACTTGAACGGATTGAGCATTAAACGACACTTCAAGAGCATTAGACACCTGTTCCAAATTGACATCAATTGTCTTCAAATATCGGTTGTTGTTGATATTGAAAGTAGTAGCATTGCTAAGACTGATACCTTCCAAAGAGTTAAGACCAGTATCAGAGATAACAACGTTATCAGCATAGGTAACACCAGTGTTGAACGACAATCCAGATATAGCTGGCAAAGTGACCCAGTTAATCGAGGAAACTGAAGACAGCTCAGGGAAGTTAAGGTTGCTCAAAATGGTGGCTACAGTGATGCCAAAAGTACCGTTGATGGTCTGGAGATTAGAAGCACCCACACCACTTAGCTGGGTGACATTGTTAATAGTCAAGTCACCATTGAGCTGCTTAACGCCATTAATGTTGAGCGTTCCAGCCGCGTCTGAGTTGAATGAAATATCACCCGTATAAGTAGAGCAGCCAGAAATACCATCCAAATCAGACTGGGACGTAACATTGACGCCTCCAGAGCATGAGTTTGCAGCAGATGCTACTAGTTAGTATATATTCCGAGGGAATTTTTGAAAATTTTTTAGCAATTTTTACTAGGGTGTTTGCTCGCGTCTTTTTTTTCCTTTCACGTCACGCCCGATTTGTCCCCTTGCCAGCCATCTTATAGGTGGGATAGGCAGTGCTGTTCACAATGTGAAACTCCTTGACTGCGGCGCAGACCAAAAGGAGTAAAAAGGGAGGAAAATCAAGTGTAAATGACTTGGCTAACAGCAAACAAAAACTTTGTAGGATTGTGGTCCAATAAGCATGTGAGTATGCTTGCCATTATCGGTTTTGCCGTTTAACAATAGGGCTACTTTTTTCGGTTGAGTTTGGTTGCATGAGTTTTGGCAGATGCAGAAAAGTTTGCCCGATCAAGCAATACAATAACAAGGAAAAGTTTCACAGACAAACAAACGTCAGACAAAGAGCAAGTTTTTGTAGACAAGGCTGAGATTTACGCAGGTAGATTATTGTAAATAACATATAGCCAAAAAAAATCTAATAAAAAGCATCGCATTGTCCAGCATTTGTTGTCGCTTGTGTGTGGTTTAGTGGCTTGATGCCATGTTACTAAATATATGCATTTTGCACAAACTCCTCTTTCAAGGCTGGTTCGAGCGCATAACATTGAGAAAACATAACAAAAAGCAGCCATAACAACCAAACAACTTTGAGCAAATCGACCCAGCAAAAGAGCTATGTAAAAGAAATCAATAGGTTAATACTTACCAATAGAAATGGCACTAGCCAAAGATAATAAAGTTACTGTGAAGCGCATGTTGAAAAAAAATAGAGGTCAAAATTTGTCAAAAACCGCTCAAGATCTTGAAGTAAAAAAGCACACGAAAGTAAAAAGATTCAATAGAAAAGTAATAAAACACTAGCGAATCCAGTTCAGAAGCTAATAATTATCCAATTCTACTAAATAGTTAAAGCAACGAATCGGTTTCTTAGTCGGTTGTACCAAGCGATTGAATAGGGAGGTGGGAAGGAGTAATAAAATGGTTGGCCGATGTTTATTCACTTCTTCTTTGCAACAAAAGTAACCAAGAGTGCAACTAAAACGCCGCAGCGGGGTTTCTTTGGAATGTTTTATTAGCTATATAGACTATACTGAATCAATTGTAGCTGAAATTGTAATTATGATTATAATTAATTCTTCAATTGCTGTTCCTGTCAAAGTGTCTTAGCTTGTAAGTTCCGATAATTTTTCATGCATGGCACGTGACAACCCTGGCAGTCTTTCCTCGGCTTGGCTCAATATTTTCTTCAAGTCATTAATTATACCATAGTCAATCTTTGACTGGATCATTTGCCCAATATCATCTAGAACTCGGAGCATTTGGTTATGAAACATAGCTGCCGAATCATCCTGTTTATGCAGAATGGTGCCGATTGATGTACATTCTTGACTTTGCATATCAAGCCCACTTATGCATTGATCTTCACCCACTGCGGTAAAATCCCAATCGATATCGCTATCGGTCGTTTCAAATACCTCTCCTGAATGTGGTGATTTCCTGCAACCTGGTGTTTCTGACTTCATTTGCTGCTTCGCCGCCTTATGTTTTAGATTCGTACGATGTTTCTGACTGCTCAATAGTGTATGCATTTTCAACAAATATGATCGACGAGACGCTGTTTTGATCAACTGATTGGCTGTCAACAATTGCTGTGCCGTGGGCCTTTCAGCCGGATCCCTGGCCAGACAATCCGTTACAAACTGCTGTAGTAATTCACTCGGATTTGTACCAGTTACCTTCAAATAGTCCGTTGGTGGATCTTCATTTACCACCTTTTTCAGAACCTCATACACTTTTAGATCCTCGTAAGGAACATGTCCTGTGGCCAGTTCAATGCATGTGATGCCCAAGCTCCAAATATCCACCTTGTAATCATAACCTCCGGCACGCTTAGATTTAAGAATCTCGGGCGCCATCCAGCATGGAGTACCAACCAAACTTCTCTTTCGAGGCATTGTCAGTGTCAATTGTCCTGAAATGCCGAAATCAGCTAGTTTGACTCTCCCCTTGAAGGTTACTAAGATATTGGCTGCTTTGACATCTCGATGGATTTTTCTCTGACAATGCAGATAATCAAGCCCTTGCAGTGTTTCTCGCAGTATATATGCAATGCAAGTCTCATCCAGACCGGCGTTGTTGGTTGATTTTCGTGCAATTTTGAGTAGATCGGCACACGATCCTCCCCCACAATACTCCATGATGATCCACAGATTTGTATCTACAAGCAAACTTCCATAATACTGGACTATATTCTTAGACCTCAATTGACTCAGCATCCCTATTTCTAGTAGCAATTCCTTCACTTCGTCGCCATCGGTGTCTATATCAACAACTTTGATAGCTACAGCCTTGCCGCTGCTCTTTTCCATTCCTCGATACACCTTTCCAAAGCTACCTCTTCCAACCAATTCTTTCTTTTGATAGCGTTTCTACATGTTAATTTAAGTCTTACATATATATGTATTTTTACCTACTGTAGCCATTTTTAGCAAGATTTCTAATAAGCCATTCGTAAAGCAATATGAGCAAGAAGAAGAAATGATGAAGATTGATATTATATAATTATATGCAAACATGACCCGCAAATTAAAAACCACAAAATCAGCCGATATTGGGCCTCTCTCTATTACTGAAGCCACTACTCAGGCGTTTCTGTAGCTTAACGCCCGGTGTCGCGGATTTCTTCTCTGGTGATAACACAGCTGCCGCCCCACCATTGAACGCTGTTGATCCACCACCATCGGTCTCGATTCGTAATTTTCGAGAAACCAAAGTACTCTTACGTTTCAGGTACGCCTTTGCACTGTCTGACAGCTGAACCGGAGGCAGCTGTGTAGGAAGCTGAGCACCATTGAGAAGAAGTAGCTCCACAACCGGAAAGGTGGTGGCATTATCAGATGCACATTTGAAGGCGTATATTAGTAATGGCATGTTTTCTGTATCCTCTGCGGCTACTGACGGCTGATTGCTGTCATCATTGGCGACAAGGGCATTTGGATTGGCTCGCGATGCCAGAGCCCGAAGTATTTCTATCAAATTCTGTTCCGCAACTGCCTTACGAAGATGCGCATTTGGCCGTTCCAGTCCTTTGATGTATTTCTTCTCCACATATTTTTTGGTAATGAAATTGATCCGATTTGGCAGCGGATATGGTTTGGCTGCAGTCATGCCTTCTTCCCACACTGCATTTAGCTTTCCATTATCCACCTGTTTCAGCAACTCGACTACTTCGCGTGTAAATGACACCGTATCAAGCGTAAGAGACCGTATCTTACTAATATGAGATCCCAGTGATCGATGAACTCCTGAACAGTCTATACATAAAATGACAAGTAGATTTATCGACACCCAGTCAACTCTTTTGGTGACTCCGCAATCAGCACATTTACGATTGTCAGGCGACTGTTGGATGATTTTCAGCAAATCATCAGCTGTATGCAACGGAGCCGCTGGTTCATTTCCTGCCTCCAGTGCTTTAGCGAGTTTACCTTGGCGGCTGCTACCATTATTATGATCGAAAATGGGCTGTTTCACCGCCGTTGGGCCATTACCGTTAGCTCGAGTAGGAGTGGCCGTTAACAAGCCATCATCTTCAATAACAGCATTATCTCCATCTCCGTCGAAACTCGAATTGATACCATTCTGTATCGCTCGAGTCCAGCTTCGCATGTCATCGTCAGAAGTAGCCTGATAAACTCGCTTAAATGCTGGTGTCACAACTTCAAAACAAAACCGTCGATCAGCTGTGCGCGCTTCTCTTACACATGCTGTCTTCAGATTAATCGGCTCATTACGCAGATCCACGCTTTGCTTCCAGTTTGTATACTCGCTGAGTTTTCCGCCAGCAAGTACCACCCAGTACTTGTGCCATCCAACTTTATTAAGGTTCGCCAATGGTTCTCCCGCACGAGACATCGACCAAAGTAAGCCCTCCTTTCGATGACTGTCAACTGTACTTTGGCCATCTGAACTCCCGCGAGAAGCAGCTCGACCAAAGCTCACAGCCCGAGGAGTCACAGGAGTCTGTGGCCGAGTACCCGCCGCAGCAATAGTACCGGCAGCACCAGTATCGAGCGTGATTCGTCCGATGTCAGGAACGCTTTCAGTCGCAGCACTCATACTATTGTTTGGAGTATCGTCATCATAAATTTCGGGGAGAAATTGGCCTCCCGCTGGTATCTTATTCACAGGTGACATAAAGGTAGCGATATCATCTTCATCCTCCGAAGACAGTTCACCATCAGCACGACCCGATGATGCTACAGAGGTAGCCATTTTCAAAACAGGCTGCTCCAGTGCACGCCGATGTGTTTCTCTGCGAGTACGATACCTTGACCAATCCTTGTGAGCGTCTTTGATTTCCTCCACCATCGGATCCAATATCGGCTTCACCTTTTGCTTAAACAAGTCCGACGTAGCTATGAGTCTTGCAGACTCCGATTCCGCATACAGGGCCAGATGATAGATGACATCCAGCTGTTTGCGGCCACCATGCAAGTCGGAAAGAAAGGAGTAATAGTCGAAGCGAGACAGTTCAAAAGTGCGCCGTTTCTCCAGGTATTTTGAATCTCTGTCGGACTTTTTCTTGCCCTTTGCTTCCTGTTTTACAGATAAATATCGAGATAGCCATGAATAATACTGGGCCGAGTCCTCTTCGAAGTCCCGTTTTCGGGTCTCGGCCAACTTGATCTCTTGGTCATATATATAACGTAGTGGCTCTACTACATGCATTTTGAACTCCAGGCTCGATGTGTGCATGAACTCTGATATGCCATTGTACGGGATGCGTTTATTGAAATAGCTCTGGGCCAGAGTCTTAAACCCGGCCACTTCATGGTCACCGGCATCCTTGATGGCATCATCAAACATGCGGTAGGCATCAGCCAGAGCCTCCTGTCGTTCAGTGAGCAAAATGGCTCGTTTGAGGATTTTCTTAAGAATAGCTTTTAACTGTACATTTTTCTTCTCCAAAGAGCTCACGGTAGCCCGAAATAAAGGGCCGTCTTCAAGCATATCAGGCTGATTGACCGACTCTGTTGTAGGACGAGGAACAGCCACAGGTTTTCCAGAAGCTTTGACTGTATCTATAGCTGATTCGCCCTGAGCACTTTGAGCAATGTCTGGTAATGCAATAGGAATTCCCGCAGGAGAAACATTGTCCATTGGTGACGTCGACGAGACATCAGAACCCACTGATGAAGACATGTATTGTTCTCTGAAGACATTTTGAATACTGTTACTAGGATGATTCGGAAATTCCGACGATGAAAATGCAAAAGGGGCAGGTGATTTGATATTAAGAGGGCTCAACGGCTGGTATGACGAAGACGGCACCTCTGATAACGCCGACAATGAGCCACTGGTACTTGATAAGTCGGGAGGCGATTCGATGTAAATGCAAAATGCTGCGAGTTTAGACAGTTTATGGTCGCGTTTGTCATATTCCGCGAAACATAAAGTCTTTAGGCCGGAAGAGCCAACTGCAGATGCAGAATCAGCCACCCAAGTCCATGTGAAGTCGGCGGGTTGCATTCCTGCAGATTCAAAGCTTCCTAGAAGCTTGACGTTTTCCTCGTTTTGAATATTAGGATTGTGGAAAAGTTCAGTGGAAAGAAACGATTCTAGCTGAGCAACGTTGGACGCTATTATCAACGTCAGGCCATCCATGGGGCCCAGCAACTCGAGTCTGAATCGGAAATGAATCCTTGATGCATATGGGATCTTAAGAATAAAAGCATTGGTAGTGGAATCGAGAATAAATTCCGGCGGTCGGTTCCCGGGGCAAATCAGGTCGGTGTCCCCTTCGCCATTGATACTGGCCGTCAACAGCGGCATCTGAGCACCCCTAGACCCTCCAGAGACGCCTATACTGGCGACCCTGAAGCGACCTGGTTTTAGAATGATCAGATTCGAGGTAGAATTGCCCATTTTAAGGCCAATAGTAACGAGCTAAGCGTTTGAGATTGGTGCTGAATGGGAAGCTACGAGGCGTGCTCAAACATACGCTGACAGATTCAAGCTAGTATGGATTTGTGAGAGATTTGGTACAGTTAGGTACGGAAAAAAACAAGTCATTCATCATTTATTGGTATGATTATTTCTCCTTGTAACAATCAATCATGGTCTAGGTCATGCTATTAAGGTGAAAAATGGTCCAAAGAGGTTTTTGTCTATCGTCATAGCAATAGTAATAGCAAAGCAAAATGAGCAACATAGCAAACAAGCAACATTGCCACCAGAGCAAAGGAAAAATTACAGAAGAATGGATTCAACGTATCAAGAAATAAATGATTCAACTTGTATATATTAATTAGTACATAAAAAGTCAGAAAAAAAAATCAACAGGGTGGCATCATTTCCAGTGCATCAAATAGTTGTAGCCATTCAAAGCACATCTATTAGGTATGCCAGCCACTATAAATTTGAAAAAAAAATTAGATAGAAAAGAAAAAAAAACCAACAAAAAACCTGCTTGTTTTATAAATAATAAAAAAGGCAACTTAGTTGTATTTTTTTTTTTTGTTAGCTAGAAAGATAAAAAAAAGGTGAAGCGTTCTTGTTCGAAGATGTTTAAATTAAAAAATGCATGATTAGGTAGGTTTTCACGGAAAATATATAGCAATCACAACCGAGCCATAGGCCGGCAATAATCTACTATAATCCTTTAGCAGCATTTGTAGAAATTTAGAGAACAAGAGCAACACCTCCAGCAACAACGGCACCAACGATACCGGCGTTGAGAACGTGCTGGACACCAGCATCTGAAGTGGTTCCAGAAGGAGTAGAAGAGCCAGCGGTACCATTGCTTCCGGCAACAGTTCCATTAGCGGCGAAGGCAGTGCTGACAATAGCAGCGACAACGGCGAGAGTCTTGAATTGCATTGTTATTATATGTATAGGTGTTGTTGTTGATGCTTTAGTTGGAACCTTGTTGGCCGATAAAGATACAGTTGTGTAAAAGGGTGGAAAAAATTGGTCTAACGAGCGAATTAATCCTATTTATATTTTTTTCGGTGGCAAGGGGGATAAAGTGCTATATGGAAAAAAAAGGAAACTTTACAGATGGAATATTACCTGATTTGCTCACACATGAAAATATTAATGGTAACAGCCGTCTCAATTAGGCAACCCTCCATATTGACAAAGGGGCTTGCCATACAAATAGATAGCAAACGAGATCTAACGAAATTGTGCAATTTTATTTTCCGGTGGCTGGTTTAATGAGAGCAAACTAGGAATTATTGCTACAGAAGAAAAAATTCATATCCAAATATATAGATAGTGTTGTCTATAAAACTATATAAAGTATCCGGACAGATCGGAACATTTTCCGTAGCTTGTTTCACGGGAACCTTGATTGTCACAAACCTTTTTTTAGGGCCCCTAATACACGGTCAACTTGAGCCAAGAAATTGCATAGCCCTTCCATATCATAATCCTTTACTGCAACTATTGTTTGCTACGTGATACATTTTTATTTTTTTTTCTCTCCTTTGCTCACCAAATAGTCATTTACGGCACCGCCATCTATTTCCGTAACCTGCAACTTCTGTTTTGGGATAGTCCCGTTTTTCCATTGCGTTCTGCTTGCGCCTTGGGAGAAAATTTTCGCCATTTAGCTTGTGGGACTAAATCCGATAGTCACCCGTTTCTATAAAGTCAAACAACTTCTTGAGTATTGCATGAGTGTTTTACACATCTCATATCTTAGAAATTCTACCATAAACTTGGCTTTATTCGTCTGAAAATACAAACTTTTCATTCATGTAACACGGTACTAATTTAAGAAGTTAAAATATGAAATGGCGTCTGTCGTGCCTCCGTGCGGCGCTCTCTCACAGCCCCTTTGCACACAGCGCGCGCAAAAATAAATCTCCACCCCCTTTTCGATCGTCCCGTCCCTGTCAAACACGCAATTTCCCGGATTTAGCATATAGGCAAGGAGAAAATTAAAACAAAACAAAACAAATTTCAACTTAAAACATTTGATTTCTCTATCCTCATAACGCGTAAGGGCGCCTCTATGTAATAAATATATTTTACAATAAACGCGCTGGCTGCACGGCAAATCAAGTAGCAGCTGTAAATTGCGCCAAAAAATTATTAAAATCATCCACGAGGACAAAAAAATCCCGTTCAACATAAAAAAATCCACGAGAACAAGGTACTTTTGTGCCAAAATATGCAAAGAACAATGAGTTACTAATCAAACATTGAAAAAAAAATTCATGCTTGAATAAAGTGTGTGTGCTGTATAGTTTTTTTTTTCTCCTTCGTTGCTCTCCTTCCCCCTTCAATTCATCTCTCCAAGTTATGCTCATCATTCTTTTCTTGTTCCCATGCAATCAACCAAAATATTATATCTACCAAATTCAATAATACTCCCTCAATTTTTTGCTCTTTTTACCACCAATTATCATTTTGGTTTCCGTAAGAATAGTTGCCATAGCCTCCTCCATTGGAGTATCCACCGCCTCCATAGCCGCCTGAAGAATAGCCTCCTCCATTACTAGATTTAAAATCATGATGGGCTCCTCCGCCTCCACCACGACGGAAATCTCGTGAACCCATGGATCGACCACCACCTCGGGATGATCCACGACCACCACCTCCACGGCCAAAGCTCGTTTCTCGTTGAATGCTCTCCAAAAACGATGGAACTTCTTGGTTAGCTTCCTTAAGAATGTCAATCAAGTCACGTACAACTCCCCGGTTTCCTCGGTTGAAAAATGCCGTAGCAATACCAACGTTACCGGCTCGACCTGTTCGACCAATTCGATGAACATAGTCATCAATGTCAGTCGGCAAATCATAGTTGACAACATGAGTGACATTGGGAATATCCAATCCTCGAGCTGCAACAGCCGTGGCGACCATAACGTTAGCTCGTCCTGATCGGAAAGTATCCAAGGCTCGTTCTCGTTCTCGCTGGGTTCGATCACCATGGATCGAAGTGGCAGCAAAGTTCTGCGACAACAAAAAGTCACACAGATTATCGGCCATTCTCTTAGTTTCAACAAAAATTAAAACCAATCCCTTGTCTGCAGAACTAGTCAAAATGTCAAGTAAAACCGATTTTTTCTCCTCATCCTCAACATACTCAATTCTCTGGGTGATATTTTCAGATGTAGAACCAACTCGTCCAACAGACAAAAACACATAATCTTTCAAGAAATCTCGAGCAAGCATTTGAATGTCTCGCGGGAAGGTGGCTGAAAACATGAGTGTCTGACGGTCTTCAACTGAAGGCATATCTTCGCCCTCAACGATTCGTCGAATCTGGGGTTCGAAACCCATATCAAGCATTCTATCAGCTTCATCCAAAACCAAATATTGGATATTAGACAGAGAAATTCTGCCTCGCTCAATCAAATCGACCAGACGGCCAGGGGTGGCAACTAACAAGTCGCATCCCATTTCAATCTGCTGGAGCTGGGAGCTAATATCGGCACCACCATAAACTACGCAAGGTCGGACCCAAGATCTGTAAGAAAATTTCTTGGCCTCATCGTAAATCTGAGAAACCAGCTCTCGAGTAGGCGCCAAAATCAGGGCAGTAGGAAATGCCTTTCGATTAAAGGTTTTTTGAGACTTTGCGCTTAAATCACTGGGGCCATTTATAAATGACTGAGAAAGAATGGGGAACAAAAAGCCACCAGTTTTTCCAGAACCAGTCTGTGCGCACGCCATCAAATCTCGGCCAGCTGCTACAATAGGAACAGAGTATTTTTGCACCGGAGTGGGCTTGGCGTACCTGGCTAAAGCAATATTAGACAATAAGTGTTCAGCCAAAGGAGGGCTCTCAAATGACGACACTGGTTCAGGCACATCGTTACCAGTGGCTTCGACGGGGATTTCATCATAGTTATCAAAGTTGATACCAGTGGACTGGAAGCCTGTATCTTCAGCAGAGCCAAAAAGTTCCAGTTCAAGCCTCTTGTTGGCTGGACCCGGCACATGTTGACCGTCTATAAACTGGCCTCGGCATTCACGAGAAGCAGCTGCAGCAGATGAGCCGCCTCGTCCACCGTATCCGTTGTTGTAACCGCCGCCACCACCACTGTACCCTCTTCCACCGCCTCTGGAGTATCTGCTTCCGCCACCAAAAGACGAGCCGCCATAACCGGAAGATCCATAACCTGACGAACCATATCCGCTTCTTCCTCCAAATCCTCTAGACTGGCCTCTGCCACCTCTGGAGCCAAAGTCGCCGAAATCAGACCTTGAGCCTTCGCCTCGCGATACATGAGGCGGAACGTACTTCTTAGGTGCCTTATCTTCGACACTTAGATTCTGCATATCATTTGTGATATTTGCCATACTTTTATAATCGTCTTAAGATTATTAAACTTGATGATTAGAAACTTTTAAAACCTAAAAAAAATTCTTCTTTGTATAAAAGAAAAAGGTTGGAATGAAGAAAAAATAATATAAAAAAAAAAGGTAGCTATGAAAAATTTTGTCTGTGTTCACGTGATGGTCAGTCACGTGTGCTCTATAAATTTCAACAAACTTGAGTTAAAGTTGACAAAAGATATAACATATATAAAAACAACAAAACTTTGATCTTTTTTCACATAAAGAATTCTATAGAATGCATCTTCTCCCATGTCCCTCAGACTCCTTTTTTCTCTTTATCTCTCCTTTTGCTCTCTTGTTCTTATACCCCTTTCAGCCCTACACCCTCATTGTCCATTGTTTCTCAATATGCTAACACGTCACGAGAAGAAATCTTGTTAGTATCGAAAACAAACTATCCTACCAAAACCAAACATGGCCAAGATTGAGTTTATCAAGACGCCGGCAGCAGCTCAACAGGCAGAGGCTTCTACAACGACGGGAGTACGGACGACAAAGGTAAGTTATGATAGAAATTCTCTTTTGATTCCAAATTGACTAACAGTCAAGTATCCAACCATAAAAAATGGTCCCTTAATTGCCGAAGGACCTGGATCTCGTAGTTTTTCCAACGTAGTTCTTATCGGATTGGGTTTACTTTTACCATTGTATTGTAACTGGAAGATCCTTGGATCTGGCTTATGGACTTATTGGCTATGGGTTATTGTATGGTTTTTCCCCGTACTGTTGTCATATTGGTGGATAGCATCTGGATATTCTCCCCGATTGAACGACAAATGTAAGCTTCCTGAGCGAAAAATCGAAGAGTATCTGGATTTTCATGACCCTTCATTGGCCTCCAAATATTCTGGTGATAAAAAAATCCCCATGGAGACGTTTCATGAGCTTTATTTTGATAATAAGGTCAGTTTCAAGGGCGATGCTCTCGATGTCCTTGAATATCGTCACGATTGGGCTTCTTGGCAATTCACTGCTTCCCTCTTCAAGTTTTTCCTTACAGGAATGATCCCTGAGGTCATTATGCACTCTCGATCCCAAGATGAGGAACAGGTTCGAGATCATTATGACCGAGGTGACGACTTTTATTCGTTTTTCCTTGGTCCTCGCATGATTTATACTTCGGGCATTATTTCTGATATCCATAAGGAGGAATCGCTTGAGGTATTGCAGGACAACAAATTGCGTGTTGTATGTGAAAAAATCAACCTTCAAAAGGGTGATCGAATGCTAGATCTCGGATGCGGATGGGGAACTTTGGCTCGATATGCATCTACTCAGTATGGTGCTCATGTCACTGGAATCACTCTGGGTCGCAATCAAACTGAATGGGGTAATACCAATTTGCGCAAGGATGGTATCACTGAAGAACAATCAAAGGTTTTGTGTTTGGATTACCGAGATGCACCGCTTGCAGATGGTGGATCCAGGCGATACAACAAGATCACCTGTTTAGAAATGGCTGAGCATGTAGGAGTACGTAAGTTCAGCTCGTTTCTACGCCAGGTTTATGACATGTTGGAAGACGATGGCGTGTTCTTCTTACAGATTGCCGGTCTTCGTAAAGCTTGGCAATACGAGGATCTCATCTGGGGTCTGTTTATGAACAAGTATATCTTTCCTGGAGCTGATGCGTCCACGCCGCTTGGTTTTGTGATTGATTCTCTGGAAGGAGCTGGATTTGAAACGGTTAGTGTGGATAACATTGGCGTCCATTATTCTGCTACTCTTTGGAGATGGTACCGAAACTGGATAGGCAATAAGGACACCATTCTCCATCGATACGGGCTGAAATGGTTCCGAATCTGGGAGTTCTTTTTGGCCTACTCAACGATTGTTTCTCGTCAGGGATCTGCTACTTGTTTCCAGATTGTACTTCGAAAGAATCTCAATGAAAAGCATAGAGTTGAAGATGTGCCTCTACAATATGGGTTGCAAGTACCGCAGCCTTCAGGAGGAAACCAGTGGTTGAATGAATAAGAATGTACAAGAGCTGAAATCATTTTGATTAATAATGTTTTTAAAAGTAAATACATGAATGACTGCTAAGGGGACTTGAAGTTCCTTGTGCTGAAACATAGAATAACGTACGTATAATAAAAGTAGCAAGTTTGAATTGAAGCATGTTTGTACTGAAACAATTTATTGTGCTTTACTGATAAATAAATCCCATGAAATAATACGTAGCCATTATACTATATGACATGTCATAATCACCAATAGCTTGAAATATCAACACCAATAAACCAATTCTCAACCAATTCTCAACCAATTCTCAACCAATTCTCAGCCAACTCTCATTCCTTTCCTCGTCGGCCTTTCCCTCCCTGCGATGGAGGTGGGGTTTTCGGCCTCAATTCCTCAATCTCAGCTGTCAACGGCACTCGATTGTTAGAAGGCAGTCGTTCCAGCTCCTTCACATATTTAGACATCTCGAAATTATTAAGATAAATATCCGGTGAAACTACAAGCCATCCAGGTCGTGCACGTACCGGTTTATCGATAGTCGTGTTACTGGGGATGATATGGATTCTTCTATTCATCAGGCAAAAGCTCTCAATTAGCTTGTAAATTCCCTCAGGAACCACCCCAGGCCGACCCTTGATATCAAAGAGCAAGTCTGTATCAACATTGCAATTAATAAGATCATTATCATCGCTTCGTCGGAGTGTACCTTTGAGGCCCATCAGACAATGCCAGGTAGATTTGCCTACCACCCCGGAGCCAGTTTCATGAGGAAAATGAACATCTCCTTTGTCCAAGCAAAAATATACAATATCTTCTGATCTTCGAAAGCCCCAACTTTCCATGGCTTGACGGCCTTCAGCTAAAGCAGCTCCACTGACCCATAGAAACAATACAGACGGTCTAGGAGTGATTTTAGCCACAGGCAAATCCAGCAACATCTGCAACGAAGGCTGATCATTATCCAAGCAGGATCCAATCATAACGACGTCAAATACCAGTTTGTTGAGAGAATTGAGCGTCTTGGGGATTTCCTGCTTGGGGGTCCGGAGCCCAAACGGGCAGTAAGCATATCTGAAATTCTGTTCCGCCTTGAGCTGATGCAATTGCTGCAATTTCGGATATCCAACAAGCGTGTTTGTTACATTAGAAATATACTTTTGGGGTAATTCCCCTGTTCGCATATAATGGTCCGTGTAGTCGTTGCCAAAATTGTGTGGGGAAGCAGTTTGCCTTGATGATTTATCAGATCGTTTGAAGTTCATAGTAAAGCACCAAAGTAGTCTCTAAACCCCACGTAGTTCTTTTGTAAAGTTTCCGTATTTCTTGTAATGGGACCGTCCAAAATCCAAAAATTGTGTCAGGATATCCCTTTATTTATAAAAGCTGGCCAGGTGGCTCATGCCGCAGGGGCTATCAATGTGATCCGTCAACTGGTGACACAGAGGCGCAAGAATGTAGACGAATTTGTACAAATCGCGCAGCATTGTGGATGGGCCGTACGTCATCCGGTGATTCTTCAGCAGACGGTCGATTTATATGGATATCTGGTGGAGGACTGTGGTGTTGATGCTGGGCGCTTAAATCTGAGCCAGTTTCTATCATCCACAGTAGTCGATTCCAGTGCCCAAGAGCTCCATGTTGACTTCCTGCTTGAATTGTCGCACCACTTACTACACGACTCTGAGCTTGTGCACGCGCTCATGAATTACGTGTTCCAGGAAGGCGTCATTGCTGTAAAGGCTCGCCAGGGGGTGGTCAATTTGTGCCAAGCGCAGCCTCAACATGCACATGATCTTCAGCTTGGCTTGTATACAGCCAGTGGATTGTACGCTTTGGTACAGCATAGCCGTGAGCTGCTTGTTTCGCCTGATAGAGCCGACCAGCTGGAAGAGATCAAGGCCCTGATTCATTGGGGTGTTTCATATATCGAGCAATTCGGGTCTTTAAAAGACGATCTTGAAAAAGTATTTATTACTCCAGCTCTTTTTGGCATGGATAACTTGCTTGATGCTGAGCTATGCTCTGGGCTGCTGGCACTGGACGCTCCGGTCCTCACAGCCAGCATATTAAGCCATATCGGCCCAAATATACTCATCAACCACTCAGATCAGTTTCAGAGCCTCAAGGTAATTTTGCAGATCGTCAAGCTGGGTTATTTGGAGATTTTTCAGACCCGAGAAATCCCTGATGATGGATATGCCAGTCATGTCTCAGTATTTCGAGCAAAAGCCTCCATTCAGTCCAATGAATCCATCAAAGACTACCTTGTGGATTTCTGTGGGGTTAATTTGAGTCCTGCAACGACAGAAATCGTTCAAAATGACCCACTATTCGGGTTTTTACTGGACATATTTGTGTCTAACGAGAACCAGCTGGCCAAAATGATCAGACCGGTTCAGGCTCACACCCAACAAAACCTTCAAGCAATATTGATATCCACTATATTTTGTACTCTGCTGATCAAAGGATGCACTTTTGGAGGGGCTTTTCAGGGGTTACTGGAGCATTTGGTACGAAATTCCTCATCCAGTCGATTGTCTCGGGAAGTTCTCAACGAAATGACGGCCATTTCCATCAAAAGTCTCACAGGAAATTAATATTCCCATTATCATACTTGCAAGCTAGCATCCATGTCTAATTTCTGCTGTTTTCTATGGTTTTCACGTCGCCCTATTGCTCACTCATTTTTAATTAGAACTCTTTTTTCCACCTCTTCACTTTTCTATGTGGAAACCGACACGACTGCCATATTACGTCGAAGCGCAGAAACGTCACGAACGGTTGAAACGGAGCTCTAGTATTAATAATCATCGCTATAATATCTTTGGAGTTATGCTTCCGGCTAATCGGGTCAAAACTGTTGTAGGCGTGGCCGCTTTGTTGGTATTCATTCTCTTTATAACTGGCATTAGATATACAGATGGAATCACTACAGTGGGACCGGTGAAAAATCCAGTAGGGAATGGTGTAGATCAGCAGGTTGGAGATGTGAAGGGGGATGTTAAGGGTGGTAAAGGTGATATAAGTACCGGTGAGACAAAGGTTGATAGTGGTGAAAAGGCCGAGAAACCTGAAAAGGTTGATAAGCCTGATGGAAAGGGGCAATCTGATGCTAGCAAAGATGCTAATAAGGGGTCCGATGCTAGCAAAGATGCTAATAAAGGGTCCGATGCTGCAAAGGCTCCGTCCGATACTTCTAAATCTCAATCGGACACTTCTATACAGTTAGAAGACGTGACAAGCACTGCTGGAAAGTGTACAAAGTCGTATGATGGAAAGAAGCCCGTCACTCAATATGCCATCATGATAGATGCTGGTTCTTCGGGCTCCAGAGTTCACGTGTATCAGTTTAACAACTGTGGACCTGTAGCTGCACTAGAAGATGAGGTGTTTCACATGCTGGAGCCTGGATTATCGCATTACGATGGTGATTCTCAGGCTGCTGCTGCAAGTTTGGACAAGCTCATGGATATTGCCTTGGAAGCTGTTCCAGAAAACCTGCGAAAATGTACCTATGTGGCTGTCAGAGCTACTGCTGGGCTCCGCTTGTTGGGTGAAGCCAAGAGTAATGCTATATTAGCTGCTGTCAAGACTCGACTTGAGACAAAGTATCCATTTCCTTTGGTAGAGAAGGATCCTGTTATTATTATGGATGGCAAAGATGAAGGTGTATATGCATGGATTACTGCCAACTATTTACTTGGAAACATTGGCTCTGCTGAAAAGACACCAACTGCTGCTGTCTTTGATCTTGGAGGTGGCTCTACACAGATTGTTTTCGAACCTACCTTCAAACAAGGCATCACCATGTCTCCTGGAGATCATAAGTACGAGCTTGATTTCGGCAACCGTCATTTCACTCTTTATCAGCACTCTCATCTTGGACTGGGACTTAATGAAGCCAAGAAGAGGATTAATACTGCCATTCGCGAGGCATATATCAAAGATGGCAAGGCTGACCAAAAGCTAACCAGTCCATGCTTGCCCCCAAATATCAAAGCCTCTGTCAAGACTAATGATTCCACTATAGAACTACAAGGACCTAGTGTTCCTAGCGAGTTGCAATGCCGAAGATTAGCCGAAAACATTCTGGCAAAGGAAGCCCAGTGTGCTGTTGCGCCCTGCTCCTTCAATGGTGTGCATCAGCCATCGTTGATTGATTCTTTCTTACCAGAATCAGACATGTATGTATTCTCGTTTTTCTACGATAGAACTTACCCTCTTGGAATGCCGTCATCCTTCACAATCAGTGAACTCAAGGACTTGGCTTACAAGGTATGTGGAGGTGAACAGTTTTACAACTCTTTCACTGCCGTACCTGGTGCTGTAGATCAACTCAAGAAGAACCCTGAATGGTGCATGGACTTATCGTTCATGGTATCATTGTTGCATACTGGATACGAGATTCCCGGACATCGAGAAGTCAAGATTGCAAAGAAGATCAATAACAAAGAACTAGGATGGTGTTTAGGAGCATCTCTTCCCATGTTAGAGTTGCCTTGCAAGGCCTAATTATTGCTCTTGCCTCACATAATCTATAAATTTCTTCCTATGCAGCAATCCGACAAACTTTCCGTTACGACTAACGCAGATTTGCCGAGGTCCCATTTTCACGAACACCATTTGTACAAGTGCTAGAGGCGAATGGATATCCAGAGTTATTGGGCACTGATCTACCAGTGGCGTGATATCTGTGGCATTTGTTATATCGTAGTAGTTTGGTGTCCAGACTCTGTACCATGGCGATGATGTTTTTTGATCCAGAGCGTATTCCAGTTCAGGAACAGGAATGGTTCCAATGCATATGTGATGATGAATGATTGGAATACAAGCATCAAATGTATGATACGCAGCTATATGTCGCAGTGCAGAGCCAGCTACTAGATTGTTATCATTCTCGTTGTCGAGAACAATGGCTGCTCTTGTGGTGTCAATAGGCGTGGTGAGCTCGCCAAGTTCCATATCAGTGCTGAAAGGAGTCGTGGTATTTTCCATGAATGGATACCTGTTCTTCATGATCAAAAGCTGATAGAGAGAATGCGGTTCCAGGGCATTGGCTACCCAGTTTGCAACCAGAATGGCTATTGAAAATGGTAACACATGGTCCATGGATGCAGTAAGTTCGAATAAAATAACTGCAAGAGTGATATTCATTCGAGTTACGCCAGCCATGAATGCTCCTGCACTAGCCATGGCGTAGACTCCGTATGTATTTGTGGCTCCTGCAACGATAATGCCATAGATACGTCCAAATAGTGCTCCTATCACCATGGTTGGAACGTAGATACCACTAGGGACTTTTGCGCCGTATGTTATTGATGTGAATATTAGTTTGATGACTAAAGCAATTGTAAGGCCGCTTAATGGGCCCCATGATTCCGGTACAGCGGAATCTCCGTCGACCGTGCAAAGAATATCATCGCTATTTTCGTCTGTGCATGGAGATGTAATTCTTAGCAAAAGATCAGCTGTTCGCATGCGTGTATAAGAGTTAGAATAGCTGACTACCGAGGTGAAAATAGCAAGGACAATGATTTCAGACATAGGCGATAGCCATTTCTTGTCGCGTACTTTTGCCCAAAACATGACAAATTTGCAGAATAATGCACCGAAAAGTCCTCCTACAACTCCTAGAAATATAAAATGCAATATATGGTTCAAATCGCTAGTGAAAACAGCCACCTCCGGGTACTTGACTTCAAACATGACAATCTTGCCTGTTCCATAGGGATTCAGAAATTTAAGCCATAAGGCGCTCATCATAGCACAGAAGAAGATCCTGAAAAGTTGATGAGGCAAAAAGTAATAGCTCACTTCTTCCAGGGTGAACAAGACTCCACCTAGAGGGCTGCCAAATGCCAGAGAAACTCCACTGCTGGCTGCTGCACTGAGTACTTGGCGGCGTTTGATGTCGTTTTCGGCAAACTTGGGGAAAAGCCGGCATACAACATTTCCAACGCATGAAGCCAGATGTACAAATGGGCCTTCTTTGCCTACATTGAGTCCCGAGCTAATAGATAGTACTAATGCACAGCTCTTGTAAACCAGAGTCCTCAGGCCGAGAAACCGCCTTATAACAAACCCACTCAGGATTGTCTTTACTTCTGGAACGCCACTTCCGTATGCAGTATATATGGCAGTCTGAGAGGGGTAGCCAGGAACGGTTTTATTGCGATCTGAATCATCATCGCTGGTATCGGTCTCAGAGTCCTGAAACTCGTTTCCGTTGACACGCTTCCCAAGAGGATTATCGGTCTTTGTCCAGAGAGTTATAGCACAAGATAAAATTGCCATGGCAGTAGAAAGCCCAATATATATAACTAATGAGTACCGGGATGGCCAATTGATCCAACCATCATCTGGGCACTGAGCTTCTCCTCTGAACCACTGTGAAGAACAATACCCGATTCTAATATCACTGAGTAGTTCCTCGGCCTTGTCTATTACGTAGACAAGAAATGCAAAAAGTACAGCTACAATGCTTACAAGCAGCCAGCCCTGGCCTCCGTCCAGAATTCTCTCCAATTTCCCTCTGATTCCTTCACTGTTATGCAGTACCATACGTCTAGCACTGTCCAAAACACCGTCATGTACCCAGTCGACAGTGGTAAAATCGTCGTAGAATCCCGAAAAGCGCGTTTGGCCTCGTGGAGGCGCAGAATCCGACTCATTGATCTGCTCTGAGGCCTGGCCCGCTATATATAAACTACTGATACTTGTACGTTTACTACGATGGAATCCACGTCTCAGCGACGACCCTTCGGAATTCCCATAGTCCGTGAATGACCGATGTAACGACGGTCGACTGGACATTTGGAAGTATGCAAAAGCAATGTGGGGAAAACGCGGGTTAATTTTAGCTCATGATATCATGTCAAGCGAGAATTTATGTACATTTTTTAGTTGATTTTATTTGATTTATTTAAGGACAAGAAACATGGTTCTTTTTTTTTGAGGGGTTAATAAATAAATGTGTCCTGTTCAGGCGTCGTGGTACGCTCTTCCTTCTTCCAGGTCACTGCACACTTGTTCAACAACGTCATCGTCGTCGTTATCTTCAGCAATATCAATGGCTGAATATTTGACGAGATCCCAACGTTTCCAGAACCGGGCACATGAGTCCCAATTGGGATCTTCTACTAGATCCACAAAGTAATACTTTGCATTAAGGAGACGTTGCTTGAGGTTTTCTAGTTCTCTGGATCTATCTTCATTCCAGCTTTGTAGAGATTGTTCCTCGCTCTCGCTGCAATTGGATCCGTCGTATAGACTTTCTGGGGATCGTGGCAATACCTCTGCTCCTCCGTATATGAGATCTTCGTTGATAGACGTCACCTCGCAATATTGTGCCCAAACTGCGTCAATGGCTTCAACCAGATAATCAAAGCATCTCACTCTGGCAGACATGTCTGAATCAGGAACAGCGTGGCTCCTTCTTCGACGCCGATGGGTTCTTGATTTCGAGAACGGCGACTGGCTGCCGTCTCTAGACATGAGTTCGCTGTTTGCTCTTTGGATTCTCATGCCATTAAGCGAGTGCTTCTTGCCATTATATGGAGATAAGGTTTCCTCTTCGTCACTCGATATCATTGGCGGTGATATAGGGCGTGGTATTGTATATCCTGCCTTTGGCTTTCCTCCAAAATATGGCCAATCGTCGTCATTATCAGCATCCTTTCTCTGAGGAATAATCAGAGTATTATCCTTTTCAACTGTCACATTAGGCTTGGCCTTAATATCTTCAGCCTTACAGCATCTTCGCTTCACTGTTGTAGGATTATCCCCGTGAAGCCGTTTGGAAGTCACGTGCGAGGACATTTGCCTAATTTGGAACCAGCCAAAAAAAAAAATTACCGAAAACAATGGAAGCTTTCGGGACAACCAATCAGCTGTTTGCACGGCACAAAAGACAGGTGGCAATGAATGCACCAATCAGCGCTCAGAACAGCAAGGACTATTAAAAAAAACTTTAGTCGACCGTCAAAAGCTTTTCAAACAAACGCTCAAAATGCGAAATGTATATCTAGATGCCTTCGGCTCTGATTCCGTTCCGTATTTTGCTGCTATAAGTGGTGTTTGTTGTCTTGCTTTTGCTTGCTACTAAGCTTCTACGACTAATAAAATTCCCGTACGTTCCAGTTTGAAGGGCTGTTTGGGAAGAGCAAATTATGCTGAGGTAAAAAGAAGGCTGGAATGTTACTGGAGGGTAAGTGCCGGACCACAAAGTACGGATAGGGTGATTGGGCCAAAAACATAGGCCGCAGTAAATGAGCAAACTTAATTAAAAATAAGCTTAGGTCAGCCGTATTACGTTTTTGTGCGGTTATGGCCTAGGTCATATCATCTTTTTGAGAGATATTTGAGAGTTTTCCAATTGTAATAGAATGTTCTTTGCAAGCGTTACATCCATATTTGCAACTGTAATAGAGTATCCAGCTTCGTATCCAGAATTGCAAGTATCACGCCCGTGTATATGCAACTGTATTCTCGTTTGAAATGCCCATATTTTCAAGTGGTTTAATCCGATAGTTTTAACGTTTATTGTCACAAGACCCAGTGCATCTTCTGCATCGGGAAGGAGCGGTACACGTACGACAAACGGACTCGTTCCTTCAAGCGCGTTTCCCACATGTGGGATCATGTGGAGAATGTTCATCTGAAACACCTGGACCAGCAGATACCCTGCGACCATCCCGTGTGCAAGGCCCAGGGTGTCGTTCTCGACACCGTGGTGCTTTTCAAAAATCATGTTGCAAGAGTCCACGGGGTCAATCTTCGGCCTTAACCAAGCCACCCACTGACGCTATTGAAAATCGTCACCGGCCCGTTAAGTCGGAATATTGGGAAGGTATTGCATCAATGTGTTTGGTATTTGAGGGAGCCGACCACCAAGTGGCTTGAACGCAAATAATTAGAACTGCGATTTGCAGCTCATTATGAACTGTCTCACTTCTGGACTATTTGCGTTTTAGACTGCCCGTGAGTTGTCCTCTCTTCTCTATCAGAATACTCAAGATAAGAGGAATCCATCCTGAAAGGGATCCATTACAAGCAGCGTCTGCAAGAGGACATTTCTCAATTGTGGAGGTGCTCCTTGAAAAAGGAGCAACGTGGGCTATTTCAAACAAGAATGGTTGGTCACCATTGAATTTGGCGTCAAGTAAATGGCAAGTCAAATGGTCAAGCTACTGTTCGAAAGAGGAGCCGGCTGGACAATCGCTAACGACGCCGGATGGACTTCGTTGTACCCAGCATCATCGAAAGGTTATTCTGAGATATTGAACTATGAGAACCTCAACACTTCAGGGTTTTCTTGCCATACTAGAGCCCAAATTATTGCAAACATTATTTCAGCAAGTAACGCTTTTGCTTATTATATCATTTCAGCGATAGGCACGGAACGGTTGAGTGCGGGAGTTCCACAACGCTTGCTTACTATTTCGTTTCGGCATAGGTGAATAGAATCCTCTTTTAGGAAACGATAAAGTCCGGAGAATGTGCGTAGGTCCGGAAATTGACAATCCTGGTTGGAAGAATTACATGATTAATTTTATTAATAGAAGTGTTTTATAGTAATTAGTAATTGCGGAGCGGAGCGGTCGGTCACTTTCTTACAAATCAAAGTCATTGGGTATACAAAGAATCAACCACCGTCTTGCCAAGCCCATCATCTAAGATACACTCCAATTCTGGCACCATATACAATCCACAGCTCCAAGATGCCTCCGACAATCCTCGTGGTTGGCGCAACTGGTAATACCGGCCGCAACGTAGTCCAAACCCTCTCCGAGCTCGCGCAATCTCACCCTTCGAACCCCCTATCAACCCACCGCATTCTAGCCCTCACGCGCTCACCCAGCAGTCCCGCCGCCCAAAAGCTCGCCCAACTCCCCGGCGTCGAAGTAGCACAGCAAAACTGGATTGAAATCACCCCAACCTGGCTGCGTTCCCACAACGTGGTCCGCGCCTTCGTAGCCTCCCACAACGAACCAACCCAATTCGCCGACGAATCCACCTTCTACGTCTCTGCCCTGACAGCGCGCGTCAAATATATCGTCCGTATCTCCACAGCTGCCCCCAACGTCCGTCCGGATACCCCCGCGTACTACCCCCGCTCCCACTGGGCCATCGAGAGCCTGCTCGGCTCCCCGGAGTTCGCAGGCCTGCAGTGGACGTCCCTGCAGCCGAATTTCTTCAGCGGCTTCGTCCTGTCCCCGGCAGTGCAGTTTATCAAGGATTGGAAGAAGACGGGAATGCAAGGCCCGTTAAGGCTGTTGGTAAACGCCGATGCGCCGGTCGGTCTGATTGACGAAAATGAAGTCGGTACGGTAGCTGCGCACCTTCTGGCGCTGGGAGATCCCAGCGCGCATAATAAGGCGAAATACGTGCTGAATGGGCCTGAGGACATTACGGGCACGCAGATCGTGCAGTTGGTGGAGAAGCACATCGGTGCAAAGGTTGAGGATGTGGCGTTCAAGGACGTGGCGGTCTTTGACAGGATATTGGAGACGACGCCGTATTCGAAGAACGTGGTGAGCTCGAAGAAGCTTTCTATGGATTTGTTGTGGGAGGGGAAGATGAAGGCGGAGACGACAAGTAGAGAGGTGTTGGAGATCGCGGCGCCAAAACGAACACCGGCTGAGTATTTGGAAAGCTTGTTGGTTGAATAGACAGTGCTGGCTACGAACTCTGGTTGAATGCAATGTGAGGTCGGAAATAGTGACTTGTCTGATCTCCCAATCTCGGACCCAATTATCGTGCGCTCGGAAGTCTTTCAGTTTCTTTATGTAGAGCCATTACACCGACTCGTTTGAAGACACTTCCATGAGATCAAAATAATAGTCTCGCGTGGCGAATGTGCCGGCAGGCGGACTTTGGTGTGTCACAGAGCCGAGCCATGACAATGGTCTCCATTCTCTGCCGTGTATATCAAGGTGTGCTTTATGCTTGCCTATCAGCGTGCCTTCGTACAGATACGTCATCCGGAGAGAACCTCGAAAAGTTTATCCAATAAGCAAGTTCATATTTCGTTCGACTATCCCGCTCGCGGGCATACTCTCGTGCGCTCGTAATGTGTGATTCTACAGTAACAGGACATGGCCCATCGACGATGCCAGAGCGCCTCGAAGCTCAGCATCTCAAGACCAGGACTCGCAAGAAGAAGGCACTGAAAGCTATTTTGCACCGGAATATTGGTCAAAGGCGCCTAGGTTGGACCCCGAAGATCGGCTCCTCAAACGATTCTACGAACCGCTGGTCCTGCGACATGTCTCGACCGAAACGGTGAGCAGAGGACACCTCGGTATCCAGAACTGGGAGACTCTTCCGACATGCAGTTGCGCGAGATGAGGCGGACTTTCTTGGACCACTCGTTAAATAGAATAAGCTCTTACGAAAATTACCGTTGATCAGATCTACTTGCACTATAACAGGATCGGTAATTTCACTTTACGAAACTCACCTATATACGGTACCTCGTGGTTCTAGACCCCATCCTCACAGTATGCTTTGTATTGGATTCTTCCACCGCGTTTAGGCAAAACAATGTTTCTTCAGTAAGGCCGAATGTATGAAACATCCACCTATGGCGCTCTTTAAATATTAAACAGTTAAAATCTCAAACAAACTTATGACCACATATTCTGTGCATTATTGTAAAAATATACGTGTCAACGTAGTTTTCTACATGTCTTTGATATCCTCGAGCTCGTCCTGGGAATGCCAAAACAAGTTGTATTAGTCGCATAAGGGATTAAAAAACGATAAAACTGAGACCAGTCTGTCTCTAATTCTAATGCTGGACCAAGGTCTGTAGGAGGTCGAAAGCCGAAAGCTGTCAAGTCGAAATCAATATTGAACGCCGTTCTCGTGATATATGATCGCCCACGGGCCTGGGGATAGGTTCCGTGCGCCTAACCGTGAGTCGGCTGGCATCGTTTAGGCTTGCCAGCCATTCGTACAGCGCGACTCTTAATTGCTAGCTCCTAATGCAGGGCGAGCGATACCGCCCAGCGCAACGTTCGTCGATCTAGTGAGCGCGAACTGAGAGCATCTCCACGGTTCCTTGCGGAAATCCGGACGGCGACTGACAACAACATTCGGCTGCCGTTGATAGCGATGATGACTACCTCTCAAGCATCCGACATCGCGCCAGACGCGTCGCTTGACAGTCCTGGCGCTCCCTCCCTGCCCTCTGTCGACAGCGAGAACGACATCGTGAGTAGGCCATGCCGCGACTAATATGTCCTTCTCACCCTTCTAAGAGCGATGCCGACTACGTACTGGGCCGTATGAGTTTGCAGTTCGTCCGTATCATATTCCGTGTGCCAGTTTCTTCGTGATGCTGACCCTGTGGCAGAATGTCGACGGTCTCTTTACGATCGAGCATCTACGAGCATGTCGAGGGGAATGGCAGGACATACCACAAGTACAGGCAGGGCAGTGGGTTATCCCCATCACAAGATCACCGTCTTATTCCATACCACAAGCTTACCATCGCCTGTTTCGTTCGCCGTAGAATACCCTCTATCCAAAAACATATGCCGCAGTAAATGAGCAAACTTAATTAAAAATAAGCTTAGTTCAGCCGTATTACGTTTTTGTGCGGTTATGGCCAAGTCATATCATCTTTTTGAGCGATATTTGAGAGTTTTCCAATTGTAATAGAATGTTCTTTGCAAGCGTTACATCCATATTTGCAACTGTAATAGAGTATCCAGCTTCGTATCCAGAATTGCAAGTATCACGCCCGTGTATATGCAACTGTATTCTCGTTTGAAATGCCCATATTTTCAAGTGGTTTAATCCGATTAGTTTTAATGTTTGTTGTCACAAGGTTTGAGCAGCCCATTTGGCTGTCTATGCAGAACGTATGCAAGCGTCCATATTCCGATTATTTACAATATTCCCCAGGCATCTTCACATCCATGGCAGAATTTGCTGCATGCAACTGCAGCTGACAGTGGATAGTTCGATACCCCGATTTTCTCGTCGGCAAACTCATCGGCGAAACTGTCTTTGCCTTTAGCCATGGCCCCAACAAAGATGCATATACTTTCATCTGAATCCAATTTATCCACGTAATCTTGGACTCTTTGCACTTTGGCGTCAAATGACAGTGTGACTTTGCGGCATTTTGTAGGTAGATGATCAGTAATTGGGTTTTTGATGACTTTTAGGAGCTTCTCCTCCGAATTGACCGATCTGATGCTTAATCTGTGTAAAAGCTGAACCATGAGTCCTGAAAAGCGCTTGAAAGTTCGTGGAATTCGTACTGATGGATTCACGTCGATTAATACACCTCGCTGCGTTTGTATAAACACTTGTAGTTTGCCTGCTTTATTGATAGGAGAATCAAGAAGTGTTAAAAGGCACTGTAGTTAGAATCCTGAAGACATTTTCATAGTAGCCAAGGTACGTAACCAGTCGATATCCATACCAACCAACGTCCATGTCCATAATTCTACTTACTTGATGTGTAATATCTGGCCTTGTATCGGCAATGTCTCTGTCCATTTTCTTTAATAATGATTGGTGATCATCACAGTTAAGCAGCGTATATCGATCTCCGCCCATGGATGACACTTTGCATGTTTCCAAGCACGCATTAGATAGCACCACAATTAACCTCTGAGTGGTTTTATCTTTTGAATTTATGGGCTTTGGTGTCTTTGGAACCAAGTTTGTATCTTCTTTTTGTTTATTGTTGCTCATTGATAAGATTGTAAGCGGGGAAAGTGGTGAAAAAATTTATTTCAGCTGGGAAGCCTGATTGTCGGGTCCGATGGCGGAGGAGAAAGGGCCCGTTGTCCAGCAGGTTTTGGGCCATTTGAGTTTATTTTAGATATTATTGGGTTTTTATTGGTTTTGGGTGGTTTTATTTTACAGTCAATGTCCTTTTGTGTATTTTTATTATACTTTATTCATTAGTATTGTATTTTGGTCTAGAATGTACCTTAATATGCTGTATAAATGGTAAGCATATAAGGGAGTAAAACAACAGAATGATAAATAGTTGTAAAAAAGTTGGAAAATACAAGGAAAGTAGATGCTGTAAATATAGTATAAACGTAATGGAATACAAAAACCGCAATAGTACGAGAGATATGTGATATACTCTGACGATATTGCAGTATTGTTCGAGACAGAGAATACTATCAAACAGCAGAACGACAAATGTATAAAAACAATAAAAAACAGAAAATTAACAGAATTTACACAATTAAATATTATAAAATCTCGAAGATAATATGAAAATCGCACCTCCTAAAGTACATGACATACAAAACACTGAACAATCGATGTATACACAGATAGAAACAGCTTAGTCTACTCTGGCATAAATTCAAAGAAATCATAGCAATTATACCGGAACGTGCATACATTTATCCTCTTCGAATATAACATCAAAACAACGCGTTAGAAAACAACAACACTGCAACTAACGATGTCGCCAATAATTAATGTCCAGTTAACTGTTACCAGCAGATCTACCTCTACCATACCAGCCAACAAAATTATACCGAAAAAACTGACAAAAATCCAAATACTGTGATCTTGTGTCTTCCCGTAGAAAAAATGTCCAAAATATATCGAATGAATAATCAATTAAAGACAAAATCTTTCTATGTTTTTAAATGACAACCTCTATATGACCATGAACCCTTTAAAAGTATCAAATCAACCACTAGAAAACTCCATGCAATATCATCAAGCCTGAGTATCTTGGAACTTCTCCTGCTCATTTTTTTTCCGAAGTGCGACATAACTGCAACGAGCATGGCCCTGTATAAAATCCTCAAAGTACGAGAAGATAAAAGGTATAGGCATCAATGCAATAGCCACAAATCCAAACAAACTACAGGCCCAGTTAATATGCAAATGCTCAAACATCTGCGGAACAAAGAGTGGGAAGGCCGAAGCTAGAGCATATCGCAGGATGTTATTAGCGGCCAAAGCCGACGCAGTATACTCCGGAGGATAAGACAGAGAAATATAAAAGACCGAAGTAAGAAAGATGAGTATTAATGGAGCCCCAAATAAAACACCGCTAATGACAGGCATGATCCAACAAATGCTAGGCTTCGAAGACCAGCCGAGCCAAAACAATGAGACAGGCAGCATTATTCCTCCAACCTTGGTCAAGAAAAGAACATCACCAAGCTTTCCCGGTACTGGGTTACCTTCTGAATCCAGCTTAGGATGTTTTTCTTTCCACCATGAAGCAAAAAGAAACAGAAAAATGCCGATAGCAAGCCCAATTCCGACACCGATAAACGGTAGACCACCGATACCCTGGCTCATATGATAGACTTGAGTGAAAATAATAGGATATGCTTCAAAAAAGCTGTAAAGGATAGCAAAAACAAATGCAACATAAATCGAAAGAGTCAGGACAATGGCCTCGGTAAATAGAACAACGAAAGGCTTTGCCAAAGTGATACTAAAGAAATTCTTGGCGAATTCACGAGCCGAGATATGAGGCTCAATAACCTTTAAGCCTCGTTTTTTTGCACGTCGCTTGAGAATGATTGGCTTGTACGATTCACTAATAAATAGAATTCCGATTGCCGAGACTCCGCTGAACATAAGTTGTATCCAAGCCAACCACCGCCAGCCTTTACTTTGTTCAGCAAACCCACCAATAGCGGGACCGATTGTTGGTCCCATAAATGGCATGAGGCAAAATATAGACATTGCCTTGGGCAATTCTTGGAATGACCACATATCTAGAATAGTACCACCACCTACAGCCATCGGAGGAGAACCAAACAAGCCGGCAAAAAACCGACACAAGAGCAAAGATTGGATATTATTTGAAAGTCCATATCCCATGGTAAATAAGATGCATACAGGAAAAGAAGTCCAATACACCACTCTGCGACCATACTCCTCGCTTATCGGAGCTCCAATCATAGGACCAAAGCAAAAACCAATAAGATATAACACTATACCAAGTATAGCAACCTCTCTGCCCACATTCATTTTTTGCTGAATCTCCTCTATCCCGTCGACATACAGAGATGAACCCAAACTAATCACTAGAAGCAAGGAAGCAGTGACCATTGTGTTGTACCATTTTTTAGGTTCAGACCAATTCTGAGGATTATCTGGATCTTCAGGAGAATCCCAGTCTAATTCCTGAGCTGGAACCTCCTCGGCATTACTGAACTGGGTTATTTCTTCTTGAGAAGGCATTTGTTCCATCATGGCACGTTTTCTGTCGTTTAGAATCTAGCTATACGGATGATAGAACAATGCAGATACATGCAAATATATTATAAGATAAGATAAACAAACTGATAATATTGCTAGAATTCGAGAAACATCAGGGTTTATATACTTCCTTAAGCATAGCCAGAAGTGGAATGACAAAGGGTTTTGCTTGCTTTTTCTGGCATGAGTTTTTCCGATTTCACGGATCATTTCCGATCTCAACTAACATAAGCTCTATCACGATAGGCCGGAAAATTTAGAGGATATTCTTGGTATCATCATATAGCACGTCTCATAATCAATATCAAAACACACAATTAAAATATAAGGCTTATCAGTGGAGGAAAAATTGAGATCATCCGGCTATCTTCAACAGCCGAGGTCAAAAAAATAAAGTTCAGCCGCGCCGCACTGCGCCACATTGCATTTTATTGATACATATTAGGAAACAGTCGCGCTAAGACAAAACACACCAAAAAGTAGAGTCAAGACACTATTCTATTTACAGAAACGTATTAAATATCCATATTTACCTATTATCATATGTCTAAGCAAGAAAAATCTTAAAAAGAGACTAGTCGATTGCTAGATCTGGGTAATCTATTGTACCCCCACGGCCCTGAAAAGATAGACGAGATAGGATTATCACTCTCTACTTTCTACACCTGAGTAGCTTGTTGTTGCGCCTGCTGGGCTCTCTTCCTCAGCGCAACAAAACTATACCTAGAATGGCTCTGAATAAACTCTTCAAAATGAGAGAAGATGAACGGAATAGGCATCAGTGCAATAGCGACAAACCCAAACAAACTACATGCCCAGCCAATATGTAAATGCTCAAACATTTGTGGGATGAAGAGCGGAAATGAAGCAGCTAGAGCGTATCGTAGAATGTTATTCGCGGCCAAAGCCGATGCAGTATATTGCGGAGGATAAGAAAGAGAAATGTAAAAGAGCGAAGTAAGAAAGATAAATATTAGCGGAGCTCCAAATAAAACTCCACTGATGACAGGCATGATCCAATGAATACTTGGCCTGGCAGACCACCCTAGCCAGAACAATGAGATTGGCAGCATTATACCTCCAACCTTGGTCAAGAAAAGAGCATCACCTATCTTCGGTGGTAACCTATTGCCTTGTGAATCGAACTTAGGATGCTTCATTCTCCACCAAGAGTCAGTGATAAACACAGCAACGCCAATACCAAGTCCAATCCCAACCCCAATGAACGGCAGACCGGCTATGCCCTGACTCATATGATAGACTTCAGTAAAAATAATAGGATATGCTTCAAAAAAGCTGTAAAGGATAGAGAAAACAAATGCAACGTAAATCGAAAGAGTTAGAACAATAGCCTCACTAAACAAAATGACAAAAGGTCTCGCAAGAGTGGTCACGACAAAATTTTTAGTGAATTCACCAGGTGTGAAATGTGGCTCAATGACCTTAATTCCACGTTTTTTTGCACGCCGTTTGAGAATGATTGGCTTGTACGATTCACTTATGAACAGAACCCCAATGGCAGATACCCCACTGAACATAAGTTGGATCCAAGCCAACCACCGCCAACCTTTACTTTGATCAGCAAATCCACCAATAACGGGACCAATTGTTGGCCCCATGAACGGCATGAGACAAAATATAGCCATTGTCTTTGGCAAGTCCTTTAGGCTCCACATATCCAAAATAGTTCCACCACCAACAGCCATTGGAGGAGAACCAAATAAGCCTGCGAAAAATCGGCATAAAAGCAACGATTGAATATTATTCGAAAGTCCATACCCCATAGTAAATAAAATACAAATAGGAAAAGCAGTCAAATATACCACCTTACGGCCGTATTCCTCACTTAACGGAGCTCCAATCATAGGACCAAAACACAAGCCAAGAAGATATAGCACTATACCAAGCAAAGCAACTTCGCTACCTACATGCATTTTCTTTTCAATCTCCACTATTCCATCGACATACAGAGACGAACCTAAAGTAATCACCAACAACAAGGAAGCAGTGACCATTGTATTAAACCATTTCTTGGTCTGAGACCAATTTAGAGGATTATCCGGATCATCAGGGGAATCCCAGTCCAAAGCGTGAACGGGAATTTCATCACTGCTATGGATTTGCTTTTTCTCATCCTCAGAAAATGCCTCTTTCATGACAGCCGTGGGCTCTTCACCTTCCATATCTATTGCCGACGCCGCGCTAGCTGCAGAGCCGTCATGCTTCAGCGACTCACTTTCTGTAGACATATTCTGTTGGTGATGCCAGCTCAAGGGTGGACACGAACCATATAAATACAGTCGGCGTGTGTGCTGTCCTCTGATTAGTCATTGCTATGGTGACTCGAACAAATTGCTTTTTGTCTTAGATGAAATGGGCCAAATCGCTCGGCACTTATCGCCGCGGGAAAGACTACACCGAAGAAAAAATAATGCAAAGGGTCAAAAAAACTCATTATAATGCTCGGCCTGAGAAATAGTCAACAGACAGACAATACAATACCGATTGAAATGCCATATTACTTGAGCGTCGTGAATCATAATTTCATTGCTCTCTGCCGACTTCATCGCAGATGGTAGCTCGGCAAGCCGCAACCATGGGAGCCAAGCCGCCCGGAACTTATCACCGGAGGGTAGATACACCGAGGTGAAAAAAATAAGCAGAAATGCAAGGGATTGTTATTTGGAAAACACAACATAAATCTCGGGTTGGGAAATAGTCAACAGACAGATAATATAATACTGATTGAAATATCTTATTATGCCAAATTACTTGATCGTCGTGAATCATAATTTCATTGCTCTCTGCCGACTTCATCGCAGTTGCTAGCTCAGCCGCAACTAGCCACTATACGCGAGCCACACCGGTTCTCGCCCCCCAAAATACGGTTGAACCATCGGAATTACCTAGAGCCGGTCCGCGGGGACAGTAGATTTACAGGGCCACCACAAGAACGACGGAATCACGGTATCACATAAAGCCGATACGCATAAAGCCGATACGCATAGTATGCACCGGATTATTTCGTAATACGTTAATACCGACCCAGAAAAGTTCATAAGACGTGACTAACAAAGAATGTCTTGAAAATTAATCTTGCCACAACTTATATCATTGCATAACTATTGCAATTTTTTTTCCTAACGATATCAGATAATGCTCAGGTACACATCGTATTTCGCTTGAAAGAACAAGAGTAGAGATTTGCGGCGGCACAGAAGATTCGTATTTCGACAAAAAGCAAGCTGATTGCAAAACTTCCGCGCCGCAACACATTATATAAGCCGTTGAGCGGAGTCAACAGATATATTCGATATAGCATGTTGGACGTTCAAGACAGAAATACATCGGGTAGATGAGGGATAACGAATGTACTATTTCAGAACTAGTTTCCAATTCAGATCAGGGCCAGTTGGGTGCCATATTGATTGGATGCCTTGTTTGAAGCAGTCCAACGGGGTAATATCGAGCCCAGGTCTTTAAGTATCCGGATAGATGTTCTTGAGGAGCACCAGTGCGGCTCTAGACCTGTTCTCTTAACATACCAATATCTCAAGACCTCCTGATCAGTCTGCAAAGTATAACTACCAATATCAGCTACCAATAATATATAGTTAGATAGATATAGAAATATATGCGTCATCGGTATATAGCGACTGTTCATATGAAAGAACGGTGACTCATCAGCGGAGATAGCATATCTCCTTCTCCTCAGATTTCTCACAACCAGCTCAAACAACAAGGAATATAGAGATTCTCTTTAAACCAGTAATAAAATAAATAGTAAAATATTACAAACATCCTGTATCTTATTTAAATAATTATAGCGATAAATATATTGTCCAGAGACATGAGACACGAGATTCGTTACCATAGGATAAAAGACCGATAAATACAAAATTCATTCATGTTTTAATACCAACATCAGTAGAAGAATACTTTGGTGGCCCTCCGTCAGTAGTGCTTGCACTATACAAGGATATAGGCACAGCTATCTCCAACTTGTTGCTATGACTGGGCCTTTCGACAGATGCCAATGCAACATGAACCACCAGTTGATATTGATTGGTTATTTGAGACGATTCAAAGGAAGAAGGCAAAAGTTTTGGAAGCGTTACAGTCTCGAGATCATTATTAAGACCGGCAACTCCTTTTTCAGTCAAAGATCGGTCTTTGGTCTCAAACAAAACATATTTGGCAGAAAGAGATGCCTTATAAGAATGGGCTCTGACATAAGATTTCTGTTGCAGGACAATTTTCATACTTTTGACAATCATCAAGTCAAGATCAGGGCCGATTAATCGTGGCATTACTTCGATTTGTTGAGGTGCCTGAGGCAAACCGTCCGCAGGATACCTGACAGCCAATTTTACAACTGTAGGCTTTCTAGTACCGCTAAAGAAGTTCTTTCCTTGACGAAGCATAAATTCTTTAGAAATAGACGTTTCTGTCATTGAAATAGTAGCAGGAACTACGTGTAATGGATGGAAAGTAAACGGCTCCCTGACCCTGGTATTCATCTTGGCAGAACTTGAACGTCTTACCACCAATTTGATATACCAGGACACCTTGGACTTATTCGCCTCTAAAACTTGTCTAAAATTGCCATTAGAAACGAAATCAATGCTTGGTAGCATGGCGTCCGGGGTATTTGGAATCACAAAGCTGAAATCAAACTCCTCTTTACCACTATGCAGCCGATAGCTAGCACCATCAACAGACGAAGGTGGAAATAGGCGCTGAGTGATACTAACTTTCTTAATTCTCTGGTCAACAGTATAAGTCGAAGTACCGTCAGATGTCCATACAGAACCTAATTCATCGCAGCGTAGTTTAACTTCTATGGAGGTAATGTCACGTGGTTTCTCTAGTTCAACAATTGCACGTCCTTTAATACAATCATTGTTGGTGTAAAAGGTCGGTATGTCGATAAGTTGTATTTTTCCGGAGACTGATGATAGTTTCATGATGGTTTAAATTCTTGACAATGTGGAGAAGTGGGCTATATATTCGCTAAAAACTATGACGTAGGAGTGCCAAGAGGTCAGGAAAAGAAATTATAAAAAACCGTTGAAGATGAAGGCAGATACGAGAAAAGAAGAGGAGATATGGAGAAAATAAAAAGACGATTTAAGATGGCAAATAGTACGGTTAACTTGATGGAATGCCTTTTTGTTGATAGATAGAACGAATGATCAGATACTACGAAGAAATATCATCAAAGAATCAGCTGACTCTTTTAACAACAATAGACGACCGGAAGTGATGCATAGCGTATGACTCACCCTAAGGGGCTTATAAGCGAGATAAAATAGTATGATAGAGAAAACTAATATAATTAATAGAAGGTTAAAGATAGGATATAATCGAAGTAGCTGATATAACGGTTTTGTTCAGGGTAAATCACCTGTTTGGGGAATCCATATACGTTAAGTAGTACGAACATCGAAGAAGACGTGCAAAACCTAGTTATACCTGTAAATATTCTAAATAAGACAGCACATAGAGCTATTGTCCAAAATGATGATCTTCATAAACATGTAAAGAATACACATGACATGCTTTTTAGGTTAAAATACTTGATAACTGATATGACACTCTGTCACGTGACTTCTCCAATTTACCAGACTCAATCCCTCAAATATCACCATACCGTACGAAATAATTTGAAAATTCTATTAAACAGAATAATACAACACTGACAATTGTAAAGTAATCGAAACAATTATAAACTATTTCATGATCTTGCGAAATCTCTCTTCGCCATCTCTTCCTTCACACGGCTGAATCACCATCCTTCTACACCAACCACCATGGATATCGACCAGGAATCCGATGATAGCATTGATTTGGACGAACTAGATCGTCTGGAGAGGGAAAATACCATACATAAACAGCTGGATAATGCCAGACAAAGGATGGTGACGTCGTCTGGAGAAAATGCCATTCTCAGAGCCAATCTCGAGAAATCTAAGCAGCAGCATCAGCAGGAAGTTAACCAGCTTCTATGGAACAATAGCAAGGCAAGGAAGGAGCATGAAAACGAACTGGAGGTCATAAAACAGGAAATCGCTAGACTCAAGACAGAAAACCAGTTTCTCAGCAATGATATGGCCAATATGTACCGAACAGTTCGACCCAGTGGCTCGTCCACGGGTGGTACTACAGAAAGAGAGTCTGGTCCGGATACGTCGATAACTGATCCGAATACATTGACATCGCAAGATACTTCTATGCAGCGCGTCGCGGCTGCAGGAACCAATTTCGAGGCCATGTTTAGAAGCGGGTTCGATACCACGCCTTTGAGCCCCAGGCGTAAACGGCTGAAAACCGTGGTACGCGATGAACTTCCCAGAGATGCTAAATTTGCAAGGGTAGAAAGTACTCAGCCATTAGTGACACCAGTGACGCCAGTGGTTGGCTGGAAAGCGGAGCATTGTGATGTACTGAGATCAATAGTATACGAAGCACGACTTCCTGAGAACAATTTGGGGGTCATGGAACTACTTTCTGGCACAGATATAGGCAAGGAGATACTTGACACGCTTTTCCCAGATGGACCTGAAAATTTCATAGTCATGCGTGGGAAATTGACTGAGCTATGCATGGACAAGGCCATTCATCATCATTCTGTCTACTCTTACGCGCTCCTGCATATCATTGATGAAATTGTTGTTCATGAAAAACTAATTCCGTCAGTCTCGCTGCTTGAGAATATCGTTGGTGGACTGGTTGCTGGATTGAATAGCTGGTTGGACATAATACAAAGCTATACTCCTCAAGACCAGCCACCATTTAGGAACATTTGCATTCCCACAGAGGTGGTTAACAGTACAGTGAATATTGTGTTTGGTCTGCGTCTGTTGGAATCTCTGGCATGCATTGAGCCTGATTTGTCGTTTGGCTCGATTCCAAAGAAACTGATTGACCGACTACTTTCACCTAAACTGCCTTCTAATATATTGGTTATGTCCATGCGCTTGATATGCCAGCAGCCTGAAAGAGAGGTCAATATGGAACTACTGAGCCGGCTACTGGATGATCCGATCCCTACTGTCGAGACACCTTTGCTTCTAGTTGATTTATCTAATATGAGATGTTATCAATGGCAAGCAACACGAATCGACATGGAATGTAAATCAGATGACCTAAAGTATCGTATGAAAGGAATAATCGAGTCTAACATGACAAAGGTACGCATGCTGGTCGTAAAGCGACTAGGATTGTATATGGTGATGACCAATGATCCACAGCCTATAGCCCAGAACCTTACGCTAGTAACAGCAGTGATCCGAAGCATGACAAGGGAGCTTGAAGGCATCTATGATATGGCATCAGAGGAGAATTCATTGGTGGCATTGAAAACAGTCTTGTTGACATTTTGCGTACAGCTTCTTCATGGAATTTGGACTTTGTCAGACCAAGGAGGAACGCTATTGAGCAATTTGGAGCCTCGCAGCAGCTACGAATTCAGTGTATCTCTAGCCAGAATAGCGTTTTCAAGCCATCAAAGGGTATTTAGTGAAGATACGGTGGGTCAAGCCCGGGATTTGTTGGAGCAAACAACCACGCTGTCCGAGGCAGATGATATATATTTGTCCATGAATCCAAGTTAAGGAATACTGCATAAGAGAATACTCATCTCAAAATAAACTATTTGCATACGGGTAGATGGAATTATATAGATGGTTTTCGAGGCAAATGTGCCAAGTGCATCGTAGGCCAATACAGCCGCCAAATCGTACCGTATATCATACGCTAAACAGCACTTTTATTACTATTTATCTTGCCTGTTTTCGTTCATTGCACTTGTGTGTGTGTTTTTTTATGCTGTCACCTGAGGTGCTGCAAGTCCCGTTCGGAAACCGTGCTTAAACCTCCTAGCAACCGTCTTGAGATGTCGTTCTCGGCCGGTACCGGTAGTATGTCTCCTCTTGGCCTTAGCTCCCCAGTTGAAAGATCGAGTCTTAGCGGCAGGATATCCACAAGAAGCACAGGTCTTCTTCTGGATGTGAAATGACCTCTTACCGCATCGGATGCAAGACGTATGAGACTTGTTGTGTCGTTTACCAAATGATGTGGTACCCTCTGGACTGAATTAGCATATGAAATATATACCTTAAAATGCCTTTCTCTTCTACTTACTCGTCATTGCTTATTGACTGTGATGGTTTATAGATGAAATTGTTAAGAGTTTTGGGAAGTTGAGTTGAGTGGGTGTTCCACAGAAAGAGCAGTCACTCCACGTGATCAGGGCTCTGACCTAAACCATCCCGGTTTGTTTTTGTGTGCTCCACGAAACCTTCACGTTATATCCACGACCATAGCAGAGGTAGCGTGATACAAAAACTTTGTGTTATACGCCCTTGGTGCAACACGATATATATATCGATATTATTATTCTGGAGACGTCAAGTGTGTTTTATACCAATTTTTTTTTACTATTATCTGTTTATTTGTCATGTCTGTCCCCAGTTCTCCAGTAGGTTTACTGCCGGCCTTTGGCGACGAGCCTTCAAAGTTCAAGATTCACGAGGATGAATGGTCTCCTGAAGTAAGGAAGCCACAGCAGGTCATAGATAATGCTGCTACGGCTTTTTATCCGACACCTGTACCGACTTCTACCGCCGATTATGAGCACCGGCCGGAGTCATCTCCTACTCGCGCCAAAGGTCGTGACACTGCCACTGTTGCATCCTATAGGGAACCTTTGGTGTCTGTACCGCTTGTGGAATTGCCTCGGAACGGCGAGCCCCGTACTATAGGCCGTAGCTCTCAGTCCTGCGACGTTGCTGTGAGCTCCAGAAACAAGCTCGTGTCGCGAGTTCATGCGCGTGCAAGGTATTTGGCCGATGACAAGTCGGTTGTGATTGACTGCCTGGGCTGGAACGGCCTTTCGGTGACTCTTCCTGGTGAAAACAGCTCCAGTACCGACTACGAGGTTTCCAAGGGCCAGAGCCTCACCACTAGCTATGTACATGGAATCGAGTTAGATTTGAGAGGTGAGCGTGCACTTATTGTGGTTGATGATGACGAGACTGACGATGAACGTCCCATTGTTTTGGGATCCAATGTCAGAGCTGGGTCCAAGACGGATGCTCAGGTTCTGGGCGACCTGTCTGAGCAAATGAATATCAAGACCACCAAGGATTCCAATAGAACTACGGGTCTCAAAGATGCTAATACCCCTAAGGATGTCAAGGACGCTAGCAAGAAATTATCACGCGCATCCAAGTCTCCTGCTCCCGCATCTCGAAAGGCTGAAAAACACAGTCGTTCAGCTTCTGCAGAGCCCAAGCCATCCAATGAATCGCCTCCCAAACGGCACAGAGTCGACGAAAATGAGCTCCAGAGATTACTCACCAACTATCTTGCGTTCTCACGTTTATCATCGACTCCTCTATCGACCATTTGTAAGTCCAGTGCTCAATTCAGCAAGCTCGATAAGCTCTATATTCGAGGACTATTGGAACGCATCAACTGTGTTGGAGTTATAGAACGGGTAGGTAAGGACGCATCGGGCAGACCTCTAGAAGAAGAGTATTACTACGATCCAGAACAGGATCGAGACGAAGATCGAAAACGCATGGCTGAACAAGCACTGGGCCATGTTGGCATCAGAAACTGCAGAAAGCAACACAAACAGTACTTTTGGAAGAAGCCTGGCAAATAAAGATACTAATTTCTGTATATTTACTAAGAGATGGCTAATGTAATTTAATCTCAGGTTAGTTTTGAGATGTAGAATAGTAGCATTAATATGAAAGAGTAAGCAAATTGCAAGTGCACGGCCACAAAGAGAGACATGCTGCAGTGGTTCAGGTGTGCACGGCCACATGACAAATGCCGAGATTTCCCTTTTTGCATTGCCACAAAATCCCTCACGGAGGAAAAAAATAATATAAAAAGGGTCAAATCAGCACCGCCACAATTTATTCACAGCAAAAAACAGCCAGGAAAAAAATTTCAGCCGTACCACTAGCCACACACAAACCACCATGCATAGGCTAGAACATCGCATTCTTCTCGGCACAAGCCCCGCCTGGTATGCTTCTGTAATGGGTATTGGAATTACTGGATCTCTACTTTATACATTTCCTTACGGTGCCAGATGGTTGGAAATATGCGGCATTTTATTCTGGGCAGCAGCCCTCTTCATGTTCACTGCCACAACTCTTCTACTCTTACTTCGTTTTTCTATCTACAAAGACCAATTCATAACAATGATCACTCATCCCGGCCAAAGCATGTTTCTCGGTTGTATGCCAATGGGATTTGCTACTATAATTAACATGGCCTTTTATATATTTGGCCATGGGGCCTGGCGTGCGCTGTTTGCAATGTGGATCATCGACATTGTTCTAGCACTCCTATCTGCATGGCCACTTGTTTATATCATGTTTGCACACCAGTCACGGCCACAGCTGTCACATCTAAACGCATCCATACTTTTACCAGTAGTTGCCCTTGTGGTCGCAGGTGCTACCGGTGGACTAATCTGCAACACTCTACCACCACATATGCATAAGCCAGTAGCAGTCATCTCTCTCATGCTCTGGGCTAACGGTGAAGCGGTCGCATTTGCATTCACAATAATATACATATATCGACTGCTTGCCGGAAACTTACCGCAAAACCAGATCATGATATCTAACTTTCTTCCAGTGGGTCCGTTAGGCCAAGGGGCATTTGCGGTGATGCAATTCAGTAAGCTGGATATCCTGGCTGAGCATTCACAGATTTCTCTACAATTGGGTTCCATTATTGCTATATGCATGATAGCTTACGCATCGTTCTGGCTCTTTGTTGCATCTCTGTCAGTGACATTGAATCACCCAAAGACATTCCATATGTCTTTCTGGGGCCTTACATTCCCCATTGGAACTTATGTATCAGCCTGCTATCAATTAGGCGAGACAACATTACCGGCATTTAAACCAATAGGCTGTGCATTTTGTGCAGTATTGGTTCTATGCGTCTTGGGTTGCATTGTTGGCTCGATAGTTAACCTGGAAGTAGTAATGAGCCAGACTCTTGAAGAGACTGGAGACAACTACAAACATGTATACAGTAAAGAAGACACAGAGCACGAATGCTAGATGTAGCAGCATAGAATTCAGTAGAAATGTTACAGCTGATTAATTTTTGGGATTGGCCTTTGAATAGATTAGTGAGGAGAACAAACATGAAATATAGCTGAACAGAAGAGCTGAAACAAACAGCAACATCCAGGAAAATGCCATTTTTACATCAGAGTTTCATGCCCGGCGTATATTTATGTGGTATTCCGATTCTCAAGATACTTATTCAAAGCATTGGCCAATTGGACCTGCTCTTCAGGACCCAGATTGCTGGCTATAAGATGCAAAACAGAGCCTACGCTCACATGATGCGACGAAACAAAGCTTTCGTAGTACAAATAACAGAAAAAGCCCATGAGAAACTGGCAGTCCATTCTGTCAGTGATACCTCCATGGCCAGGGATGGTATCTCCAAAGTCTTTGACTTGGAAAGCGCGCTTGAGACCCGACGCGAAGAAACCTCCAAACGGGGCAATGAGCGATGCAAAAGTCGCCAGGACTAAAACATGCAAGTGGATTGGGGCAATTGCGATGGTTTCATTCCCAAAGGTATTATGCAGAAATGACGGCAAATGGAATATCTGCGGTCTAAACACAGGATCAGGAGTACAGGTGAGTCCAGAAAAAACATTGGTGCCCAAATCGGCCATTGGGCAAATGATATAGTCATATCTAATGAGCAAATGAGACAGAATCACACCGCATATTCCAGTACAGATCCATGCGCCAACAAAACCCTCAACGGTCTTTTTAGGCGAAATACTAATAAGAGGAGTGCGACCAAAGGTGATTCCACAAAGATAGGCAAAGATATCGTTTGTGATGACCAAAGTAGCCGGAACAAAGAACCAAAAGAGGCCCTGAAAGATGTTATTAATGACGAAATGAGCCTGGATGACCACCAAAAATAAAGTCATGTGTGTGACGCAAAACTGGCCGAATTGGAATTTGTAATGGCCCTTTTCAAGAGAAAAGACAAAATAGATGAAGCCAATAATGTAAAGGCAATAAGATAAAAACCGATGATGAATGGCCAAAGGTAATAAAAGAGCATCCACAAAAACGATATTCTGAAAGTAATAAATAAGGTTTTCACCTTCGAGAAAATATATCGTTGTGGCCAGGTAATACCAGTTGAGCTTACTACCCCACGGCAATCTGTTTTCTCTAGCAGGTTCATTAGCCAAACTAATAACCTCCTTGAATACTAGAATCTGAACAATAACAATTAGGCCAATGACCCATATATGACCAGCACCGAGAATTACAAAGAATCCGGCTATCATAATTAATGTCCAAAAGGTACGGACAATGAAATTCTGCTTCTTTTTTGATGTCTCGCTGGCAGCAGCATCCACCTCTGATTTGGATGGGCCATTTTCTGCCACACTGGCCTTTTTGCTATGAGTCTTGGCTCCTGATTTCCTTGAAGCCATTGTACTGTTTTAGCTAGGATATGGACGGGATTTTGTGGTTTATTATAGCCGAAATTTTGATGGGAGCAAAGGTTTTGTTTAAGTTTGAAAAAGATTTCACGTGCGAGAGAATGAAGGACGGAAATGGAAAGGTTTTAGGAGGGTAAATAGAGGGAAATGGAGGATGATTGGATAAAATGATATGGTTAGGATAAAGAAGGAAAGTTAAGAAAGAATTTCAGGTATTTGAAGAGAATGCCAAGAGATCACGTGATTTGACCAAACGACGGGTAGAATTTCAAACTCAGCCTGCAACATCTGCATATTGTCTAATAATTATAATCTTAATTCATTGCATTTTATTTTATTACCTTTTTTATGTCATCTAGTGCCTTGTTGACTGAGCCAGGAAATCGCTATACACATCCAATGGAGATGGTTGCAGACTAGTTTCCTTCCACAAATTAGGCGTAAGGAATCCATAGGTATTACCAATGGCGGCAAATGTCGCCTTGAGAGTGTTCTCAGTGGTTCTGGTCTTTCCTGAAGCAGAAGTATAAGCATCTTCAATACCAGCCAGCTCCAAAAGCTTTCGAACAGCAGGAGATGCAACGACACCAGTACCTCGAGGAGCAGGAATCAGACGCACAGTGACGGAACCACACTTTCCAGTGACTTTGGAAGCCAACGAATGGGGCTGACCCAAGTTTCCACCCCAGTATCCTCGTCGAACAGGAATAATAGACAGCTTAGCAATGACAATTGCCAATCGAATAGAAGTAGCGACTTCCTTAGAAGTCTTGATACCAAGACCAACATGGCCATTGGTGTCACCAACCAAGACAACAGCCTTAAATCGGGTTCGCTGACCAGCTCGGGTCTGCTTCTGAACAGGCTTAACCTTCATGACCTCATCCTTAAGTCCAGGCAAAAACTGATCAATGATTTGGAATTCCTTAACAGGAAGAGAGTGCAGATAAATCTCCTCAATGGATCGTACCTTACCGGCCTTTACCAAACGACCAAGCTTGGTAACTGGCTGCCATCCCTTCTCCTCATGTTGTCTACGAGGTCGACCTCCACGTCGGGGACCTCCTCGACCTCCAAATCCACCTCGTCGCTGAGGCTGCTGATGCTGCTGCTGCTGTGGTTGTTCAGACATTGTGTGCAGTAGGTTGTAAAAGATGAGTGTTGAAGTTGTGAAGAATGCGAGTGATTTTCAGAGTGGAGTGGGTGAGTGGAGTTAGTTGGGATACAAATTACGCAGACGCAGTCACAACCAATGATCAAAAAAAAAAAATAGTGGAGGGCCGGGTAACCCCTCGGTCAATTCCAAACAGCCGCGTGCCAACGCGGTTAACCTTCAACATCTCTCCTTCAAATACTCCGTTATCGTCTTTTAGATTGGACCTTGCAACGAGAACACATTTAAGTTAAACGCCGAAATCATGTCTTCAGTACCAGATAAACCACTTGACCCCGTTACGGAATCCAACACCGATAAGGTGAAGAAACAAGCAGCCAAGGCAGTTAGTACCGTGAAGAACCAGGCTGTGGCAATTGGAAGCTCGGTTAAAGACCCCGCAGTATCCAGCAGTATCTTGACAGCTATTGCCCTTGGAGCAGGTACTACGGCCTATTTACATAAGCAGAACCAGCTTGAGAAGATTGGGCCTCTTGGACAAGCAGGCATTGTGGTTGGAAGCATTGTTGCTGGGGTGATTAACTACTTTGGATTTAAGCAGGTGGCTTCGTCCAAAACGGTCAAATGAATCAAAGGGCATAATATATTTGGTTTTTCTTTTTCTTTTCTTTATATAATAATATTTCAATGTATAATGGTAATTTGTGGTGAATAGGTCTTATGATATGGGTATATATGGGGATAATTTGAATAACCAAACTAATGATTGGATACAACTACTCTTGTATGATGAAACCTCTATTTTTCTGCCTGTTTGTTCGTCATGCACTTTGAGTCACCCGATTTCTTGGTTGTAACTAGCCGTAGCAAACCTAATCATAGAATAATTACCAATTTCGTAACCATTTACAACCTTTTATCAACATCTCAGCCCATAATGATCTTAATGACTTTGGATACATGTCCCAACCCTAAAACCCCCGTTAAAATTGGTTTGCGGGGCTTTTCATTGGCCATGTAGATGCCGTTGATCGCGTCCCTGAGTCAGTAGTCATAACCAATGAGAAGCAAGGGAAAAACCCCCAGATATAAAAGTCAATCACGAAGAATCATGACATAAGCACGATTTCCATTGGAATTCCTTGTGTATTTTTTATGCTTTAATTCCCACAATATTCTTAAAGCTTTGTATTGTCAGCTCGATCTCCGACCTGTTCCGATCGCACCAAATTCTGCAAAAATCGCCCCACATTTCAGGCAGCCGAAATAATATTTTAAAAGACTTGGAAAAACCCTTGGATATCGTAGCTGATATCATTCCAAGAATGATTTTTACAATTGTGAATCATACATTGGACAGTTTTCATGCTTTGGCCAAATGATTTTAAAACTGCCAAGAGAAAAACCATTTAAATATATCGTAATTCTTGATTATACCATCCTGTTGCATTTATGGTGACGAATTGAAAAGGAGCTATGGCATCTTGGTATAATCTTAGACGGCTCATCCTGGTCATATTGCTCCAATTGCTCCAATTAGCCGCCGAAACTTCCTGTGACTCTTTTTCAACCTTAATTCTAAGACACCATCATCAATCAATGTCAAAAGTTACTCGAACAGGCCTACCAAAGCCAGTCCCCGCTTATCTTCCTACACAGCCTGGAATATATGCTGATAGAGATCTATATACCAAGATCCACCAGGCAGTTGATCTGCAACAGCCCTACTATGAGTATATCATCCCCCCCAAATCAGGCCACGCTTGGACAGTTCCTGCCGGCCATGCATGCCGAATATACTTGCCTGAAGGACCTCAGGTAGGTGATTTGAATATATGGAACAAGCATAATCCTCGAGAACGCATGTGGGCTTCTAGAACAAGGCAACTACACAGTGCCCATGTTTCTGTGTTCGATCGTCTATGGTCAACGCTGCCGTATATGCGTCCTTTGTGTACTATTACTGGGGATTCGATTTCCTATGGGCTAGATGATCAAGGCGGCCGGTGCCATGATTTGCTGGGCACTCGTTGCGATCCATATATCGATAATGTGCTATCTGGCGCCGAAAACGACCGGCATTGCCATTCTAACCTGACACGAGCTATTCTGCCATATGGACTAACTGAATTTGATGTTCATGATGTTTTGAATGTTTTTCAGGTAACTGGCCTTGATGACGAAGATCGCTATTTTATGCAAGCGTGTCCTGGGGCTAAGGGTGACTACTTTGAGTTCTTTGCGGAGATAGACCTCGTATGTGCCCTGAGCGCTTGCCCTGGAGGCGACTTGTCTCAATGGGGATGGGGTGATAATGACATGGATAGTTGCTGTAGGCCGCTGGGCGTACAAGTGTTGGAGGTTCCGAACACGGTATTACGGGACTGGAAAGCTCCCGAGGTTTCCAAATACAAGGGCAGACATGGGCTTGGATATGTAGGGGAATAAGGACCCTAAATTTAGAGCTTATGTAGATTCGAGGTTGGGCATGAACCGCTTACTGGATTAGGCACCTGCTATCACGATGGAAAATTCCGGTGATAGCGGCAACAACTGTTGAAAAGGATTGCAAAAGCTTGTTTTCCTAATTTAAGACTACATACTAGAGCTCTGAGCTTTATTCGTGACACTGGTTAACCAATATAGCAGTTCAAGGAGGGAACATGAGGTTATTTAAATAATCCAGTCATTTCTGACCCGGGCGATTCTCACTCATATCAATAAGGAGCAAAAATACTTAAACGCTTGCTTCATACGACTTTTGAATACCATCCCATAGGTCTACACGGGATTGTAGACCTGCCTTGACAGCCTCGGTGGCTTCGATCCACTTTGTATCATCATCTCCACACAAGAGAGCAGTCATTTCGTGAGCTAAAATGGCATGGTGATCACCATCGACTTCAATGTGCCTCTCAAGGTAATACTTGAAGACAGAAAACTTGTCGGGGTCCGCAGCAGTGAGCTGGCTAACGAAGGAAATGAACATGTGGGGGATCAAATCTTCTCGGCCAAACGTGAAGACAGCAGCCGCAACATGTGTCTTGCCAGAATTGATCACCTTGAAGGTAGAGTTAACAAATTCTTGAACATGAGGTGCTACGCCAACCTTCTGCATGGTGCTCGATACGAGATCAACTGCCTGTTGACTTGTCAAATAGGAGCCTTGGCGGTTGGCCGACTCCTCAGTAAGATGCTTAACGAAGTCCTCAATTTCTTGAGTAGATGCACCAGCCTTCTTCATCGATAAGAGATATAATTCAAAATGCGACATTCGGACACCTTCTTCGGAAACGTCGCATTCCTCGTCGGTGACAATCTCATTGATAAGATAACGAGTTCTGGGATCACCTTGGGGCATCCACGGGACATTGATACAGGTAAGCTGCTGCTGCAAGTGCTTTAGCAAAGACATAAAGTCCCAAACAGCATAGATGTGGGCTTGCATGAAAGTGCCTAAACGATCGACGGAATTGACCATTTTATAGACGGGATGTTCGACCAGTCGCTTTCTGATTGGCTCCACCTCGTCGATGAGTTTCTTAATACGAGGATCCTGAGGTGTAGGACTGGATTCAGCCGGCTTAGACTCAAGGGACTCGGAATTCTTTTCATCGATGGTTGCTGATGATGGAGTTGGAGCCTCTTTTGCCGTTGCTGGAGCTTTTTCGACAGGTTCCCTTTTAGCCGGCGCAGCTTCTTTAACAGAAGGTTTCTTTGCAGGAGAAGACTTTTGCTTTGTCGAATTGAGAGAACTAGGTCTGAGAACACTTAGAATAGACATTTTTTGATGGTTTTATGCTGTTGGAATTGCCGCGAACAAACAAAGATCACACCGGTTGATTTCTTTAAATATTAAAATTTGCCCTGGATTATGGTTGTTTGCTTTTTCTCCAGGGGTTGTCCGAAATGGGCCATCATCTACAAACCACTTTGATTATTTGGGCCAGTGGTGTAGTTGTAACTTTCAGGGCACGGCGTTTTGGGTTAATAGGAATAAGGAAAAGCATGATAAAAACCAGAGGTATTGAAGGATAAGCGGGCCTAGTCCGAGACTACTGCTAATAGAAGCGATAGGTAAGGATATAATGATGGCATGATTGATACACGGCCGCCCGGGTTTTTATTGTGAGTTTTTTTTGCTCGGGTATGCAACCTGATCGGGCTTTGGTACTTTTTGGGTCTGTAATGACATGAAGAGTTTTGAAAAGAAAAGACAAAAAAAAAACAAAAAATTATGTTATCCTAACAAATTTACGAAAGGTGGCCAAAAACGCAATCGCCGCCGGGCGGGATGAATGCGGAGTATTCTGTAACTAGCATAAATGAAGATATTATTTATGACAATAGGGCCCATTTTTTCCATTTTCGCTTCTTGCTCATTAAGTATAACAAAGGTTTTATTTATTTTTTTTTTCAACTTTGTCACCATTTAAGCGTGATTTTTACGCCTATATACTTTGAACTGCAGATATGCACAGACAAAAATAAACCCACCATTATTCCCTATCATCGGATCCACATTGTAACTCTGAGATTTTAACAGGTGCTCGTGCATTACGATCGACTAATTTATCCTATAATGGCGTGGCAGACCTAAAGGTAAGGGTTGGTATTGTAGTGTTCATAGCCAAAAACAGTAAAAAATATGTTGTCCTGCGGCGAAGGTCTACGATCGATTATGAAACATTCTCTATGTGCTGGTCTATCTACATGGCTATCATGTATCAATGCATCATATTACCTCCCTATTTGAAGCGGGAAAATGGCCACAAACGTGCCACCTGTTGAATACAACTGGAAAAAGGTCCAAGATCTGGGTCGTATAACTACCACGATCAAAACTGAGCCACATCTTGGTTGTCCCCATGCACCTTATGCAACATAAAGAATTGAGATCTAATTGGGAGGCGAGCATACTACTCAGCCGGATCATGCCGCTCTAATTATTTCGATAAAAATGATCAGTCATATTTTTTGGTATAATAATCAAATAAACTACCGTATAGATTTCTCTCATCTTGTTACAAATGATTTGAATACAAACTAGGCCATATAACATAACGTTTTATGTTTATACCCATGTTAATCATTATGGAAACACACAAAAAAAACCACCTATGGGGTATATTATGTTACACGTTTAAAATTTAATATTGTTATATGTTACACTTAAAATACAACAATAAATAAACAGTTAAAATATCACCTTAAAGGAATCAATACTCCGATCTAACACGTGTATATATAATATGATGATGAGTTGTGTGATTATATAACATTTTCAGTTGAGTTGGCCTTCCAGTTCTTTCGGTCGGTTGGTGTTTCCTTTAAAGGCAGGTAGGTCAACCCCAATCTTAAAACACCATCAACTTATAACCAGATTTTAAGCCAAGAAATCCCATGAGCAAATTTATGGCTGCTTACTAATATATCTTCTCACTAACCTAGTTTATTGGATTTTTTTCCGAGCAAATTAATAATCAACTTGTATCTACTTTCCATCTTTGTTAGCTAGGGCAGGTGATTTGTAAGATATTTCCTCTTTTAATCACTTGTAGTTAGGGTCTTCCAAACACCATCATGGCTGTGTATCTAATATTTCCTTTTAAAGAATTTAAAACGGTCTCTGTATCTATAGATCGGTATCGTTTAGAGACCAGCTTACAAATCAAGCGGGCTGTCTCACTGTAAACAATGCCTTGTTGTATCTTATTGTATTTCCTCTTTGAACAAACCCCTACCAGATATAGAAGAAACGACAAGACTTTTGCCGCCGTTAACGGCGTTAGTTATTGTTAAGCGAAGCCTAAGTACAATTTAATAAATATTCATTATAATAATAATAAATTTCTCTTGAGATTTCTCTATTTTTTTTATCCAAATAACCGTTCTTATCTCTAATAATAGATTATTTTTATTGTAGTTGTTTCTTGTTAATTTAATCTGATTCTTTTTGATTCATCTTGCGGGGAGATGATGGCTGAATTATCGAAGCAAATTAAGGTTTTTTAACTGACTTACTAAACAGCAAACATTTAACCTAACCAGTTTGAAACTTTAAAAAAAGAAACTTCTAATATTCGTTTGAAATATCAATTCGTTTCAAGAATAGATATATATTTATATTTCTATATTTATATATATATATAGTCACTATCTATATCCAAGACCAATCTGCATATTCTACTAAATCAAGAAAAATCTCAGAAAATCCTTCTGATATTATATCTTATTTTATAACTCAACCTCAGAAGCCTCAACTATCGCTTCTGTAAGTACCGACCCACACTAGTCTTAAACGGCAGATCTGAACCTCTTGTACGATCAAGTACCCACGGTAACACTACTAGACAGTTTGACACAAGAGAACCGTTTACCCGCTTAAACCTGCTACCTCGAAAAGAAACGTTTACGGCCGTATACATTTTTTTCTCATTATTGTAGTGCTGTCGCTGTCAAACACATTTTTCATTTATTGCCGTTTAGTTTTGTTAGTATTTCTTAGCAAAACCCGAGAAAGGTAAGTATTTTCCAAACACTGTCTCAGATAATGATTTCAATAAGTAGTCAAAGGGTTGATATGCTCCAAGCAACGAGAATATAAAAAATTAAAGACCATGAATGAAATCTACCAATAGATACTCAATGACGTCTAATGCATTTTCGACCGCTGGGAAACGGGTCTCCTTGCTTGCAATACCCGCAAAAATTTAAGAAAAAAAATTTAAAGAAAAAATTATGAAACAGACTCGGAGATAGTGTTCACAAAATTATTTTGATGTGCTGTCCCACATCCAGTGGAAAGATGCGTCGAAATTTTATATCATGAATGGATACTATCCACAGAACCAAAATCGAGCCTGCAGGAGACTCAAGAGTTATAACAAGAGTACAAATTCACAGTCGTCAATCATAGCGTAAAAAGATTGAGAGTAACAACCACTTTTTGGAAGGATTCAGTTTTGTCTTTTTCAGCAAAAGCATAATCTGCACAATGCAGTTTCTGAATGTCTCAAATCATCAATGGAAATTTCGTTGCAATTTCGCCATCAGAATAAACCTCTCTCAGGCACGAAGGCAATTTTGCTTGCCAATAATGAAGCATTTCCCCGGAATCACCAACTTATTTTTCATCCTCGAGCACTTACACTGGACTTCTTATTCTAACTGTCACAGTACTTTAACCCTCAACGCATAATATCTCATATACCCCACCTTGACGTGAAGTCAACAAGCATTTTCCACTAGAGACAATAGGATTATCTTTTCATCCCGCGATGAACTCTACTCTGGGACTAGACCGCAGCACAACTAACTCTTCTCAAATTAACAACAACAGCCCCCATTCAGCAACTGAGCTTCAGAGATTAGAAAGAAACTCTGAATCTAACCATCAAGAAGTACTATCTGTTTACACAGATATGGAAAGCTTGTCAAGTATGTCAAACTCATCAATATCTCCTTCAAGCATAATTCTTCGAGGAGCCAAAGACGACAGCGAAGTCATAGGAGCAATGCCAGGTGTAATAGACTCCATATCTGAAATCAGGAGAAATAGTGATGCACAAAATGGGAATGGCAGCGTTATTTTGAGTAATGAACGGTCAGATAACATTGCAGCTGCAGGTGCAACAGCTGCAAATGAAGCACATCAACCACACCTATATGTGGGGCTACACGCAGGTCCAAGCATATCTTCAGCTGGAACCGAGTTATCTCGTACAACGACTTCGACGAGCAGCTCACCGCCGAATAATAGTGCGCAGCCCGTCGTAACCCGATATTTGCAATCTTATGCTGACGAGAAGCCGATTTTTACAGTTTATTTTACATCTTCCAGCGTATATGAACGCAAATACTCGCTGGTGTTTAACACTTTAAGGTCTGACCCCATTACGCCTCAAGCTTCAAATGTGGATTTTGAATTCAGCTTGTCGACCCAAGTGCCACTTCTGTCGCCGGCTGTAAAAGGCAAGACGGAGCATGTACCAGTGTATCTTGTGACGTCAGACGTGGTAACATCATCAGATGTATCGTCAATATATGTATGCGACTATTATTATGAGGATATGCCGTACCGTGAAGGAGTGTATCACAATGAAGAAAATGATCACAACTCTCAATCAATTCATACATCACCTGTTCAAACAAATTATGAAAGCGATGGTAGAGTACAGTCAATTAAAAAGGAGACAAATGAGGAATATCAAACAGTGGGACGATCGTATAACGAGATGCTGCCTCGGTCAGAAGACATATGCTTTCACCCATATTCCACTCACAACCGGCCGCGGAACCAGCATCGATACGAAGCTCGAGCACTGGAATCACCGACCCCAACTACACCCCCACGACAGGTCAATAATCTACAGGGAGATGGCACAATCAGTCACAGCTATTATTATCAGGGCTATGATGACCAGCGGCCACAACAGACAACCTCTACCCCTTATTACGATGTACCACTAGGCTCAATGGGACAGCTGTATGGAGGATACGAGCCGCCTGCGCATTCGTGGTTTTCGGGAACATCCCCATATGATATATATGGAAATCGACTAAGGTCTAACCCGACGTCCACTCTGTACAACAATATGAGACGACTGCCTGACCAAAATAACCAGAATTCAACACCAGCCCTGGTTAGAACAAGCGCATTGACGCAAACAGCGACATCAATGGCCAATGGCGGGCTGTCGTTTCCATCAAACTCACCGCATTACCGAAGCATAACGTACGGATCACCAAGGCTGGACTCCAACACGCAACGGGCCAGTCTGGAGATTATAGGAAATCTAGAGGAAATGGCACAGAACTGGACTGTAGAGGAATGGAGAGCACGAAGGAGGCTGGTGCAATTCCAACGAACGCAACGAGGACCAGTAATAACGGTGCAATTCATGCCTCTGGATCCAAAGGATTATAGTGCGGAAACGCCATGCATAAGCTGCATTCGCTGGCAAGAACGCAACGAGTTTTATGTCACATCAGTAGACTGTATATTTTTGCTTGAGCAGCTGGTAAACTCCAAGTTTTCAGTAGAGGAGAAGAACCGAATACGACGTAATCTCGAAGGATATCATCCACTGACGGTATCTAAAGGTAAAGCAGATTCAGGTAGCTTTTTCCGACTTATAATGTCGTTCAAAGAGCCGCGGCCTCGAAATATCGAGAAGGACGTCAAGGTGTTTCCATGGCGAGTACTGCATCAAGCATTACAAAAAATCATTGGCAAATATTCGGCAGATTACGGCAATAGCTCGGTATTAAGGTGATGGAAAAGTCAAAGTAATGTTAAAGATTATATAATTTATCTAATTTTCTTACTAAACAACCTCGGCCGCTTTTGGGACAAACCCACTCGGCCGAGTTTCGGATCCCACCCTTACCAATTAAACCCTTGTGATTGGCCCAATTTGCACCTAAACAAGTGCAATAAATATCGGCTTATATCCAAACAAGAAATTTTCTTCTTGTTGTCAAAGGACAAGTAATAAAGCCAAAACTGATAACAATGCTTTCTCGACGAATCCAGTCCGTCAAGGTGAGTAGATATGCTGGGGGGATATATCCTTGGCTGTAATTGATGTAATTTGGTATTTATATATATATGATTGCTGCTGGTGTTTGATTTGACTCAGTGGAGATGATTCCCCGCATTCTGTGATATGATTGCTCGGATGTTTTTTCTTCATTCTCAGCATACATTGATGGTTTTTGGTATTATTTGCAACTATTATAGCTTGTATATATCATTGTTGCAGTCTTGCCGGGTTTAAGAAACCCCCCTGCTTCCTTTGGTCCGACTGATAAGAGCAATCATCAAAGGCAATTATATATATTATATCATTTACATTGCCATCTTTGTAAATATCATTGCCAGCTAACTTTTTAGAGCATTTCTTCACGTGTCAGCCAACGCGGGTTTGCCGATGGATCTCTAACCAGAGATTCCAAGGTTCTCATGAACAACTGGGAATCAGATAGTTTCATCAACTATAAGAAACAAGCTGAAAATGTCAAAATCGTCAAAGAGCGTCTTGGACGACCTCTGACGTATGCCGAAAAGGTTCTATATGGTCATTTGGACAATCCTCATGAGCAGGAAATCGAGCGTGGTGTTTCATACCTTAAGCTCCGTCCGGACCGAGTGGCTTGTCAGGATGCCACCGCTCAAATGGCCATTCTGCAGTTTATGTCTGCAGGACTCCCACAAGTGGCCACTCCTTCGACTGTTCACTGTGATCATTTGATTCAGGCCCAGATTGGAGGTGCCAAGGATTTGGCTCGAGCCATCGATATCAACAAGGAAGTTTACGACTTTTTGAGATCTGCATGTGCCAAGTATAATATCGGTTTCTGGGGCCCCGGTTCCGGTATTATTCATCAAATCATTTTGGAAAATTATGCCTACCCCGGTGCTCTTATGATTGGTACTGACTCGCATACTCCTAATGCCGGTGGTTTGGGAATGCTTGCCATTGGTGTCGGTGGTGCTGATGCCGTCGATGTCATGGCCAACTTGGCTTGGGAACTCAAGGCTCCTAAGATCATTGGTGTCAAGTTGACCGGTAAGATGACTGGCTGGACTTCTCCCAAGGATGTTATCCTTAAGGTTTCTGGTATCTTGACTGTCAAGGGTGGTACCGGTGCTATTGTCGAGTACCATGGTCCTGGTGTCGAGGCTCTTTCGTGCACTGGTATGGGTACCATTTGCAATATGGGTGCTGAAATCGGTGCAACTACATCTGTTTTCCCTCTCAACACTCAACAAGACGCTTACTTGAATGCCACCAACCGAAACCAGATCTCTAAGTTTGCCAATTTGTACAAGGAAGACTTCTTGTCTGCTGATGAGGGCTGTGAATATGATGAGCTAATCGAGATTGACTTGGACACTCTTGAGCCCCACGTTAACGGTCCCTTCACTCCTGATTTGGCTACTCCTATTTCTAAGTTGAAGTCTGTTGCTGTCGAAAAGCACTGGCCTTTGGATGTTAAAGTTGGTTTGATTGGTTCTTGCACCAACTCCTCTTACGAAGATTTGACTCGAGCCGCCAACATTGCTCGAGATGCCATGGCCCATGGTCTCAAGACCAAGTCTATTTTCACTGTCACTCCTGGTTCTGAACAGGTTAGAGCTACCATTGAGCGAGACGGTCAATTGCAGACCTTCTTGGACTTTGGTGGTTTGGTTCTGGCCAATGCTTGCGGACCATGCATTGGACAGTGGGACCGACGAGATATTAAAAAGGGTGAAAAGAACACCATTGTCTCTTCTTATAACCGAAACTTCACTGGCAGAAATGACTCTAACCCTGAGACCCACGCCTTTGTGACATCCCCGGATTTGGTCGTTGCCTTTGCTATTGCTGGTGATCTTCGATTTAACCCTATTACCGATACCTTGAAGGATAAGGATGGTAAGAGCTTCAAGCTGAAGGAACCGTATGGTGAGGGTCTGCCAGAACGTGGTTATGATGCTGGTAAGGATACTTACACTGCGCCACCTACAGACCGATCCAAGGTTGTTGTCCAGATTTCTCCCACCTCCGACCGACTTCAAGCCCTCAAGCCCTTCAAGCAATGGGATGGCAAGGATGGTATTGACATGCCTATTCTAATAAAATCGCTTGGAAAAACCACAACTGACCATATTTCTCAAGCTGGACCCTGGCTCAAGTACCGAGGTCATTTGGAGAACATCTCCAACAATTATATGATTGGTGCTATTAATGCAGAAAATGAGCAGGCCAATAATGTCAAGAACTTCTTCACTGGCGAGTATGCCGGTGTTCCCGAAACTGGTGCCTATTACCGAGACCACGGAGTTAGATGGGTTGTTGTTGGTGGTGATAACTTTGGTGAAGGATCGTCTCGAGAGCACGCAGCTTTGGAACCTCGGTTCCTTGGAGGCTTTGCCATCATTACCAAGTCATTTGCTCGAATTCACGAGACCAACTTGAAGAAGCAAGGTTTGCTGCCATTGAACTTCAAGTATCCTGAAGATTATGACAAGATCAAACCCGATGACACCATTTCACTCTTGGGACTTGCCGATATTGCACCTGGCAAGCCTGTCAAGTATGTTGTCAAGAGCAAGAATGGCGACACTTGGGAATCAGAGCTGACGCATACTTATAATGCTGAACAGATTGAGTGGTTCAAGTATGGATCTGCTCTCAACAAGATGGCTGCCCAACATAAATCTCACGCTTAAATAGGTTTTTGCTGAACGTGATTTGATGCCTTTTACACTTGCAGAATGTACGTAGAAATGTAAATTTTACATGTAGAAATTATGTGTAAATTTTTGACTATTTTACATTACTTTGAATTTTCAATGTCTCGGAACGACTTTGTCGACCGAAATGCGACTCTTCCATTCGATACAGTCACCAGCTTGAGATGCTGTTCAGGAGGTCCTTGGAGTCCTGCGTTGAAGGCTGCTTGTTTATTGGATGCAGCCTGATTGATTAATGCTGATGCTTCACTGTTGATTTTTTTCTCCAGAGGAGATTCGTTGGCCAGACTAGCTGGTAATAACGATGTTATAAACGAGGACGAAAGTCCAAATATCGACGGAGAAGCCGAAGGGTGTGCTAGGTATATGACTGATGGCCCTTTGAGGAGAAGAAAGGGCGATGTGGTTGATTTGAGCCAAGAGCGGGCCGAGTTCCACCATGAAACTAACCTTGAAGTATTTTCATTTTTGGCTTCGGTCGTTGAAGTCTCATTTAGAGGGTTTTCATGCTCACTGTTATAATGAACGGAGTTTTTCAGCACTGCCAAAGGGTTGCCTAGATTCGAGTCAACCGAATAAGCCACCAATGAGTGTCTACCAACGACAATTGATTGGTCATTTGATAGTTCAATTCGTTCAATAGGACCCGATTTAGATTCCAATGCAGCAATTCCTCTCCCTGATATCAATAACGGTCTTCGTTTGAAGATCCATGATAGTTTGGACGATATAACCAAAGAATCCCCCCAGTAAGAATGTAATAGACCCGATCTGGCAATTACCCAGTCAATAGATCCATCCATATTGACAATTGATAACCCTCCTGTAGCAGATCTAGAGGATATTAGGGCTTTGAGGGGAGTTGTGGAGATGATCTTTTGGTATAATAAACCGGGGCTTTTTACCGCAGACGACGTCACCGTCAAGTTATCTTTAGGACCATACGTGGCTACTAATGTTGATCTACGAATATATAATGGGGAAGAAGGAGCTAAAGATACTTGGATCAATTTTGATCCGAGAGAGGAGAATTTGGTGGACATGCTATGGGGTGAAAAAAGAGGAGATACGGCTGGAGGATTAGTGGAAATTGATAGGCTGGTAGAGGCAGGAGCAGAAGGGTGATAATAGGAGATATTAAGAGATTTTTAGTGAATTAAGAGAAGAAGGATTATAATGGGAAGTAATAATGAGGTAATGATTGGGGTAATTATCGTGGTAATAGTTGCGGTTATAGTTGGGGATGATGAGATCTCTGTAGTCGAATTGAGTTGCAGCTGGCTGAGCGAAAAGCTGGCCGAGATAAAAGAGTAAACGATAATAAACGACAAAACCGAACTAAAATAAACCTTAATGATAATATCATGAAATTAACACTGGATTTAAAGTTTTACAAGAAAAAAACTCTAGCCAAATTGACTTTTGTTGTATTAGCGAATTGACTATTTAGCGAGTTGACTTATGATGTATTAGCGAATTGACTTGGTGTACTTACAGGTAATTCAGGTAATTCAATTTCTTCATATCATTCTACTTATAAGGGACAGCTTACTTCTAGAATATTCCTCTACATACTTAAAATAAAAGATATGCAAATGCCAAACCTAAAAAATTGCCTGCTTTGGTTCTACGGCTCTTGCCTGAAACTCACATGATAATTGTATTATGCAGAAATTGTTGGCGAGCTACCAAACAGGTGATTGTCTTATCAATAGAAAAAAAGCAAGGAGAATTGAAAATTTGTTGAAATTTGCTAAGAATGCTAAGAATAGTATAATTTTCTAATACCATGTTATTTCCTTGTATCTTTTATCTCTCTCGTCTATCTCCATCTGCCTCATCTATCTTCACCTCCCTCATCATCTACCTCGACATCCATCTCTCTTTACTTGATAATTGTGCTATCCTACTCAGACCACTGAGACATGAAAAAAGCTCGCAAAAAATCATCTCTTCACCCCCATCAAAAACCTTGTAAACCAGACTTTGATTTGTCCTGCATTATGTTGGGGATCAGCACATAGCTTCAGAACTGCATGTTAATCATACCATTATTACCATAGTAGTGCCTAGAACCCACACCATTGGAATCGAACAAGTAATTCAAAAAGCCAAAAATATAGTGATTGGATTGATTAGATTACACACGCATATTACATATATTCTTGTAATCATTCACCAACTTAAAATCAATTGCCATCTCACCAAATTCACCAGAGCAACGTTGTCCCGGGTTCTTGTTGCCGAAAGTCGGATGCGACGCCGCAGTGTGATATGGTGAGGCTGAACATCAGTTGATCCAACAAAGGATATATACGAGGGTAGCAGCCATCTTCTAGCACTGTTTTATACCAGTTTTCAATAGAAAAAAAATGTCTACAGTGACTCTTGGAAATTATCTTTTTGAACGTATTAAACAACAGGACGTTGGCACCATATTCGGTGTGCCTGGTGATTATAATCTTGCTCTTCTCGATCATATCTATGAGGTCGAGGGTCTTCGATGGGCTGGAAATACAAACGAGTTAAACGCTGGGTATGCTGCTGATGGTTATTCCCGTATAAAGCGATTGGCTGTACTGGTCACCACCTTTGGTGTCGGTGAACTTAGTGCTTTGGCTGCTGTTGCTGGCAGTTATGCTGAACATGTTGGATTGGTCCATGTCGTTGGAATCCCCTCTTTGACTGCTCAAAACGCGCACTTGCTCCTCCACCATACCCTGGGCAATGGTGATTTTACCGTGTTCGAGCAGATGTCTTCCAAGATCTCTCGTGAAGTCCTTGTCATCAGAAATGCTGAAATGGCTCCTGATTGCATTGATCGAGCACTAACTCAGGCCCTTTTGTACCAAAGACCTGTTTATCTGGCAATCCCCGCCGATTTGTCCGAAGCTCCTGTCTCGGCTTCTGCTCTTAGCAAGCCCCTTGACCTCACATTCCCTGCAAACCCCAAGGCTGCTGAAGACGAGGCTGTCCAGGTAATTAGTGAGATTGTTGCCAAGTCCAAACATCCAATCATTTTGGTCGATGCTTGTGCCAATAGACATGATGCCAAAGATGAATTGATGAAACTTGCTAAATCCACACAGTGGCCGGTGTTTGTAACTCCAATGGGCAAAGGAATGTACGACGAACATGATCCTCAATTTGGCGGTGTTTATGTCGGTTCGTTATCTGATCCCGAGGTTGCTGAAATCGTTGAGCGCTCCGATTGTGTTCTTTCTGTAGGAGCTCTGTTATCTGATTTCAATACCGGATCGTTCTCATACCGATACTCCACTAACAATGTCATTGAATTCCATTCGGACCACACAAAAGTGCGACAGGCATTATATGATGGAGTCTCAATGAAGCCAATTCTTAGAAGACTTTCAGATATCTTTAAGGGCCAGCCTCAGAAGATATCGGCAAAAGCTGAATTACCTCATGTCAAGACAACTCCCACACCATCACCTGGTCACACTCTACTTACTCAGAAGTACCTGTGGACCCGTTTGACGAAATTCCTACGACCAGGTGATGTGGTTATTACTGAAACCGGCACTTCGTCGTTCGGAATTGTGTCGACCAAGTTTCCCAAAGATACTACAGGAATTTCCCAGATTCTTTGGGGATCTATTGGCTACTCTGTAGGATCTTGCTGTGGAGCAGCTCTTGCGGCCGAGGAGGTCGACCCGAAAAAGCGAGTTCTTCTGTTTGTAGGAGACGGTTCGTTGCAGTTGACAGTGACAGAAATCTCCACTATGATCAGATGTGGTGTTAAGCCATATTTGTTCATTCTGAATAATGACGGCTACACAATTGAGCGATTGATTCATGGCAGAACTGCTGGGTACAATGATGTACACCCGTGGAACTACTCGTCTTTGCTTGATGTGTTCAATGCCAAGGAAAAGGAGTCACACAAAGTCAAGACAGTTGGAGAATTGGACAAGTTGTTTACAGACGACAGCTTTGCAGAGCCCAGTATGATTCGAAGTATCGAACTGATGTTACCTCAGATGGATGCTCCTATGAATCTCGTTAAGCAGGCTGAGCTGAGTGCTAAGACTAATAAGAAGCAGTAAGAAGCAAAATGCGGGGGGACTACGGAACAGTAACGTATAGACGTTATTTGATTAGTGATAAATGAAGTAGTATGTGTATAGAAAGAAAAGTTGATCTTCAAAAAGAGATGAGAATTAGCTTTGAAGGATGAGATTCAGTTTCAGAGCATAGAAATAAAGATATTACTTTATTTCTGAAAATTTCCCAAAATCACTCGAAATACAATTTCCCTTACTTTCTCCTTGTTACCCTCAGGTTCTCATCTCGTTACCCTCAAGTTCTCTCTTTGAGCCTCATATAGCCCCACAGAACATGTCGAGCCTCATTTCTACCCTCATGCTTCAACTTTAACCACCCTCAATGATAACGAAAACGTCGATAGATCAATTACAAACACAGGAGTCATGCTACCAGAAGATTCTGGAAGGCAAAAAGAATAATGCGGTGCTGAATATTACTGCGCATAAGACCTTTCTCAGAAGCTGGCTAGGCAAACTCCCCGATAAGATGGTAGCTTTGGATGCCAGTAAACCCTGGATGATTTACTGGGTGATTAACGGGTTACGGATTCTTGGAGATGATATTGGATCTTTGAAAACCGGAGTTGTAGATACGATTTTGAGCTGTTTGCATCCCAATGGAGGCATTTCTGGAGGATATGGCCAGGAGCCTCATTTAGCCGCCAGTTATGCTGGCCTTTTGGCATTGGCAGACGTCGAGGATCATACGGCATTAATTGAAATCGATAAGGATAAATGGGCTAAATGGCTCATGAGTCTCAAGGAACCGGATGGAAGCTTTCGCACTACTATGCACGGAGAAGCTGATTCTCGTGCAACGTACTGTGCCATTGTTATAGCCAGTTTGCTTGATATTTTGACACCTGAGCTGGTTGAAAACACCCTGGAATACTTGGCATCCTGTCAGACATACGAAGGAGGGTTTGCTGATATCCCCTATGGTGAAGCGCATGCTGGATATACCTTCTGTGCATTAGCAGGTCTAAGTGTGCTTTGTGGTGATCCTCTTCGACTTTATGAACATATAAGTGTTGATAGAGCTGTAAGATGGCTATCAGCACGTCAATCTGATCCAGAAGGTGGGTTTTCCGGAAGAACTAACAAGTTGGTTGACGGATGTTACGATCATTGGGTCGGTGGATGCTGGCCGTTTCTCCATGCTGCAACTGGAACAACTAGCATATATGACCGACAAGCATTAGGAGAGTTTGTTCTTTACTGCAATCAGGATGGAAGACACGGTGGATTGTGTGATAAACCGGGATGCCGGCCCGATTCCTATCATACCAATTATGTTCTATGTGGATTGGCTGGTTCACAAACACATTATAGCTATCAAGGTACAAGCAAAGATCCGTTGAATATTTCGGAATTTGGCTTCGAATGGAGGTCAGATGCTTTAGCGATAAAAGAAGCCGATTTGGTGAATCAAGTCGGGCTCATACATCCTATATATGTCGTACCAGTTGGAGCAGCGGAAAATATGCACGAATACTTTCGAGAGGGATATTAGAAAGGGGGTTATTGATATTGAATATATAAATTATTAAGTATATTTGGTAACATGTTGGCAAGAAGTTGCTTTTCTGGCCAGCCAACCCAATTAACGGCAACTCCTTGCTGACGACATATCTCTTATCTATCTTTAACTTTATAGCATAAATATTATAATAGCTCTTATAGATGGCCAAAAAAGTTTATACAATTGAGAATACAATTGAGAAATATATATATCATTCAGGCGAGATTCATTTTGTGGCTGCTATCGGGCGGAAACTCATCCCCAATGTACCCTTGTTTTCGCGCGTAGTAACGGATTTGTTGATATACAGAGGATAAGCACCGAACGAAGCGTTGAACTGGGTATCCATTCCAGCGTCCGAACAGGGACCTGTAGTACAGCTATTCCCCTTAGCAGCTGTATTTCTATTGTTGAACTTTGACCTGGAAACTGGAGAGTCAATATTTGATCGTGTTGGAAGGTCGGTGGGTTTGTTTTGTTATCAGTTATATTTTTGGCTGCTTATATGGGTAATATTGAATATGGTTTATATTCCGCAGTTACAAACACCTGAGCCTTGGGCTCGGGTACTATTTCTGACTACTCTACCTGCAAAGGTTTATACCAATGTGATTTTCAGGTTCAAATATTCAGCACCTGGCTTAAGATTTGCTAGTTCGCCTAAAACCGCAAGGTATGCGGCGCTGACTTCTTCGTGGCTCGCAGTAGATGTGTCACTTTTTTCATCATCGCTCGTTGATGTTGTGCGTTGGGAGTTTGCGGTGCAAGGTGAGGAATTTGCATAAGCACTCAGGGACTGGGCTACAACGAGTCGTTGGTATGTCGGAAGTATTCGTAAAGCTCATACCAACGACTCGTGTAGCGAGCCTAGCTAATGAAGACTAAACTGCAATACTCAATTAACTAATATGCTCAACTGGAGCCCATATCCAAGTCCGATTAAATAAACGTCCTATATATATTTCTCAAAACCTGTCAAAAGGTTAAGAGCTCAGGGTTAGGGAATCTCAAATAATGGCGTGGATTCGTTGTGTTGGATTGGGAGAATCCCAATTAGGCAATGCGTTTTAACCCAGTTGTATATCATATTATATATACTATGTACTTTCGTTTAATATCAATTAACCACCTTTTCCCTTATCGTCTATCACTGCTACAAGCTTTATCTTTTATTGTATTTGTCTAGGATTGCTCGTTTCTACCAGATATCTTAAGTTTTGAGGCGTAACCTCTAAAGGCCATAAAGCACAATGGTAAGTTACTAAGTTAGAAATCATCTCTTCTTTTCTCTTCCAACTTCATGCCCTGTCCTTCAACCATGACACTTTCAGAGCACCAACAATCGGTTTTGAGCCAATTTAAGGACATAACGAACTGGGAAAAAAGTGACGAGGATGCCCAAGCTTTGCTCAATTCCTGCGATTGGAACGTTGAAACCGCTGTCATACTGCATTTTGACGGAGCAGGGTCCATAACCAGTTCATCGTCCTCTAGCACCAGAAGACCCGTCTCGTTGGCTGCTGAACTTAATAGTTTGGCCGAAGATCATGATGTAGCTCCTTCGGGCATACGACCAGAGCCTACGACGTATTCTTCCAGCTCGGTGCCGTCATTTATCCAGGTGTTTCTCTTCACTCCGGTTAGTCTTGGCTATAAGATGTTCAATACTTTGTACAACTTTTTATCATATATCATGCCGTTTTTCCCTCGGATCACCGGCTACTACTCTGCAAATAGAAATGCAAGGCTGGCTGAAGGTAGCATGGACGGCAAGAGCACTGCAATCAGGTATATCAGGTGGTTTGAGGAGTCATACAGTGTAAATTTGACTCCTGATGACGACAGCGAGGTTGGCACCTCCAATAATACCAACAAGAGCATTTTGCCATTCTACGAAGGTGGATACAGTGATGCTTTGGAACGGGCTAGAAAGGATCTCAAGTATTTGGTTGTGTATTTACAGAGTGATGAGCATGACGAGACGGATCAGTTCAACAAATCCGTCCTTTTGAGTCCCATAGTATCGCAACTGTTGAACAGAGACGATATCATATTTTGGGCCGGCTCTGTTCGTGAAAGCGAGGGATATTTGGTATCATCTGGCTTTGAAGTGTCCAAATATCCTTTTGTGTCTGTGGTTGCTCCTACACCTAAGACAGCTACCTCTAACACAGTGATTATGAAGGTGTTGCTCAAGCTCCAAGGCTGTGGCAAGCTTAGTGCTGAGAGGTTTTTGTCCATGGTAGAGGAAACCATAGAATTGCATTCTCCTAAACTGATGGCGTTGGTGTTGGATAAACAGGAACGGGATTCATCCAGAAGAATATTGGAGGAACAAAATAGTGCATATGAACGATCGCTTGCTCAGGATCGTGAGCGAGAACGACAGAAACGCGAGGCAGCTAGCCGTAAAGAGCATGAGGAGCGGGATCGCCGAAATAAGCAGCAGCAGATCAAGCTTTGGAAGCAATGGAAGGCTGGACAAGTCTCAAACAAGCTGAAGGCCGCAGCCAGCAGCACCGAGAAGACCGCCAGAGTATCTATAAGGCTATTGAATGGGGACAGAGTGATCAAATTGTTTTCGGCAGATGATACCATTGATGATATATATGGATATGTGGAATGCGCAGATGAGATTGAAGCGGGTCCCAGTGCAGAACCAGTTGAACAACCTTCATATATTCACAAGTATTCATTCCAGCTGGTTAGTCCTATGCCACGTAAGATCATGACAGGCTTATCTACGAAGATCAAGGACGAGAAGTCGTTATGGCCGAATGGGAACTTGGTGGTTGAGGAGAATGATATGTAAGAGGCATGGAGTATATAGTAGTATACCGCCAATATATTTAAGAATTGAGTAATTAAGAAATCAGAGAATGCGGGGTTTTATACGAGTATCTAGATATTAATATTTTACGCAGGTTTTCTGTTTGTCATATTCTTTCACTTTCACAGTCTCACAAACCCATAAAACTTTCCATGTTGTAAATTTCAACCAGTAAATCATCTCCAATAATATGCCCAGTCCACTTTCAAACAGTACGGTATGTAATTCAAATCAAACCTATAGATTCTTATATTGACTGAGATAGTTTCTGGACGAGCTTAGAAAGTTGTTTTCAGCTGGCCAGCAAAAAGGATCGGTATATTTAACCCAAAAGAGAGGTAAGCTTCATATAACAGGCATAACCAACCAATAACAAAGCCTAACTAGATAGTCAAACCGGTAGTAGAAAGTAGTTCAGATTCGTATTCTATATTATTTAGAGCCACAGATGGTAACTCTGATAAACATCAACGGGTCAAGATCTCTACATTGGTACAAGCAGACCATTTGGACAAATTCTGGCCGTTATATACCGAAGTAGTCAAAACAGGCATGGGGGGATTAAAGAAAAAAGATAAAAAGAAGGCAAAGAAGTCGAAAAAGGCCAAGGATGGAAAGAGCTAAGGAGAAATTCATTTTAATTGTGTGAGATATGTATATATAGAACAAGGTAGTTGAATGGCACGTTATGAAGACTTAGCAGGCTGATAATATCAGAAATAATCGGGAAAAAAAGGCATTTTACATTTCTCCATATGAATAAATTCTATTATTCTATCATATTTTATTATCTTAGATTTATTACATTTATATTATTACCCTGATCATTACCCCTAGCACGTGATTCTCCTCTCCTAGCCCATAACATTCTCCGCCAAATTATTTCCTCAAACCACGAATTCACCATATAACCAACGCGTTACTTCAGGACAAATGAGTTCAGACCAAAAGAAGAAATCCAGGGATTTCGCTCAGGGTTTATCGCCGCTTGAATTACTGGAACAAAAGAGTAGAAAACTGGCCCTGAATGATGCTTCTACTACCTATGACATCACCAGTTCAAAACGAGCCTCTCAAGACACTATAAGGCCTGTATTTGATGAACATGATTCTCAATTCTCTAGATCAAAAGAGATCGACTCGGATAAAACCTCGCTATACTCAATAGCCGAGTCCACTCGCTCCCAACCTGGCCCGGGACTGCTGGACAGTTTCCGACTCTCGTCAATGCCTGGATATGATGCTGATGCTGCTAGTTTATATAGCGTGGAAAGTTCTGCGCCTGAGGAGTCTTTCTGGTCGAGTTCGGCTGCTGTGGATCGGAATTCGGTCGCTGTGAATCGCCATTCTGCCGCGGTTGACCGTCATTCTGCCTACCAGATGCATCCTGCTCGTGCTTCCAGCGTGTATACCAAGCACAATTCAAACAATTCAATAAGTTCGACGACTTCTGATACACCTACTATCAAGGAGACCGATAGGCAGCAGGCAAACCAATCACCAAACTCAATTTCAGGCAATAGTTCGAGAACAACTCTGCAACCGACTTCTCCGACCCCCCGACGGCAGTTTGTGCCTCCAAGTCCTCGATCACATGCCGTGAGAAGTTCTCCTGGAGCAAAGGCTATTTCTCCCATGCCAGGTGGCCGCAATTCGGGTCACTTATTCGGCGACGTACCATCTGGCAGTCAACGTCATCAGCTATTAACACCTCCAACTCTGCACCGAGAATCGTCGACGAAATCGGATGTTATCACGAACAAGCAGTTCAATAAAATGAGTTTGGAAGACCATGTTTCGAAAGGAATAGAATATCACGAAAAGGGAGACCTTAGAGAAGGCTCGTACCATTGGCAATACGCTGCATTCAAAGGTGAACCTACAGCTCAACTACTCTATGGCCTAGCGCTTAGACACGGCTGGGGTGTTCGTCAGAATGCAGAGGAAGCGGTCAAATGGCTCAAAAAGGCTATGGAGGGTCAGATGGCTGGCCACAATCCGGAATCTTTCACCAGCAACACAGATAGTAGCAACCGGGCCATTTCGATGATTTCCCGAGAAGAAACAAAGATAAAAAAGGCTCATGTTGGTCTGGCATTATATGAGCTAGGAATGAGCTATTTGCATTCGTGGGGCCTGGAGAAAGACGAGTTTATGGCTCTGAAATCCTTTGAGATGGCTGGCGACTTTGGCGACACAGACGCGCTATGTGAGGCAGCTTCTTTGTATATGCATAACGGGTCTGGAGGAAGAAAGAAAGATTTGGCTAAAGCTGCGCGTTTGTATCGAAAAGCAGAAGGGCTAGGTGCAGATTTGGTTGGCCAGAGCTGGATCTACAAGGACAAGTATATGGATGATGATGAGAAGAGCAAGGATAAAAAGAAGAAGAAAAAATAAAAGATGCTTGGAAAATAATATGCTTTTGCAGGACCTCTATATCATTATGTACATGACTGTTGTAGTCTCTTGTAGATTAGCGACTTCTTAACGAAGACATATGCATTCAAACATCACTGGAATTTCAGAACATATTCACCATTGGAATTGACAATGACCTTTATACTCTTGGCAATGTCTTTTTTATGCTGGTTACGAGATTTGGCGATTTTCTTGATCACGTGAGATAAGGACGATCCAGACTTAATAATGGCATCTTCCTTGGGCTGATCTCGAGCCTTTTTACCGTCTTTTGAACGAGAGATTTTGCTGGTATCAGGCTCAGTGTTCTTCTTTTTCTCCTCATTCTTTTTGCTCTTCTCCTCGCCTTTCTTCTCCCCCTTCTTTGGCCGATACAAATCCTTTTGGTACTTCTCAGCCTCAGAAATGCACTGTGTATGGCTCTGAAAGCCGTTTCCATCGAAAGTCGTTGAACAATCAATGCAAGTAAAATACGCATCGGGACATCTTGAAAAATGACCCGTCAATTTCTTTTTGGCAAGCGTTTCATTACATATTTCGCATGAAAACGAAACCATGTTGCTTGTATGAAAGATAATATTTTTCAGCCCTGCCAAAATTTTTTCCCCCCATTGTATGTGGTTTGGAGTGAAATCACCAAGAGGAATATTACAACGACGGAAATTTCAAATATTCAATTATAAATTGTACTTGCGATCGTTGGAAACAATGGCCAAAAATCGTATAGAACCTCAGCGGATTTTCAGCCCGCCTAAGCTATTACATCCTATGAAAGAGTTGGATCGGACGGTGTTTGTGAGGAAAATCCCTTTAATTCTTGCGGTTTTAGGAGATCCTAGCTATATTTTGCAAATCAGTAAAAACATCCCGGATGACTTATTACAAGCACAAGGTGTTTCAAGAGTGGTGAATATCAATGGTGGAAAAGGTGTCTTGTTGAAGCACAGTATTACCGATGCTGATCTGGTCCAGCGGGACATTTCTGACAAAGCCAAGGAGCTTTTTGAAAAAGCAGGGGCTAAGTTTGTTCCATATACTCTAGAATTGGATTATGATTATTGGAAGACCGACGAAGTGTTGGGCCAGGCTCTGCCAGATGATTTGTTGCAGGCTGAAGGCGGTGCTCCTCCATCGGGTTTCACTGTCGTTGGACATATTGCTCATATCAATGTTCGAGAAGAATTTCTTCCTTATAAGAAAATCATTGGACAAGTAATCTTGGATAAAAATTCACCTTCAATTAGGACCGTCGTTAATAAGCTCGACTCCATTGATACTGTGTATAGAACATTTGATATGGAAGTGCTTGCAGGAGAAAATGACTTTAACGTGGAACAGTGTGAATCAGGATGCCGGTTTAGATTCAATTTCGCTCGAGTTTACTGGAATTCCAGATTGCATACGGAGCATGACCGTCTTATCCAGCAATTCAATAAGGGCCAGATTGTATGTGACGTATTCGCAGGCGTGGGGCCATTTGCTATTCCAGCCGGTAAAAAAGGAGCTATAATACTTGCAAATGATCTGAATCCGGAAGGTTATAATGCATTGGTCAAAAACAACACTCTGAATAAAACTGAGAAGACGGTTTTTCCGTACAACATGGATGGCAGAGACTTCATCAAACAAAGTGCTAAGCTCATATTGCAACTGCATCAGGAAGAACCTACGATAATATTAAACAAAAAACCGGAAAATAAGCACAGGGATGACAAAACAGAACTCAAGAAACTTAAAACTATACAAGAAACTATTGATGTTCCTAAATTTCCCAGTCACTATGTCATGAATCTACCAGACAGTGCCATTACATTTCTCGATGGCTTTATAGGGATATACAAAGATGAGGAATTGCGAAAGACAGTGTTTGGAAAAAAGGATCTGAATGGACAAGATTTGCCATTTATTCACGTTCATTGCTTTCATAAATCAGATCCATTTCAGCCAGAACCGTCTGAGGATGAGATACACGAAGATTTACGTCGGCGATGTGCCGAAGCTATGAACTATCAAGGAATCAGAGTAGAGGATATTTCATATCACAAGGTGCGCAAAGTAGCGCCAACGAAGATAATGTACTGTTTAACGTTCAGGTTACCGTTAGAAGTGGCCGTTGCATGATTGGCCTATTTTTGAGCATTTGCATAATACAGAAACTGGACCGTTTAATAAATTAATTTTCCTTTAACGTGACTCCAGAAATTTTGAGCAAACTTTTTCTGATTTTCCAGAGAACAGGATCTTATGAATAAATGGCTTCTGTCCTGCAAAATCGGATCCCATTCTCCGGCATTGCCTCCAACAATTAAACCGCCGGCCTCCTGGAGAATTATATAACCAGCACAAATATCATAGAACCAATAACCACCTTCCCAATAACAATCAAGACTGCCAGAGGCAACATAAGCTATATTAAGAGCAGCAGAGCCCGTTGATCGAAAACCATGGATAAAAGCACCGCCATCTTTTTGGTCAGCACACAAAGACTTGAAAGTGTCCGTTTTGACATGATAGTTCATCCCGGAACGTTCAGAGCCCAATTCAATGCCGCATAGGCTGCGTTGGAGATTCAGCAGACGATTCTGGCTGGAACGCAACGGCAACTTTTCGCCATTAAGAAAAGAACCTCCGCCTTTTACACCGCAGTATAATTGGTCTAAAAACGGGTTGTAAATAACACCTACAACTGGGATTTTATCTATGGCAAATCCTAAAGAGATACAACAGTGAGGGAAGAAGTGGACAAAATTGGTGGTACCATCAATAGGATCGACAATAAACGTAGGCTCGTCAGTTAAGATATCTTTTCCAGGTGTGAAAGATTCTTCTGCAATGAAGCGATAGTTTGGGTATTTTGATTTGAGACTTAATGAGACGATATTCTCAACGACCTTATCAACATCAGTAACCAGATCAACTGCGTTTATCTTATCGTCGAATCGAACTCTTCCAGACCGTTCAAGAATAGTTTTACCGACGGCTTTTGCAAGATCGGTCAAAGTAGACTCAATTTCTTTTAGATCAATAGACACAGACATATAAACGGAGACGACGGAATTAACGGAGGACAAAATTAAAAACAACTGGTGGCAACGCAAGATAGTGGGAGAAGAGAATTGGATGATGTGACGGTATATGATCAATATATTTGTAATTGATGATGGGGTTTTTAGAAGAAATTGTGAATTTTGAATTGTTTCGGTATAGTTATATGGGAGATATTATACGAGAAAGGGAAGGGAACCGAGTATTGAAAAATATATTATGCAACCAAAAAACGTTGAATTATTTAGTGTATTGGATAAGAAAGGTAGCATTTGATGGAGATGAGGTCAGATGGAAGAGGAGAGGACGACGGATTTTAGAAATTAATAGATATTTCAAGTTGGATATTCTAGTTTGAATAATCATCTAAATATTATAGTTATATAACTTCTCAATGTTCATATTTGTCAATGTTGACGTTACCGGAAGTTCCTGTCACCATACTCAACAACTTATAACGTTAGAGATGGACTTATTAGAATAAATCACACATATATGATGTAACAAAAGTAATATCGGAAACTCTTTACTCGATATCTGCAGATCATTATATATTTCACTTATTATTTAATTATAAACCTAGACCACGTGACCAAACCTAAACGATCTGATAACTAGCTATAACTATGATTAAAGCCCATTTAATGCCATCATGTCTCATAGTGATAATAAATCAACACCCCTTGTATATAAAAACATCCAGAATCGTCATATCCATATTTATTAATTCTCATCTTACTATCCTATAAGCTCTTTTTCACACAAATTTAACTCATTCTCTCATCCTCTTCTTATCGTTCGGCCTTTCTTCGGCCTTAAGTGGCGTCGGACCCACCGTTCTTCGGCTACTCCTGAGTGCGATCATTACGATTGGGCTTTTTTTTTCATTTTCAACTTACCAACAAATCAACCACCTAACAACCCGACGACGTCCAGACTGGATTTCCAATTGAGCATCATGGCCGCTCTTGATTCGTTTGATTTGTTAGTCTTAGCATTTATCTTGGCTGCTAGTGCTGCCTATTTCACAAAAGGTGTCTTATGGGCCAAACCCCAGAAACCCGCATACGTGCTGAACCTCGGCAATGTCGCTAATGGGTCCAAAACGGCATCGACACGTAATATTGCCGAAAAGATGCAGCAGAATAAGAAGAAGGTGGTTATGTTTTATGGGTCGCAGACGGGAACCGCTGAGGATTATGCTGCTCGGCTCGCCAAAGAAGGTGCCTCTCGATTCGGCCTGGCCACAATGACTGCTGATGTCGAAGATTATGATTTCGAGAGTCTTGATCAGATCCCTGAAGATTATGTCGTTTGTTTTTTCATGGCCACGTATGGTGAAGGTGAACCCACTGATAGTGCAACGGAATTCTGGGAGTTTCTCAATGAGGACTCGTCGACTTTTTCACAGGGCGGAGACGGCGATAGTCAGCCTCTTTCGAACCTTACATATGTTGTGTTTGGGCTTGGAAATAATACCTATGAGTTCTTCAACGCCATTGGTCGTGGCCTGGACAAGCGCTTGGAGAAACTCGGTGCTCATCGTTTAGGCTCTTATGGTGAAGGAGATGATGGCGCCGGAACTATGGAAGAAGACTATCTTTCGTGGAAAGACGAGCTCTTTTCTGAATGGCAGAGTTCCAAGGGTCTTGAGGAAAGAGAGGCCGTTTATGAGCCGGCTCTGGAGGTGACCCAAGTTGATAGTACTTCTAAGGAGTCTGTCTATGTCGGCGAAATCAACCGTAAACACCTCAAGGCATCTACATCTGCTGAGCCCGAGAAGATTTCTGGGCCTTTCAATATTGGAAACCCCTATCCGGCTCCTATTAGCCATGTCAAGGAGCTGTTCGATTCCAAGTCTCGAAATTGCATCCATATGGAATTCGACATATCCAATACTGGCATTCGTTATACTACTGGTGACCATTTGGCTGTATGGCCTCAGAACAGCTCAACGGAGGTCGATCGATATCTCAAAGTGTTTGGCTTGGAATCTAAGAAGGATCAGACAATCGACGTCAGAGTTCTGGACCCTACTGCAAAGGTGCCATTTCCTGTACCAACTACTTATGACACAGTAGTACGATATCACATTGAGATAAACGGAGCTGTATCTCGACAGCTTCTTTTGTCAATTGCTCCTTTTGCTCCGACAGAGGAGATAAAGAAGGAAATCCTAAAACTGGGATCCGACAAGGAGTTATTCCACAAACAAGTGACAGAGGAGTACTATAACACTGCTCGATTGCTCACCAAAATCTCTCATGGCGCAGTATGGGATAAAGTTCCCTTTTCGTTTTTGATAGAGAGCTTTCAGCATTTGCAGCCACGATACTACTCCATTTCGTCTTCCTCAGTGAAGTCTCCAAACCATATTTCCATTACGGCAGTCGTTGAGAACATGCGAGGAAAATTGGCGGACCACGAACTGAAGGGTGTTACGACTAACTACATATTGCATGCAAAACAAGCAGCTGATGGCACAGTCCCGTCTAAATTGGACTATACTGTTGATGGACCACGTGGAAAATATGTCTCAGGTACCAATATTCATATCCCTGTTCATGTTAGACACTCCAACTTCAAATTGCCGTCTAATCCACAAAAACCAATAATCATGGTAGGGCCTGGAACTGGAGTTGCGCCCTTTAGAGGGTTCATTCATGAACGAGCCATCCAGGCATCTAAAGGCACACCAGTTGGACAGGCAATTCTTTTTTTTGGATGCCGCAACCGCGACGAGGATTACATTTATTCAGAAGAATGGAAGGAATTGACATCTCAACCTGACAGTTTTCTAAAGGTGATTCCAGCATTTTCTCGTGAGGGCACTGAAAAAGTCTATGTACAACATAAGCTTCATGAGAATGCTGATCTTGTTGCTGACTTACTGAAACAGGGAGCTTTCTTCTATGTCTGTGGAGATGCCTCCAGAATGGCCCATGATGTACAGAATACGCTCACTGGAATCTTAGAGAGCCATGAAGGACTCAGCAAGTCACAGGCCACAGATAAGATTAAATCGATGAAGCTACAGAATAAGTATCAGGAGGATGTTTGGTAGAAATGCTAAATAGAATAGAGAAAGTCATGCTTTTATTATTATCAAGTAAGGGTGCGATGTTTTTTTACTGATCCATAAACAACTGACTCATAGAATCAGCTATGTCATCGCTATCCAAAAAAGACATATCTGCCGGCTTTTTTCGCGAAGATAGCATTTTTTTCTTCTCTGCGGGATATCTTGAAGTCTGTCGAGACATCAACTCGGAGGATGCAGAGCCTGAGCGAGTCAAAAGATCTAGTATGATTCCCTTTTGTTGGCTACTGTTTTTGGCAGAATCCAGAATAGTGTCAAAGTACTCTTGATCGGCCTGAGAAAGCTGTATCGACGCTTCTTGAAGCACAATCAACGGAAAGTCATACTCAGGCTTCAGTTGCAGATAAACTAAGCTGAACACGGCTGCAGCCTCGTTATGAGCCTCGCTATAAAACGGGTCACACAACAGTTCTAAAAGAGCCCTCAACATGTCATGCCCTACAAAGTAGTCCACCTGCCTGTCGCGCAAAAGCACTTTTGTAACAATTCCATGAAGAATCAGAAGACAGTTGAAGCAACATTTGACATCTCTTACTTTGAGCATCCCTAGACATAGTTTTAGAAATGGAACTAAAACCACCATATTTTCCAGCACAAGCTTACGACAAGCAGCCTGCTGCTTCTCATTGCGCCCAGAAGACGGATTAAATTGATAAGAGTCTGTTTTCTTGTTATATTGACCAACCAAATCAATCAACAGGCGATCCACTACAGCCGTCAGTTGTCGTACTAGGTGCTCCTCCATCATTTCTTCTGACATCACATCATCATTAACATATGAGTCTGTTCGCTCCCATTCTGCCTGTACACGAGTCCACTTTTCTCCAAGCACATCAAGTAAGGTGCCAAGTGTTGGAGGCAAAAACTCTATCATAAATGTTGGCAGATACTCAGTTGGGCAATTCTTTACAATACTCCGTATGCATAGAGTCACCATATGTCGCCAAGCATGACTCGTAATACCCACCGTATTAGAACATAAAGCCTGCCATAAAGCTCGTGCTAATGCGGGGTCGGAGTACAGAGTGTCATCAAGCTGACTTATGGAACCCAAAGTCAAGAAGGCGTACTCTCTGGTATATCTTAAGAAATATCCCACCGAGTCAGGGAAGTCTCGTAAAGTGTTGACCATTTTGACAGAATTATTGACATAATCATCAGGTGATAAATTGGATACACCAGGCTCCCAGAATCTCTCGGTATGACTAAGACGACCAAACTCAGCACCTCCATCTGCAAGGAGCTCACTGGGCCACTTTGCTAGATTGTAATAGCCATTAATCGATCCTATCAGTTGCAAAATCTGTGGAAGTATTAGTTTGACTCTTGGCCGCCACAGTTCCAAAAGTGATATATACACTTCAGAGTCATGGCTAAGTTTTTCGATCGTATATTGAATAAATATACGAGTAGCTCTAATTGGAAATAAGCCAATCCAATTCCTTTTCAATTGTGCCTTAACCTGTCGGCCCTGGTCATCCATAGACATTTCCTCCAGATTAGATCCAGATGTCACGTTGCGTGAATGGAAATATTGAGCAATACTTTCAAAACCAATGAATTTTATGAACGACGGCAAATCACTAAGGACATGCTTCATTTCATCTGTATGCCATTCGGCCAATACCGGATCGACAATGCTGGCAAATCGTTGTTCTTTTGCAGCAGTACCGGGTGCTCTCTGAGTGGTGACCAGTATAAATGCACGAAGAGAAGTCATTTCATCCTTGTTAACTTGACCAGAAACTAGAATTTCTTCAACCCAAGGCTGTATTTCATCAATGATGTATATGAGAGTATCGGGTATCATGTAGGCCAGCCGGTTCAATTCTGTCGCGCAACTACTTCTCATATCTCGGATTAATTCTGCCTCCTCTTCCGGAGAATCTGGGCCATAAGAGAACATGCACCCTAGAAGAACTTTCTTTAATAAAGGACGAATAATAGCGATATCATTTTTTAGAGAGGGTGCAAATTGAACAAGTGCTTGGATCTGTTTCCTTGCTAGGACTGGATCCAAAATATTCAAATCGATAATGTACTTGGCCCATTCCTGAAGTGATGCTAGAATTTCTTGGCTAATTTGGTACTTATCATCGCCCTCATAAAAAGGTCTCCATCTAGCAATGCCTTTTAATGTAGCTTCGACTACCATAAATTGCGAGTAGGAGAGATAAAAGCTGGGATTACCGTCATAACTGAGTTTTTTTGAAGCAAGAGCAACTTTGCCCGTATCGGAATCGAAATACCAGGCCATTCTCTGTCGAATCCAGGCAAGGGATACTACAGGGCTCTTGCAAACAACTAATCGTATAGTATCTTCAACTAATCGACGATAATCAGCCAAAAATGTATGTATCTCAGGAGTTGAGCCGAAATCTAACTCGAGGAGTCTACGCGACGTGATATCCTCTGGAATATCTTCGACTTTGACACACCTATCACAAGCGACCTCGAGAAGTTCTGATAATAGACCGGCTGACAGTCCTTCTTTCTCACCAGGCATGGGTTCTATTCTTAGAAAGTTGCATACGAACTGCATAGCCATTCCAGAAACGACCAAGCTTGGATGTTTCGCAGCATGTAGTACAAGGCGAAGATACGCTACAAAATCATTGCCATCTGCAATAGCAATGCTGTTGTGAACATTGAGATATTCGCCCAAGCCCCGAATGACTTCAGTCAATTTTTTGAATAATGTATAACGATCCTCATCGTAATCGTCCACGTCCACATCAGAGAATGATAGATATACCTTTGAAAAAATATCTAATCTCCCCTGTGACAAGCTTGAACCGACAAAATATTGAAAATCACGAGTTTCAGTATAAGTTCGGTTGAGCAGAACGTCAAAGCAGTCAGCGACCAATTGTTTCATTGGGATATTGCCGTATATTAAGACGCTATCCAGTACTTCGATAAGTTGGCATTGCCTGATTTCCATAGGAAATGCCCATGATAAGCAGACCTTAAGAGTGGAAAGAATGCTAAGGACGATTTTTGTGTTTTCAGGATTGAGCTGACCGGCATTTGACGATGAGAATACAGTGAACAACATGTCAGTCCAACGTTTCATCCAGCCCTCTTCACCGGCTTTAAGAGCTTTGAGTTGTTCTATACGGTATTGGTAAGATTCAGATAGAGTTTTATCGCTTGCGACTATTTCGATGCATTGAGTGGATAAAGTAGCAGCTCTTTTGGCAGCCACAGGATCGTCCATGATAAATAAATCCTCAAAAAGCATTCTTAAGATTTTTAAAACTAATTCCAGCGTAGAATCGTTTCTTATCCACATTTGAAGTAATAAGCTGTCCATGTTTATCCAGCCGTCATCGATATATGTCTGAGGAGTATCTCTATAGTCGGTAGTAAGACCCCAACTACGTTTGGCTATAGAAACCCACAAGTTTGCGAGCTTTTCCTTGATGAAATGAGGGTCTTCAGGATTCACTGAAAAGGCCAATTCCACGACCCAATCTCTTATATACATGCGTTTGGCAGTATCATAGTCGACGTATTTGTACCGGATAGCATGTTCCAACAGAGAGAGGCCGAAATGACGACAAAGCTCATCAAAGCCATTGGAAAAAGTCGCTAGCTCATTTCCCCATACGGGAGCGTCATTGTGCTCTTTGCATGTGTTGAGAAACTAAAAAGTTAGAACTGGCAGAGTACGAAGACAGGTCAAAGGGCCATCAAAAGACGGTCTAAACCCACCAAAACACCCTCAATACGACCGTAATCTACTCACCTCTTGCGCCTCCGCACGCTCTTCATTACTAGACGAGGCTTCATGCACTATTTTCACCCGATTCACTATATCCTGGATGTTCATGCTGACAACCTTGACAATTATAGCAGTTTTTTCCTCACAGCACTTCTTCAACAGCGATATTCTGCAATAAACTATCTACACTTTGCTACAAATACCTGCTCCTTCCTCTTAAATGCCGCCCGTCCTCGCTATTTTGGTGACTGCTCCTGGTTTTAGGATTCAAAACAAAATGCCCAACTTGCCCCAAGATAAGATTTTGCACGGCTGTGACGCTTTTTGCAAACATACCGTGACGATGAACATTATGAGCAGGAGATTGCCGTTGATGAGAAGGGGCATTTTAGGGAGGAGTAGCAGTTCTTTGGCTAGTCAGGGTGATCGGTATGGTCAGTTTTCGGTATCACAGGTCCTGGAAGTGCCGAGACTGAGCATGCAGGCCGTATTACTCAGCCATGAGCCTACTGGAGCCAAACATATGCACATATCTCGGCCTGACAACAATAATGTTTTTTCCATAGGATTTAAGACGAATCCGCCGGATCAGACGGGGCTTCCGCATATTCTGGAGCATCTCACGTTGTGTGGATCTAGCAAATATCCCGTTAGAGACCCGTTTTTCAAGATGCTGACCCGATCTCTGGCCAATTTCATGAATGCCATGACTGGCTCGGATTATACGTACTACCCGTTTGCTACGACAAATCATACGGATTTTGCCAACTTACAGAGCGTTTATTTGGATGCCGTTTACTCGCCGTTGCTGAGAAGTGCCGACTTCAAGCAGGAAGGTTGGCGATTTGAGCATCAGATCCCAGATGATCCAAAATCACCCATACTTTTGAAAGGCGTGGTTTTTAACGAGATGAAGGGTCAGATGTCTAATCCGTCATATATGTTCTATATCAAGCATCTACAGAGTATCTACCCAAGTCTGGAGAACTCCGGAGGTGATCCTGCATACATTCCCACGCTGAAGTACGATGATCTAAGGGAATTCCATGCTTCACGGTATCATCCTTCCAACGCCTTTTCGTTTTCATACGGCGATATACCACTGGACCAGGTTTTGCGGCCTTTGGAACAATCTATGAGCAAGTTTGATAAAGCCATTGTCGACACTACTGTTCACGAGCCTATTGCACTGGAATCAAACCACAAGGTGGTAATTGATGGTCCTTTCGATCCTATGCTAGATGTATTTAAACAGCATAAGCTGTCGTTTTCATGGATTGTCGGCGACTCTCGTGCTCAAAACACATATGATTGGGCTGTCTTGGGTCTCCTTCTAACAGATGGCCATTCTTCTCCATTTTACCAGGCTTTGATAGATTCTGGCCTCGGATCTCAGTATTCGGTTAATACTGGACTAGATACTCAGCCCGCAAAGAACATTTTCACTATTGGTCTTGAAGGCGTTGCCGAAGACGATGTCCCCAAGGTCAAAGAAACCATCTTCAAGGTCATTTCCGACGTGGCCGAAAATGGTATTCCTCAGAAACAGCTGCAATCTATTATAAATCAGGTCGAGCTTTCCAACAAAGAGGTCCAGGCTCAATTTGGGTTGAATCTCACTCATAGATTGTATCCCAGAGTATTCAATGATCCAGATGCACTCAAACTAATCGATAGTGAGGCACGACTGGAGGAGTTCAAGACTAGGTATGCAGCCAATCCACATATCTTCCAAGATATGATCAAAAGTCAGCTTGTAAATCAACCTTATTTTGAGTTCATGATGGTTCCTTCTGAGTCCTTTGAGGATGGCCTTGCTGAACAGGAGGAAGAGCGTCTTAACAACATGGTTGACGTCTTGAATGACAATGATAAAAAGACTATACTGAATGATGCGAAACTTGCAGAAGAAGAGCAGAACTCTTCTGAGGAGGAGGACATTAGTAAGCTCCCATGTCTTACCAAGGAAGACATTTCTCCTGTGGGCAAACGCTTCCCAGTTAGCTTTGATAGACATTCTGTTGCACCTACTGAGCTTGTTACTCGTCAGACGGAGACTCGTGGAATTTCATATGTGTCTCTACTCAACAGTCTTCCTAATTTATCCAACGAGCTGATTAGGCTGTTGCCACTGTATGCAGATGCCTTGACCAATCTTGGAACATCCAATCGATCCATGGCCGAGCTTGAGCAGTATATTAGGCTTGAGACTGGAGGTGTTTCAGCATCTGTTATCGCCAAGGCAAAGTCGGTGACTGATTCTACCACAGAGCTCTTGCTATCTCTAGGAGGTACGGCACTTGACGAAAAAATCCCTATTGTATATCAGGTTATTGGAGAGATCATACGTGATCTGGATTACGGAAATGTTGATAAACTGAGACAGTTGATACAAGGTACAGTGTCAAGTTCCACAGACGCTCTTTCGTCAAACGGACATCGATATGCCATGGCTCATGCTGCAACGGCTATATCTAACAAAGCTGAACTTCTCAATTGGCTTGGTGGAATTGAACAAATGCAGTACATGAAGAAGATTTTAGAATATTCAGACTCAGAGTTGAGTAGTAATATTGTCCCGAAACTCAGGGAGCTAGGAGCCGCTGCTGGACAATTGAACGATGCTAGAGTGGGTCTAACTTTCACACCTGTGGATGGTGCTGCCGAAAAGCATGTATCATCTCTGAATCAATTTTTAAAAGGTTTCGGAAGTGCTAATAATGCTGTTGAGCCACTGGCAATTGGAGTTAACTCGACCAACAATACGCACATTCAACTGCCGTTCCAGGTCAGCTACGTTGGAAAAGCATTGCCTGGTGCCTCTTATACCGACAGAGATAGCCCGGCATTGGTATTGCTTGCGAATTTGTTAACTCACAAGTACATGCATCCATTGGTTCGAGAAAAAGGTGGAGCATATGGAGGAGGTGCCACATATTCGTCCATAGACGGCATCTTTTCCTTTTTCTCCTACAGGGACCCGAATCCCAAAAATACTCTGGATGTTATTAGCAAAGCTGGAGAATGGGCATTGACTGGAGAACCGTTTTCCGAAAGAAATCTCTTCGAATCTAAACTGAGTGTTTTCCAAAAGTTGGACCAGCCTATTAGCCCACGATCAGAAATCGACGGCGAGTTCCTTTACGGAATCACAGATGATATGGTGCAGCAGCGTCGTAATATGCTTTTGGAAGTCACACTTGCAGATGTTCGACGAGTCGCGGAAAGATACCTGGCTAATAATAAAACGAGCGGAACATCAGTGATTGGACCAGACAATCTCAAGCTTGAAGGTGATTGGTCAGTTACGAAATTTGCCGATAGAACAGACCAAGGGGATTTGTAAATAAGTTGTAGATGTCATGTTAGCCAAGACTAACCATTTGTACATAGAGAATATAAATAACATTAATATGATGATACCAAAACTATAGGTAAAACTTCTTCTTGTCACGATCCATATCAGGCCTGTGCTCCCATTCTATCTCGCCTCTGATGCCCTTTTGAACTCTTCTGAGTCTCAGAGTGAACTGTGGACCCAGCTCTTGAAGACCGACTTTTTCCTCGTTCCTGAACACATATCGATGTCGTCTAAAGAAAATGAAGTCCCGCTGATTATGAAGAGTGACCGCTTGACGTCCAATTAGCTCGGGTCGCTGTGGGAACAACGCTTGGAACAGCCGTCCGACAGTGCTACCGAGCCTTGTTGAAAAGTTGTTCAAAATCAACTCAGGAACATGATGAGTCGCACGACCGTGCCCCATGATTTTCTCTGTAGTGACAAGAGACGATATGCTGAAATAGAAGGTGGGTCCTTGAGGTAAATGCATAAATGTAAGCCCATTGATCTTCTTCTTGTCCTCATTAATAACTATCACATCAGTATACTCTCTGTTTGTACAAAACTTGGCAATATCTTTCATCTCAAACTGTTCCTTGCGTTTAACGAATTCCGAGCTTGGAAATATATCCAATAATATGTCAGCAAATTCATATGCAGTTTTACGAGCGTTCTTGCTAGTGGTTATAAGAGTCTTAGGAAGACGGCCATCAAAGTACGAAGCAAACTCGTCTTCACCCTCTACTTCTACATTTACAGTCTCATCATATACACGCTTCGATTCAATAGTTTCCGGGACATTTTCAGCCAATCGTTCTTGTTTCAACGACGGATCAGCCTCCTCAGCCTTGCGACGCTCCAAACGCATCTTATGCTTGGACTTATTCTCTTTATCTTTGATGGCATTATAAAGCTCTTTTCTCTTTAATTTGTTTTTGATATTTTTCAGCTTTTTATCGGCGCCAGGCGCTGTGCTGACTGTTCCCTTGGCCATTGAAGGTAGTTGGAAAAAAAATATTTAAGCATGCTGCCCCATTAGGGAAATAGTGAGAAATCTCGTCAGCCAAATATCAAAATCAGATAGGCAAAATATAATTTTACCACAAGAAAATTATATTAACAAATATGGGATATTCTGACATTTGGAACTTGTATTACATCAACTTACAATAATATAGCTATAATAATACAGTAAAATAACCATACATGATGCACAAATGACTCAGCATTCCCATCCACTCCATGCTCCATGTGATTGTACGCAACCCATCATTCCCCTCTAACCATGAACTTTGGATCTAAACGTCTATTTAATGGCATTAAACCCCTGTATTATTTCCGTAGAGGTCTTGCTACTGTACCAGATGGCCCCTGGTTATACAGAGAAGCTATTCATACCAATAGTGTTAATAAGCTCCATGCTACTATAGCAGACATGTTTAGCTTCGGATCTTCGCTTGGCCGTCATGAGAATGGTGATGCACTTCCTGCTGGATATCATCTATTGTTTTTCAATCCCGAAAACCCAGAACATGAATTGGACAAAGATGGATATGAAAGTCAACAATCTCCAGGCCCGCAGTTTGTCAATCGCATGTGGCTTGGAGGCACCATGGAATTCCATCCTCAGAACCCGCTGAAACTCGGTCAGGATTCGTTTGCTGTGGAAGCATTAGAGGGCATTAAACATACACAGAATGGCGATAACGAACGAGTGGTCGTAACGTTGGATCGTAGAATGGGCACTTATGACGGCCATATGGCTCATGAGGAAGCTGGACGCCACGTCTCATCCAATTGGGGCATACGAGAAACACGTTCACTTATTTATTTTACAAAAGGGTTCGATAGAATGTCTGCATTTACAAGAAACATTGCTCCTCCTCGAGATGCGACTTTTCGCCATACCTTTAGCGTGTCTCAGACGGCTCTATTTAGATATAGTGCCTTGACTTTCAATTCCCACAAAATCCATTATGATAGGCTTTATGCTACGCAGGAGGAACAACTTCCAGGATTGTTAGTGCAAGGCCCACTGACTATTACTTTGATTCTTGCCTGGGTTCAGAACCAGATCATTGCTCCAAACCAATCAATCAAATATGCCAGCTACAGAAACTTGCTTCCTATCCTTGCCGATGAGAAACTTACACTAGCAGCGAAGGCTGATGATGATGATAAATATACAGTATGGATTGAGAATGAGAGAGGTAGTTGTGCTGTGAATGCTCAATTGACTCTGTTTTAGTTCTGTGGCTGGCCACACGATATCCCACTGCGCATGATTTCTGCCAACTCCGATTCAATCCGAATCCAATACTCTCTTTTTTCGGGGCCGTTTTTAAGGTCCAGATCTGCAACTTTGCCTCGAACATAATAGGTGGTCGATCCACGGACAATAGGTATAACTGTACCTTGCTCGGGTCCAGTTAAACAGACCTCCAGAAACAGGGTACAATCACGCATTGCCATAGCACAGGAAAAACCGTCATCTAAAGGCATATCCGCATCATATTGCAGAATCCCTCGATTATCCAGTTGCTGTAGCCGATGAATCATATGCCGCAGAGGACATGTCTGCCAAAATTCAGACAGCACACTGGCCATAGTCTGCTTAGCAAACTTATCATCCGAACTATCATATCCGTCCAAAAGGCTGATGAATCCTCTTTCGATAGTTTCCCGACGGGAATGAGGAGCCAGAGTCATGGGACAGAAATTCGGTGTTTGATTTGAGCCGTTTTTGTAACAGTATAAAGCACAAGTTCTGCAAATCTTCGTATCCTTCGAGGAATTCGGTGACGGAGCTATCCATTTAGGTTTGAATTCCAAGACCCAAGCCCTTTCAGACTCTCTTACTATTCCTCTGTTCCACTGAAGCTTTGATGTAAGAACCGCACCATCATGCTGACCAATATGTTCCATTCGAAGAGCATGGGTTTCGTTAATATCAATATCAGACGAAAGGTTCGATAAAGTCGAGATCAGCTCGCTACTTAGAGGATAAAGTTCCAACTGGACACCATAATCCTTGAGCTCTTGTTGTAAATTGGCCTGCCAGAACTCGAAAATGGCCAAACAAGAAGGGTTATTGTTCTTCTTTCTTACACGCAATAACTGCTTATCATCACTATGTTTAAATATTACATTTGCACTTCCTTCTGCCAGTTTTTCCCATTTCCCTTGCATATTTTTTATGCTCCTACTCGGCTCTTCGTATAACAGTCTATATCGTATTTACTTCCATATCATAAAAGAAAGCCGGTGTCCATATCAATATGAAAACACTCTAATAGGGCATTAGTAATACACCAGACAACCCGATTTTGATTTTGAATTAATTTTGCTGAGTTTTCTTCTATGTGTAGAATGGTACTGTGCAGAGTTCATCTGAGCACGGGGATTTTTGCAGATCAGCCGCGATTATGTAATACGTATAACGCTCGGAATCTAAAAACTTCGATGCAGTCAAAGGGTGATAGTTAAAAAATTCTAGTGAAATGCTTTGACCCATATGTAGCAGGATTATAAACAGAATTTCACGTGTAGGTCGTTGTATTTGTGCTGGTTTATGTATATGAACGAGGATCTAAGATTAATGCAGAACTCAAAGATGAAATTAGATGTGATATTTCCCTCCCCCTGTTTCGGAAATTCAATGATTGGCGAATGAATAAATGTAATGCAGTATATTAACTAGATATCTCAGAATTGTCCGGTTTGACTGTGTCTGAAGGCTGTTTAGGAGACTCTTCTTTATGCTCCTGTTGTTCTCCACTAGAATATGACACATCCCGAAAATTATCCGATTCGTCCTCCGACGCATGTGCATCTCTTGCTCTCTTGTATTTTTTATTCAGCATGTATATCATTCCGAGCATGGCCGCATAAAACCAAGTGATGCAGCAGTTTCTGTTCTCCTGCTGGTTTGGTGCGTGAAAAACGCTATTTTTTCGGCTGATACCTTTACTACAGTCCGAATCTACCGGAATAATTTATATTTATGAGTCGGAGCTCCAGGCACGGCTGCTGTTGCTGGCTGGACATGCACGCGCTTATATAATCGGTTGAGAGCCGCAGACGGCTGCTTTTAGTAATGATCATCAATGAGCCACCATCGCAGCACTTATCAAGACTGATTTGAGAAAACATTAGAAGATAGCAAGTATAGATAAAGATCATTGGGTTGAGAGAGCAGATAAGGTGAAAAGACGGCCATTCTGATGTCATGCCCTGAACTTGCAACACCGTAAGTGCTATACCAAAATAAGAGCATAACAAAGAAGCTCAAATCTAATAAAGCTAATGAGCAGATACTTGTGGTTTGAGGAGTAGATCAAAATGTTTCATGCTGTTACGAATAAAACGGTGCAATGCCCTTCGGCGAGCAGTAACCGAATAAACTACAAACAGCCCCATCAACACTAACATAGTAGCGTAGTAGCATATTGATGAAATTTCAATAATTCAGAGCATGATAAATAGTGTATTTCCCTGTACTTATCCTCTATGTATTTCTATGCTACTACTTATGTCGTATATGTTCCGGGGTTCAATTCAGATATAATTCAAAGACTTTGTGCCTGATACAATCTACCTGAACAATGTTCTCAGTTAATTAGCAGCTTCTGTATTAGCTGTTGCATTTGTTGTTGTTCATCGAAAGGTATCTCTTCGGGGTCGCGGTTTCTCTGTACACTGATAACTTGTACACCGCGAGCCAGCAGTATTGCCGTGCTCTTCTTTCTTTTTCTTTTGATCTTTGTACAAGACGTAAGCGGCGACTGCTAGCATTGTGTACGAAGTTTATCGATAGTTAGAGGAGTGATTAAGAAACCAATTTACTGGAGATTGATCTGTAGAAGCTTATGATGATTTAGAAGGGTATGCCATGGCCGTAATTTATAAATTTCCACCATTAAACACTAGAACTCAGACGGTATGATTTTCGACTGAGAGCCCGCTTAAATAATCGCGCGTGAGTGAGCGATTGACTATAGGGATACCAAATCCGTCCAACAACTATTCATGAAGCAGAAGTGACTCATGAAACTTCTACTATTACAAGTATTCTAGTGGCTAAACAGAATTCGGCAATTTTGCCTGATAATTCGGCTTTATCGGATTGCTGCGCTTACGTAATTTCCGATGTGCGATTACCTAATATACTAAATCGTATGAACTAAAACTCCACGCAGCTGGCACCAAAAAATATAAATATCGAGCCTGGGATGCCTTTTTCCTTAATTATTACAAGTTTTACATCAAAAAAATCAATAGTAAGTTTGTATTTACTCGAGAATTAGCTTGTCACCGGACCAACTAACTGTTGACCTATAGACCTCATATCACAATGCTAGCAGTCGCCTCTTACGTTTTGTACAGAGATCAGAAGAACAAGAATAAGAAGAAGGGTGCCAATGGTGGCTCTTCTCGGGGTAATAATGGCCAACCACAGGCTCCTCAACCAAAGAAAAGTGTCTTCTCGATGAACTAACCGGAGAACATCGTAACTGATGAAACCAGTGTTCATGTTGATGTCTTAGTTCACTATCATTACTTTCTTTGAGTGAACATTTTTTATAGTTGGAATATATAGGGTTGTTATTTAAATAAGGATATTGTTGAAGAATATGTACTTGCAGAAATCGGCTTTCACTTTCTAGCCAATAATTATGACGAGTAGCCCTATCTTTGTAATAATTTCTAATTTTTTTAATTTTGTTTTGTTTACTGCGATATTCATTGCGTTACCTACTCGAGGGTCAAGAAGTAGTATCTCAAATCATTCTGCTAAATTGCCCCATTACTCTTATTCATTACCGATATAAGCAAGTTGTCTTATCATAGCACATTCAGCCAAACATTTTACATTAATTCAGATAGTTTTTAGTGTGAAAGAGCAACGGCACTGGCGTGGTGATTTGCCATTTTAGTTGTTCCCCTCTGCCGTGCTGTCATCGCGCTACCGCAGCAAGATACACGGATTTTTTCTAGCCCTGTTTGTAATACGTTGTTGTTCTACGGATTTTTATTATTTCGTGATTTTTCAAAAAATTTCCGAACCTTGCTTCTTCTTGTAACTTCTAGGGTCCAGTTTTAGGAGAAGGAAATTGATCACTGCGATTATAAGACTTTCATTAGAGATACGTAAGATCAAATGAACTCAAAAAATTATTTCCAATTTGTTATTATTATAATTGAAGATACAAACACGTAGTATGGTAATATCTTAAGTGTTGCTAAAGAATTTCATCTAGAAAGCACAAGTGTTGAAAATACTCGGGGGGCACTCTATTTGCCGGGCTCTGGTTGCTGGTTTTGCTGCTTCTCGGTAGAACTGTCAGAATTAGCTTCATTTCGTTTCACGGCGTTCCTGTTATTCTTATTTTTCTTGTTCTTTTTATCCTTGGAAAGCATGTAGGCGAAATATGCGAGCATGGTGATATTGAAACTACGAGGGAGTTAGCTAAACGCCTGGTGTATCCGCACAACATCGAACTTACTTAAAAATAGGGCGTCTAGTCGTTTACCGAGAAATGACTGATATTAGATATCGGATCAGATATTTATAGCCGATTTTATGGCTCAGGTGACGCCTAAGCAAGCACGATGCCCGCTTATCTAATCAGCTTTCTAAAGATAATTGTTCCAGAACAGGAAATTTGAGCCCTTTTTAGAAAACTCTCTTCATCTTCATTCGGAAATGTGGAACGGTACTCAAACATGAGTCAATTGTTGAATGTGGTCGCTATCTACCTTGATGGCGTACCAATTGGAGTGACTAACCCTGTAGTTTTGTGACATGCATCGGTATAGTCATATGGAGGCCAGTTACAATTGCATTTTAGAGCATATTTTAAGTTGTTTTCTAACTAAGTTTTGTGGTGCCTGATTCTCTACAGTAGCCAATAAATATAAATATATTGTTCAATTGTTCTAACAGGGTTTATAAGGCTAAAAACGTGATTGTAATAATTTAAATATAATAAGAGTGAAAATTCAAAATATTATTGGCGTAGAATATCATCTGAACGTATCTCTGGATCGTCTTCGGTCGTGATAATTGTTTGTTCTGCCTCGCAAAACAATACTCGAGTTATCTGAATTCACTCGCCTTTTTTTCCCACAAAAATTTCCAATAATAGATAAATATATTGTTTTGATAGAACACATGAGTGAAACAGCTGGAAAGGTGATTGTAAGTTTCGTCTCCAACTTCAAAGGGTACCATTCGCACTCAATGTCAAACTTACTATTGGAATTGCTTCAAAAAACTTTGTTAAAAGCAAAGGCCGTCATGATTAATACTTATAATTAATGACTATACCAAAAAAGAAACCAACCCTAGGCATGGGTGGCGCGAACGCATGTAACAGGAAATTCTCCATCACGACCAATATAGCTGTCTGATAAGCACTAGATGAGATCTGCGTTTCTTTGCTGAACAAGAGAAATCCAAAACTTCTCAGTAATTTCTTATTACATGTAAAATAATTGAACTATAAAATGAATAATAAAATAAATTATTAACTGTTATCATGTAATCATGTTTATGATGCGATTCAATCGAGCTTTTGCCTGCTTAGATCGATTGAGTAATTAGAGCTAAGAATAGAATAACCACAAAAGCGAGTTATTTTTTGGATCAAAAAGGAAATATGTTAGCCATGCTGTATATATAAATATATAAGCTTTGAGGATATTCAAGTTCTCAGTAATTGTAATGCATTACTCGATGCAGATGATAAGACGCAAGGAACTATCGCTTGTACTCGGTGCCAAAAGCTAAAGAATCCATCAAGCAGCACTTCAACTCTTAAAGCCAATTGATGCAAGAAAATATCATAACCAACTAATAGTTGAGAATTATTATAACTGATCTGATAAAATATAAAAAATAAAAGCATTCTAATGTTATAACATTGGCTACTTTGAACAGTCGAGTCTCATAGCTTTTCTCGTTATGAGCTAGCTTTTCTTGTTAAGCTATTGCTCCATTCATCTACTTCTAGCAACGACTAAAAGCAAAATATACATTATCAATTCAAATGATCCAAAAAACGCCTCTAAATGTCTTGTTCCCTCTTTTTACTCTTTAACCCCATATTTATACCCCTATGTCAGCTTATGCAAGGCTGACTCTCCACTCCACTTGGGACAAGCTTTTTCTCACTTTCCATCATTGTTCCCTTCTCTTCCATCATTTCATCATGACAGACATGGATATCGATAATGATATCCCTACGATATTAACAACATTAAGAATGGAAGCTGATCCTGAATTGGCGCCTTTATTTTATACGATGGAGGATTTATGGGAGAGAAAGTATGTGTTATATATTACCAATCAGACTTGGATTCATGATAACTAACCAACAGATTGTGGCACCAACTCACAGATACCCTCAAGGAATTCTATGCAGATCCTCGTTCGGCATCTCTTATGCTGCGAGTTTTCGATCAGTTCATCAGTGCATTCCAGTCCAAAATCAATCAGCTGAGTCTGGTGACTTTTGCTCTGGCGAGTGCAATGCAATCGAACGATCCCTCTGAAGCATTGAAATTCCTGGAGAAAATCTCGCTAAAGGTCAATAATCCTGATTCTCAGGATGCTTATGTATATTCCAAGATCGAGATTGCTCGAGTCAAGCTGCAGTTGCAGGATCTGGAAGGGGCTAGAAAGCTTATAGATGAAGTGTCCAAGCAGTTAGATGAGCTGGACGGCGTTGATCAACTTATCAATGCGTCATTTTACGGAGTATCATCGGAATATTACAAGCTCAAAGCAGATTTCACTACATACTACCGAAATGCTTTGCTTTACCTTGCTTGCATCAATCTAGATAATCTCAGCCTGGTGCAACAGCAGCAGAGAGCTTATGATTTAGCAGTGGCGGCACTTTTGGGGGACAAAATCTATAATTTCGGTGAACTTCTACTTCATCCTATTCTAAATTCACTTAAGAACACCGATTATGCTTGGCTTTGTGACATACTATTTGCGCTCAATGCCGGTGATGTGGTTTCCTTTGATATGTTGTCGGGAAACCTGACAAAACAGCCTCTACTTCAGAATTCTCTACCATTTCTAAGGCAAAAAATCTGCCTAACGGCATTGATAGAAAGTATTTTCCAGCTGCCGCCTTCTTCTCGAACCTTGTCATTTGAGACCATTGCCAAGGAGACCCATCTTGTAGTTGAGGACGTCGAGCATTTGGTAATGAAAGCACTCAGTTTAGGTTTATTGAAGGGTGTTATTGACCAGGTATCACAGACTGTGTCAGTTACGTGGTTGCAGCCCCGAGTTATGAGCATTGCTCAGATTGAGTCCATGCGTACTCGTCTGGTTAAATGGGACGAAGATGTAGAGAAACTGGGCACATGGATGCAAGGAGCAGGCAATGAAATATGGACCAATGCTTAGATATTGGCATAAAATGGAGTTGGTACCGTTCATTTATTGTACAGGATCAATTAATCGATGATTATCATTGTGTATTTCGAAGGATATCGCCCGTGGTTTCTAATAGCCTCGTTCTTTTCCAAAGTTTCATTATTTCCCCAATCTCTCTACTTTCCGCCATTCTCGTTATTTCCAACTATTGTCTGGATCTCTTTATTTGTCAACGTAGTGCCGATTTTTTTGATCTTTGTCGATACCAGAAGCGTAGTTGGTCCAGATACTTGAAACATGACATGCTCTCTGCCAATTAACCAACGTATAATAGTGTTAGCACGATGAAATAGGGGCCTGTCAAATATCGAAGAAAGCCAGTTGGTATATTTTGATGAAATACTAGGCAGTTCCAAGGCCAGCTGGCTCTGCCTACGTTTGACGAAATGGCCCTGTGCTCCCTTGTATGCGATAAGAGACGTAGGAGTTACAGAAATATCCTCGCCTTCTGGCACGTGAATTTCATATAAGTCTCCTTCTCCTGCAAGAGCCAACTGGCCATTACCACTAGCTGTTACATTGCCCCAGAGTCTATAGCCTTTGTGAGACTCTATATTGAGAGATGACGAGCTCCAACCCAGAATTGACGCCCTTTGAGTAATTGTCCAACTATCTCCTGGTTTTACGTCGATGACTGTAAGTACATTATTGGAGTTCGCTGATACAAGAAAGGAAGTTGGTGTGATTGAGGAAACCTTTTGATAGATGACAGGAGGAGCTTGAGCAAGCTGAGCGAGAGACTTGCCAACTGCAGGTTCAAAAGAGAGCTAAAATTAGAGAGGACCATTCCAGAAAAGTAGAAAAGGAGTATATGAATCCATCCGTTTGATCTGTTACTTACATTGACCGGAGTCGAGCCATGAAGTGCAACCACCGAGCCTTTTCTCATATAAACAACGCCAGATGCAGGCAAACTGATATAAATAAGCTTTGCAGGTATGCCAATTGCTTGAAAAAGAGGCTCTAAATCGTTAATTGACGCCGAGAGTCGAATTTCAGGGTTCTACTTACTGTCAGGAAAAGGCCCTGATCCGGACATTTGAGGAACTTGCTGAAGAATTCCGCCGATATTCACATCTGAAGCACCTGCTTTGACAGGATTGATTTGCAATGCATATGATCTAACGTATTTTTTCAGCCAGAATCCTGGCGTTCGGCCGATGATGCGATTCATAGTGTTGACAATTCTAACATCACAGTTCCAAAAACTGGTGATTGGATAAGCATGAGCATCCAGCTCAATTGAACGGCCATTTGGCCAAATATTTGCTGATGATCAAATAAAGCAATTCAGACTTATATACTTCTTCATGAGTACCTTTGGCCTTTTCTGTGAATGTGTTTTTATAGCCTTGAGGCAGAAACAGCTGTTTTTGGGCCGTCTCGGTCTGGGCCCAGCTAAGCAGCTCGTCCTCGTCGGAATGAACAAACACAATTGGGCCATTGAAGACGTATTTTTCAGGTGAATTGACGTCTTTTGGCTCAGAAGACTTGCTAGGGCCCGATAATGGCTTGTCCTCAGTCGCTACTATCTTGTACCTTCCACTAGCTGGACTGGCTTCGATCCAAGCCTGATGATCTTCACCAAAAGCTTCAGTGACAAACCCTGAGTAATCAGGGTACTCTTGAACAAGCGTAGTTAGATCATATATGCCTTCTACGAGAAATAAACCTGCTATTTTAGAGGCAAATCCACCAGTGATCGCTTGCAGTGCCAGAAATGCCCCCGCACTATGACCAACCAGGACCAGGCGATTCGGTCCATAATGATCAACGAGCCATTGCAAAGCAGTCTTGACATCTTTTATATGATCTGGATGCATTATATGCGGAGATAATCGGTAATTAATAGACGCTGCAGAGTGGACGCTGTTGGTGACATTGTTCATCAGCATGGATACCAGACTGTCAGCATCGTCAAAGGTATTTCTAGCATCTCTCCAAGCACCGCCATGAATAAACACAATGACTGGAGAGTCTGATTTTGTGCTAGAAACATCACTGATTTTGTTATATAATTTTATTTTATTCAGATCATGTGGACCATACGATACAATACGACAAGTGGGCATGGAGAAGTGAAGAGTGAGAGTTGACAGAACGCTCAGACAAACTAAGAAGCTTATCAACATGCAACACGGGACAATGACAAGCACAAAATACCGGCATTGATACAAACGCATATTCCTTCTAATTTTCTCGCTTAGGATCTCATTTCATTATAATGCCTGACTATCTTTACCATCCTATCTATACCTAATCCCGCTTTTTACTGAACTCAACCTTCAAAATCATATGTTCCAAAGGCTTACCGTTAATCAACTCAATGGCCCGTTCTGCCGACCTCCTGTCTACATAAGATATAAATGCAAATCCTCGGTTTCGGCCAGTATTGAAATCTCGGGCAATATGGCACCGGACAATTTGGCCAAGGCGCGAAAATAGTCCCCATAGCATATCTTCATCGACGTCTTCGGACAAATTCGATACCCTAACAGTGGCTGACTCGTCCCGTTCTTCATATGTTCGGCCAGGATCAGCTGCTCCAGGAGGCCTGCCACGCAAATGAGGTGCCACGTACGAGCTTCGACCAGTACTGGCAGCAGCAGTCGCAGGAGTAGCAGCCGGATCTGGTGATGACTCCAGAGCATTATCTTTACCCAGGACATCTTTGTATGGACATTTCATCGTCATATGGGCGCCACCACAAAGTCGGCACTTGATTCCCTTGTGAGTCTCCTTGACCTCGGCCACCTCCGTCGCGGCAGCTTTGTCATCTTTCTTTTGTTCTTCTGTATTGAGCTTCTTCAAACTGAGTCGAAATCGAATGTCTTCACCCACAGACGTCGTGTTAACGTTGGGGCCCTGCGGGGAGTTCTTCTCTTGGCCGTACTTGGCCCATTTCTTGCGCTCAGCCACGTCTTGACCAACCATCTCGGTGGTCTTAACCTCTTTAATTTTCTGCGTGAGACGCACTTTACGACCAGTGTCTGGATTCACTCGGTATGAAATGACAGTCTTAGTGCCATCAGGATTCTCCGTGATTTCAGGAGCTGGCAACTCATCATGATCATCAGCCCAGCTGGACTTGGAACTAGGAAGTTAGAAGCTGGAATTACGGGTTAGAATGGGCCATATTACTTACATTACTGCAGCAGCCATGATGAATATATAGGATGAGAACAAGTGTGAGGAGAAAAATTTCACCGTGTGGTGGGAAAAGAAGCTTAGGTAATGATACGGCTGTGCGTGTCAGGAGCTACGAGCAGTTTGAGAACAGGAACTAAATTAAGTGAAAGGAGATAATTGGCGTATAAGGTAAAGTGAAATATGGTGTAGTTAGGTAGTAAGATATAATTGAAAGTATATATATATGATCCAAAGATACATCCGGGTAAATCTCAAGTATTACCTATTTGGGAGTCATACGGCTTGTTCGGTGTGCGATAAGAGTACATGAAAATAACCATGAAATAATGCATTTTAAAGAGTTTTTTTTTAATAACGTTGGAGATATTCAATTGGAGTTTATTCTTTCAATATTAAAACCATAATATACGTATGTTGTTTGGTCTATTTCCTTGTCCTATAGATCTCCCCCAGGAACATAGCAAAGGTAGTTCTCCAGTATAGTAAGAGCACAACTAATACAGCATTCTACACCGAAAAATAACTCCAATTAACCTGTGTTTTAATCTGTTATATATATAATACATCTAACATAATATAAATATATTATGGTCCTTATTCCCACTATACGTCGAACCAATGATTACAACTGGTCATGTAATTTCATTTACAAGCCCTTTCTCTTTACAGCCTTAAATGAACACCAAAACAGCCAAATGAGCCAGGAACAGGTCAAGCCCTGAGTCATATTAAGCACTTGAATCCAAACAGACATCCTTGTAACATATCACATATATATATATATTTGACCACATTTCCATTTTGACTTTTCCAATGCTCCTTTTCCCACATAATTCTCTCCCTGCCCCTCCCTCTTTGTATTCCTGTCGGCTACTTTATCTATTACCCTTTGCTCAACTTAGTTCCTACTTAGCACTTTCTTTCTCAAAAGTCATACGACCACAACTGTTTTACACCACACAACCAACCCCATGCGGTTATTTTCATTGATATCTGGATCAAAGTCCGATACGGAACCCAATGATAATAATGAGGTAATTCAGCATGAAGGGACTGACTCGACTCTTGGTTCGACCAACATTGAGCCTCTACAGGTCCAAACGTCCTCCGAGGAGTCAAAGGTGTCGGATGTTGCCAGTTCTCGGTCTCCAGTAAGTCCTACTGTTCCTGAGGCAGATTCGGGAAGCAGCAGGAAAAGTGGGGCTACTGATCGCACTCTTGCTGACTCCAACAAGTCTTTGGATCCTCTTTCTACTATGATTCTACGTGCTGCTACAAGTCAAGGCAATCGAAATAGTAAAGGCCCTTTGGACGATGTATCGACAAACTCGGTGAAAACTGAGACAACGTCTTTTGGAAAAGGTTCCACGGGTGATTCAAACGCGGCCTCTAAACCTCAAAGACCCAGCAGTTTATATATATCCGCTCAAGGCACCTCTACCGATGATGTGAGGAATTCATCGTCGACATCCCTGGCCAATTTAGCTAAAAATAGGGAGTTGGCTTCTGCACGTCCGCACAAGTTTTCTCAGGGGCGTTTGGCCGTGTTTTCCAAGATATTCAAGACATCCCAGAGACCCACCAGTGACGACGAGTCCAATTCTGCAAATGGAATGGATCGTGCACGGGAAGAAGGCTGGAAGGCTCCTGTTTTATGCTATGCCCCAGATACCGCGCGGCCACCCAAGTACATACGAGTTCGCACCCACAAAAAGTCTACCCGTGACTTCCATCGTCTATTTCTTGCTCAGGAACTCACACCTAATCGGCCATATCTATCCGAAGACTATCTGGTTTCTAAGGCTTCGCTGATGCTCAACGATCAGTCATCTGTGACCGCTCCGGTGGGCACTGATCTGGAAAACACTGACCTGAGCAAGGTTGCCAGTATTGGTATGGCACGGAAAGAAGCTATTTGGGCTTTGGAGTTTAGTAAAGATGGCAAATACCTAGCTGCGGCTGGCGAAGATTGGGTTGTGCGTGTTTGGGCTGTTATTTCTGAACCTTTAGATAGACTTTTATTTGACGACAACGATGAGGCATCCAATTCCGATAGTGACTCTAACAGACGACCTAGCAGGCATCGTCGTCGTGCTCGTGGTAGAGATAGAGCTCGACGAGCATATGCACCAGTATTTAAGGAACAGCCCGTTCGCGAATACCAAGGGCATGTTTCAGATGTTTTGTCACTTAGCTGGAGCAAAAATAGCTTTTTGCTTTCATCATCTATGGATAAAACAGTGAAGTTGTGGCATATTGACCGGCCTGGTTGCTTGGGGACGTTTTCACATCCGGATTTCGTGACGTCCATCAAATTTCATCCAACAGACGATCGCTTCTTCCTGTCAGGATCGGTCGATTGTAGACTGCGATTATGGTCTATTCCGGATCAAGAAGTTGCATATATAAAGAATGTCAATGATTTGGTAACAGCTGTGGCATTTAGCCCCAAGGGTCAAGTGGCTATGGCTGGTTGTTTCGGTGGCCAGTGCTTTTTCTTTGAAACAGAAGGGCTCAAGCAAACTTCACGCATACAAGTCAAATCTTCTAGAGGACGGCACTCTAGAGGCTCTAAGATTACTGGAATTGAATCATTTGTTGTGGCGGAACAGAACTATGCGCATGGATTTGACAATGACGTTAAAGTCATGATATCGACAAATGACAGTCGAATCCGCATTTATAATTTATATGACAAGGCCATGAACCTGAAACTGAAGGGCCATGAAAATGAGCAAGGCCAGGTTAAAGCCTCATTGTCGGACGGAGCGAAGTACGTCATTTCCGGCAGCGAGGATGAACGCACCTACATTTGGAAGATTGATAACCTGTTTGGAGTTAACAAGGAGCAGCATGAATATGAATATTTCCATTTGAACAAGGCTCAAGTCACTTGTACTGAGTTTGCTCCTGCTAGCACGAAGTTGCTTTTAGCCAAGAGCAATGACCCCATCTATGATCTGTGTGATCCTCCGCCGGTGGTCCTTCAGCCGTTGGATGAACCTGCATCTGAAGCGCCGCCGCCGCCTTCCTCACCCAAAAACACACATCCGAATGGCAGTATCATAGTGACCACTGACAAGAAAGGGCTGATAAAGGTGTTTCGTCAGGACTGTGCTTATGCTATCAGGCGAGCCCATAGTGATGCAAGTAGTTTTATTCAGAAGAAACGCATGAGCAGCTATGCATTAAGTCCTGCATCGTCTGCGCTTGATATTGACCAAAGTTCCATTAGGAATTTTAGGGCGCATTCGCCGACACCTGGAGCATCTAATTTGGAGGTTGGACGTGTGAATGGCCAGACACGAGTGTGAGCAGGTATCCCGTCACCTCAATAAAGCGATTATTGCAAAAATGAAGGGATCCATATCTTGTATCGAGGATCACAAGATGACATCAGTTTTTTACTACAACAATCATACGATTTACATAACTTTACTTATCATTTTATAATTTCTGGACGTTTGGTTAAGTTAACGAGCATTTGTTTCATAGTTTATTTCGGTGTTTAACATGGGTTTATTATTATTATTATCACCACAGCTTGAATATATATCGCATTGCATGTATAATACCCCATATATGCTATACTCAATATTGACCTATATTGTATTATCTATATTGTAATTCAAAAAATTTATATTATATCCAACTTAATGCGTCATTTCGTTTCATGACAAATTCAACGGCAAGTTTGCGGCACTTTAATGACGTACCCAACGATCTGATAACTTTAAGCGCAAAAAACTTTTTTTACATAACCTCGGTTATTATACGCAATTGATAAATATGATATAAAATATGAAAAATAAAACATTTACTGATACAGTTTTTTTCCATTTATTTTGCGTTTATTGGCCTTTGTTCACTTGAGCAAACAAGCTAAGGCGCCAGCCCTATCCGTATTGGTCGTTCAGCCTCGCAAAGGATCTAGCGGCAAATCAGGAATTTTTCATTTCTCCTTTCTACATCACACTTCAATATTAGTCAATTAGCTATATAGTTATTTCCATTCAAGGTACCTGTAACAGCTCCAGTATTTGTAAATTATACACCAACCGACATGTCTTCGGGTCCTGCTTGGCATATTCGCCTGCTCGATGAGTTTGGCTTGGTTAGACTCTGGTCTGCTCCTCGAGATGCACATTGGCTCATAGTCATTCGCTTATGGCGTTTATTTGCCTTTGGACAATGCTCTATTATCATTGTGCAGTTTTTCAAGGAAATTGGTGTTTCTGAGCGTGAAACTGGCTTGTTCATGGCACTTACCTTGGCGGGCGATATGGCTCTTTCATTACTATTGACTCATTTTGCCGATGGCTTTGGAAGACGCAAGGTGCTTCTATGGGGTGCGTTCATGATGGCTGTATCTGGTGCTATTTTTGCTACTTGCGCCAATTTCTACATTCTGCTGTTGGCCTCGATTATCGGTGTAATTTCGCCGTCGGGAGGTGAAATCGGCCCATTTCGAGCCATTGAGGAAAGTACCTTAGCCCATATCTTGCCACTGGATCACAGATCTGATATATATGCTTGGTACGCTGTTCTGGGTGGTGTAGGTGCATCCTCAGGATCCATGTTTGCTGGTTGGTTGATCCAGATTGTACAGGAACAGTACGGATTCACTGCTTTAGAGGCATATCGAGCTGTATTCTGGGTATATGCTATTCTGGGTGGTTTGAAATTTGTAACTACATTCATTTTGTCTGATGCTGTAGAATTGGAGAAAGAAGAGTCTGCTAGCAGTGCTCCTACTGAGAGATCGAGTCTTCTTCCTGAGTCTCAAAGCGAAACGCCTTCTGAAGAGCAGCAGCCTCGACGACGAGGTATTCTTGATCGTATCATGCCTAATTTCTCAGAGGAATCTCGAAAAATCGTTCCGTTGCTTTCCTTGTTGTTTGCCTTGGATGCTTTTGCTTCATCATTGTCATCTATATCTTGGATTGCATACTACATTTCTCGAAAGTTCAACATTGCCTCTTCTACACTTGGATCGATTTTCTTTACTACAGGTATTATTGGGTCACTTGCGTCTTTAGGAGGATCTTCAATCTCAAAACGTCTCGGTCCTCTTTTGACAATGGTCATAACCCATTTGCCTTCTTCTTCTCTTATTATCTTTATTCCTCTGCCTACTAGTGTTAAACTCACGGTGCTATTGTTGATAGTGCGGGCATCTACTGCAACAATGGATGTTGCGCCTAGGCAAGTCTTTTTGTCTGCTGTGGTCCTCAAGGAAGAACGAACTGCTGTTATGGGATGGGTCAACGTCGTCAAAACGGGGGCTCAGATTCTCGGACCCTATGTCACCGGTTTTCTTACAGCCAGAAACATGCAATGGATTTGTTTTGTCATGGCTGGATCGTTGAAGGTTGCCTATGATCTTGGAATACTATTTACTTTCATGACGGTAAAGTTAGACCGAGATGCTTGAAACGAATACCTGGTGTATCGTGACAGTGTCAACTATATAAAAAAACGCTTAATAAATATTATTAAGAAACAGCATTTCGTCAGTCTATTCGATATCTTCTCCGCTATCGTTATACAATATACCACAGCTTAGACAATACGCTACAATATATAGCAAAATTATATTACAAATAGCCCGCCATCTTTTCAACTTCCAGCAGGCATTTCCATACTTCGGTTAATCCTGATTTACCAAGTCTTCGCGAATGACCATACTGTCTGTCGGAAGAAAGAGATGAGAACTTGCCAACCACATTATAATCAATCACCTGTCGAACAACTTGAGCCGACTGGACGTTAGAAGTTGAACTCTGCATCGCACGATACCCTCGTGGATTCAGACAGAAGGTATGCATATCTTTTTCTGAAATTTGTTGTTGAATGGCAAATAGTGTCCTATAAGCTGTCTCTTTTACTGGAGCCATAAACGCTATGCTACCATCATCTGAGCCAATCAGAGGCATCAGTTCTGGGCTCGCACTTTTATCACCACTTGTAAAATGAACAGGAACCATAAGCATTGTTCTGCTCATTTTACCGGTATAAAACTCAGATCTCCTAACAAGCTTCTGGCCTTGTAACGAGGTGGAATCCTCCGGATCATACTGAAGGATATGCAGCTTCTTTGAAGCATCAGCAACCACTGAAAACAGCTTACCACCGGACACTGAAAGATCGGCCGAAGTCACCTCTAGTCCGGTGAAATCTTTTCCAAGGCTTGTCATCCGATATGGCTCTTCACCAAAACCAACCAACCAAACACTCTTCAAGGTATCAGCAAGTAGAATCATGTTTTTGACGCATTTGGCATCAATAATATAAGTACTAACATCAATGAAAGCAACAGGAATAAGAGAGTTGTCTTCTGCCAATGATCTAACTACAACCTTCTGTCCCTGCGCAACTAGCAAGTATCCTTCAACAGATGTGACTGCTGTGACAGCCGATTTAACACTTTCCTTGCAAATTTCCTTTAGCTTATGATTGGTTTCTGGATGCCCAGGTTCCGGAACGATATCAATAACATCGTGGACATAGTGACAGCCTTTGGAAGCAAGATCCTCTCCTCTGATATAACTAGTTCCAAAAGCAATAACTTCACGTTTCTGTTTTGAACCCTCAGTTTCGACAACCAGTGACTTTACAGTCATTAGAACCTCGTTTTCGTCTAATTCGTGTTCATCAATCACAGTCCATGTCATTGGTGATATAAGCTTGATTTTGCCTCTGAAAGTAGTGGCTTTAGGCAATTCCTCATTCACTCCAGTAATAGGTTCTCCGTCTTCATCAACAGCATTATATGGCTGGCTCTCTGCAGTCCCAATAACATAGGTATTGCTAGACTCGTGATAGCACATACCCATCACAGTTGCACCAAATCTGATTGGTTTGGCCGGCAAAAAATTCCCGAGGTCAAACTCCGTATCTAAGTTTGCCATCCTAATGACACCACGATCATCAATATAAGTGAATCCCTTGTACACCGATTCAGTATGATACGGTGAAAATCCCGGAACAGTGTGGTTTGTGAAACGATGAAGCCTTGGAGGGCTCTGAGCAGTCTTGATAATCAAAACTGGGCATGATCCTGTAATAAGTGCCCCAGAATAATCAGAAATGTCTTCAAATGTGACAATTTCTGGGTTTATATTAGAGTCCAGGGCCGATTTGAAAAGTGCTGTGCCTGGCTCAAACAGACATTTAACTAACCTCAAGCTCTGCTCCTGTTCGTTCGATATCATACGATACAATATCACATCGTGAGAAGAAGTAATGAAAAGCATATAATCTTCTTTAAAAGTATTATCGCCTAGCTTCAGAATGCTCGCGTCAATAATCTTAGGTACTTCTTCTGAGCGACCATTTGGAGTTGTATCAGCGGCAGGTTTACCGGTGTTTTTTCCAAAAGTAAACTCTCCCACGTAAGGGAAATCTGAGAAATCTTCTATATAAAATCTCATCTTTGTATCGAGAAGATTGATCATCTGAACACCACTGTTTTGTACCAGAACCAACGTTGGCGAAGGAGTCGGCGGAGAAGAAACAGAGTCTTTTATCTCTGGCTCCGTTCTCTTACGTTTGGTACCTTTCTTAGCCGGAGCAGAAAGAATAGGCGAGTAGAATATACCCACGTATGACGCGGCAGCAGCAGTATCTGCAATATGCTTTTGCTTATCAAGAACAGGCATGCCTGTCTTGGAATTATGAGAGGCATGATATACAACATAACTACCGTCATTGAATAGTACGGCAATATAAGAACCAGATATTGCAGCAGCTGTCGCCTGCTTATCAAGTTCAATTTCCTTGACTTTATTGAGTTCAGAATCGTAGTAAACAACACCCGATTCATGCACCTGAACCACCATTGAGCCTTGCAACAAAACGCCGGCCGCTAAGGTTCGTCCTTCTGAAACAAAATCAGATTCCATAGTTACTTCGTCAAGAGTGTCGTTGATTTTGAATAAGGAGGTAGAGTGAGACCCCGAACTAACCAAATAGCTATCATACGCAGAAATATCGTCTCCAAGTACGCTTGTGATACCTGCCGCCTGACTCTGAGGTGCTAAGGTCCACAGTTTGCGAGCATCCTGAATCTGCATGTCTGATGCTATTGTGGGCCTTATAGAACGATTAAATACACAAAGTCCGCCCGAGACTCCTGCACCGATTGCCGCAACCAGATCATAGCACAGATCTCCGGGATCTTCAAACTTTAAGTGAGAATCAGCTTTGTAAGGATTTGGCCAACTGAGACTCAAAGAATTGATTGGGCCATAATTTGGCAGAACGTCATGAATTGACAGCTCTAGTTGTGCAGATTTCGAAGCTTTTCCATTTGTTGAGCTTACATTTTTTGAATCTTCATCATCAAAATCCCCATATATATCGTCCAATTCGTCTGTTTCGCCTTGTATTTTATCTGAATCATCAGTTTTCACTGCTAGTTTTCCGGTGTTATCGCCAGCGACTAATTCACCCTTATGTCTCCATTTTAAAAATTTTGCATCATCGACCTTACTTCCGATAAAAACCATCCTATCAGCAAAACTAGTCGCTGTAAGAGGACCGGGGCTGAATATGTCCCCGTTAGATTGTAGACTTAGGGATATACTGATGACCCTACGACCTTCTATATCCAAAGAAACCTTATATATAGAGCCTTCTTCAATGATAAGAAGCAGTTCGCCTGCACTTAAATTGGTTGGGACTAGCCGAGAGGCCTCTAAGCGAATATCGAGATCAGATTGATCGGCAGCGGGAAATTTGCTCTCCAAAGAAGCATACTTGTTAACAGCTACTCCATTGACGTTTCCGGCAGAATCAACATGAAATATATGATTTGCTCCTATTAGAATTGATCCACCAATAGGCGCAGGTAATGTATATAGCTGGTCGATATCATGAGGAAGTCCTGTCACAGAAGTAATGACCACTGAAGACTTCTGAGCAACATCCAAAGACAGAACCAGGTACTTGACGGTATCCTTTTTAGTCGGCAACAAGCCAGTCCACATTAAAGTCGGTTGGAAAATAATTGCAAGAGTGGGTTCGCGATATTCGGGAAGAAATGCCAGCTTTATTATATGCAAGATAGATTCGTCGAGTTGAGATGCAGTGATGAGGAAACTCGGCAGAAACAACGTAGGAAGGGCTTCTTCAGTGCCATTGGCCATAGCAGTATCTTCGAGCATTTCGTCGGTCCGAAAAGGAAGAATTGCCATATTATTAGGCTGATATACATAACATAAACACGTTGTTTGTGGATCAATAGAGAAGTATGATTCAAACTCGGGATCAAAGAAGTTGGAATTCACGCACTCCTTCTCGTACAAATGGATGCTCAAAGGTGTCCATTTCAATTCGGCATTGTCCCATGCAGAAATGACTAATTTAGCGTGTTTGAATGCAATGGCCAAGCATTGTGACGAGTAATCGGTCAGATTGATGACTTTGAGGTCAGTGACATAACCATCGAGATGCCATTCAGAAACCAGTACAAACCGATTATTGGTACGTTCTTCGGCAGTCTGTACCATGACCTCTGTTCCAATGAACGAATCGCTTCCATTGGCCATGGACTCTAAAGCTCCATCGTCGATAGCAGTTCGAGTGGGCTTGGAATCAGACTTAGTAACCACTTCACTTGTTATAGAAACAAATCGGTAAAGTTGCAAAAGATCCGATCCTCGAACTATAAGCAAGCAGTCTTCACCATTGAGCTTGAATGGAGTGCTGAGTCGAGCTACCGACGGTTCATTGAGAACCTTGTAGAGATGCATGTCGGTGGGTGAAAAATTGGTGGGGGAGTTGAGATGAAATTTGGTGGTGTCGGTGGGGAGAAATGCAGTGGTTGCAAGATTGAAGCAAGGACAGGATTGTAGATAAATTTGAGTGTAAAATGAATTGTGAAAAATGAATTGTACGGGATAAAGTATCAAGGTGAAGTACTCAAGAATAGTGATGTTTTTGTTTGTTCAAATTGAAATCAGCCAACTGGTTGGCAAGACCGTTAGGAATGCCGCATCAACCGTTGGAGCTGAGAAGAGAGCATTCGCTGTGTACGGTGTGTAAGCTGTGTGTGTGCTGTGTGTACACCGTTAAAGTAAAACAAGTTATCATTCATGTTTCAAATGTATTTGGTAAAACACTGCAATGGTAAAATACTGCAATGGTACAAAACTGCACTGGTACAAAACACTTCAATGGTACGCTTTGGCTAATGATGAGAATTTCAACAGATCAGTAGATGAAGAGATACAAGATAATTCCAGGAAATTATTCAAATTCCCGTGATTTTGTAAATAATCAAAATAATATCATAACCCCCTTCTATTACCCAGATCTCAAATTTAATGTAATATTCCTGGATTTCCCCCACTATGACCTCACATTTATAAGCTTATCTCATTCTATAAAACTCTTGCATCGACCAATGAAGAACAAAGTAAAAACCTTGGAATATTTAAACCATTTAAAAATCCCTTATAAATTTCAATGAATTATTTCTATAGCCTCTTTCCTTTGTATCACCCACCACAAATCCCCCCTTCTCCTGAAATCAAAAGTCGGTTATTTCATGCCTGACTCACCCGTATAAATTGTTCATCTGTGCCTTTCTAAATCTTGTCAAGTTCACACCAATGGCACCGACACCCAAGGACTTTGAAGATCAAGTGGCACGAGCCAACGTAGGCGCACCACCAAAGAAACTATCTACAGTCGGAGGTTTCATTGGTGGTGCTATAGCTGCTTGTGGTGCTGTTACTATCACCAATCCTATTGAGCTGGTGAAGACCAGGTAAGTTTAGATGCAGCAACTGCCAGGTTTTAATGGGCTCTAATTGAAAAGAATGCAATTACAAGGTGAATTGACTGCTAAAAAGAATGTTCATAAAGTATATACGGGGTTATTTCAGGGTCTTAGTACAATAGCCAGAAATGAAGGCATCACTGCTGTTCAAAGAGGTTTGAGCCCAGCGGTAAGTAGAAATGAGGTGAAATTTATCTTCTCATACTGATTTTTTAGTACATTTATCAAATCGGCTTAAATGGCTGTAGACTGGGGTTTTACGAGCCTTGTAGATCTAGATTGAATGAAGTATTTGGCTATTCTGTCAAAGATCAAAAGGCTTTCCTCAACTTAGCTGCTGGTGGTTTCAGTGGAATCATGGGAGCTTTGGCTGGTTCTCCTTTCTATCTGGTGAAAATAAGAATGCAAAGTTATTCTGAGGTTTTCAAAGTCGGAGATCAAACTCATTATACGGGCATATGGAATGGCCTGTCAAGCATATACAAAACTGAAGGCATCAAGGGATTATATCGAGGTGCTTCGTCCGCAGTTTTGAGAAGTGGTACTGGATCTTCTGTTCAATTGCCTATATATGAATTGGCTAAACGTGTCATAGATAGATCGCATCTTATCAGTTCCGAGTACCTTCGAAACTTGCTTTCTTCCTCTATTTCTGGACTAGGTGTCTGCATCGTTATGAATCCATGGGATGTACTTATGACGAGAATGTACAACCAAAAAGGCAATCACTACAAGGGCCTATTCGACTGTTTTATCAAAACAGTGAAAATAGAGGGACCCCTAGCACTGTACAAAGGCTTTGGGCCACATTTAATGCGAATAGTTCCTCATACTATTTTCACCTTGACGTTTATGGAAAAAACAATGTATATGATGAAGAAATTTGAGGGTGTTGAAGTGTAGGCTAATATTCACGGTCTTAGAGCACGGTCTTAGAGCACTGTCTTGGAGTTGTGTAGGGTGGTATGTAGAGAACGTTAATATTGTCCATATTCTGTACGGCACAATCCACTTGATTCATGCTACTGCCTCTGGTTTCTCTTTATTTTCTGATCTCCATCCATATGTGGCTGCAAGGCGTCCAGCAAGATGCTCACCGGCTGTAATGACCTTCTTGTCCTGGACATTTGCGCCTCGTTCTCTGCCGCTTATTATAGGACTGGGAACAGGAATCAAAGGACTATCATCTAGAGGATGACAAAAATATACTATTGAATATCTGTCTTTACCCGTAATCTGGGCCTCTGAAGGGAAAACCACTCTGTGTATAGCTGACTTGAAGTAACCAGCAGTCCAGAAACTCATAAGATCGGCGATATTCACAACCACCACGGTCTTTCCAGGATGCGCAGATGAAACATAGGGTACAGGAGTCCATTTCTTTGTTACGGGCGAATGGATTTGCAATCCTTCTTCGCCTTCTTTCTGAAACAATATGGTCACGCTTCCATAGTCGGTATGAGCACCGGCTCTGATTTGCTCCGAAGGATCAGTAGAAGTTTGACCAAAATAATGCAGAAATCGTAGTATAGAACTGGTATGGCCTTTTGTGACATTATGACGGCTAGCAAACCAATCTTTTCCTCCTTGGCTGTCCTCAATGCCAAGTCCAGCGGCTAACAGCACCAAGAGTTGATCAGCAAGAGTTTGTAATTTGCTAAGCAGATTCTTTAATTGATGAAAATTCTTCTCAAAATACTCCGGAAGTTCCTGGTTTGGTTTTCCAGTGGAATTGTCCAACTGGCCCATATTGAAAGCCTCTTTAGGATCACCAATGGTGTCATTACTAGGGTCTAGGATCTCCTGATGTAGCATGCTATAGCCCTTATTAGCCTCACTAATGGCATACTTATTCTTTTCCTCTAGGGGTAAATCAAAGAAACCTTGTGATAATTTGAAGGCGTTATCAACGTCCTGAGCAGTTAGATCACTGCCGTCAACGAAGATGAATCCCACAGTCGAAGCAGCTTGGACTAGTTTTTGGGCTGTTTCTTGAGATTTAGAGGTGATGTCCACTAAAGGTACAGAGGTAAAAGTAGACATTTGGTATTTGGTATTTGGTATTTGTGAATATGAAAATGGTATAAGGGAAGGTCATTTTTCTTATCAAGGAATTCAAGGCGGCTAACGCCGAGAATGGCCTATTAAATGATAACGGAAGAGTAAGAGAAGATGGCTGAAATATTAGGGGAGAAGTAGGTAGGAAGATAAATGAGAGAGAAATAGGATAAAGAGAAATAAGTAGAAAATAAAAAAAGGCTATTACATAATGTTATAATGATAGGAAGATTTTAAAATATATTGTTAAAGAAATTTCTATTTAATTGGTCTTTGTTTGATGCTTCTTGGTAAACCTTAATGAGATATAAGATAGGAGATATGAGATATAGAACTAAGGTTTATTATAATGGAGTATATATAATATTATGAATATAATGAAATAAGTATAATTAATTAAAATAAGTATAATACAATAAATATATATATATATATCAACATGCAATTCAATACTCATCCGCCTCATCACATCTCATACAAAACCACCCCTCCTTAACTCTCCAACTCCTACAGCATGCTTTGCCTCAACAACTTGAACATAAAATCTCTTCAATTTCTTTGTATTTTTTATCGCAAATCTCCCAACGTCAAAATCTCCTATAAACAACCAACTTTATAAACAATAAATCATATTTTTCATTTGCCCATCTAACAATCCAACTCGTATGTTATTTTCCTCCCTTTACACCTCACCGCAATGCCTGGAAGTAAGTGAAAAATCACAATTGTGGCCTCAACATCACTCTAACATATCAGTCAAATCCCTCGATGCATATTTAAATGAGCGTAAACTAGTACGAAAGCTCCCTGCTGATACGCTTAAAGGCATCACTCTTGGAATCGATGCTGGCTACTTCGTGTCCAAAAGCATGGACGTAGCTAACCATCGTGAACCGTTACTACCAGCTACTGGTGGATTTCCCTGTGGATTAGAGAATCTTCTGGATCAATTTGTTGCCAATCTTCAAAAGCATTCAATTGTTCCTGTGTTTGTTTTCAAAGGACTCCGGTTGCCTGGCGATGAGGCTGCTCCAAATGCATCTGCAGCTGTCCAGGCAAGAAGAGAGCGCGCATGGAACTTATATGAGAAGCAGAAGGCCGATGATGCTGTAGTGGGCTTTAATGAGTCGGCTTCTTTCGATGGGTATGCTGATCGTCATCTAATTAATCTCCTCGTTGCTAAGAAAATCCGGTTCCTGGTAGCCCCATTCACAGCCTCAGCCCAACTTGCCGTAATGGTCCAAGATCGTGCTCGATTCTCTGTTGAGAAGAAAGTTGCTGAAGACGGTAAGGAGTCGGTGTCTGTGGTTGTTGCTGAACAGGATTCTGACGAGGCTTTGGTTGATGCCATATATGCTTCTACCGATACTCTAGTTTATGCTGGGGTAGATCGACTCATCACATACATCGACCCGTCAATCTCCAATATTCAATGGGTTAGTAAGCACGCCATTCTGACCGATTTGAACCTTTCACCTGATATGTTCACCGAATTGGCGGTAGCTGTTGGTTGTGAGCTCAACAAAATCACCTTCCCTCTCATTGATGGCATGTACCAACAGCAACTTACCAATAATCAACAAGCTAACCATATAAAACTGGCTCTCGAGCTCATTCGAGCTCATGGGTCCATGTATTCTGCAATTCTGGCGTTCCCTGATACTGACGGAAGCGCTCCTTTTATGAGTAGGTTCGAACAAGCTGTATCGTCAGCTGAGTATCAGCCAGTACTTCATGCCAATGGTCGTGTATGGCCCTACAGAAGTGAGTTCATTCCGGCTGATATTCACGAGTTTGTCGGCCAACGTCTTCCAAATGAATTCTTCTTTTACTTATCAAGAGGTATCATTGGGCCCGAGTTACTGAGTGCCTTGGGCTCGGGGGAGTTCGTCGTAGATGCGCCGCTGGACGGTGGAGAATCAGTGGAATATCGCAATTTCTTAGTTTCTCATGAGATGCGATACTGGGGATTGGCTATTAATTATTTGGCCCATGCTCTCCATAGATACTTTCAGTATCGTCCGATCAAAGCACGTCTTTGGTTCGATCCGCCATACAGTACTCGGACTTTTGAGAGAATACAAACGCCCTTATATATATCTGTTGCCAATGGATGGCGTGTTACTAACTCGCTACTGGCTGAAAACAAATTCACCGGGTCGTTATCTTCGGCCATACAGCTGCTTACTACCAACGAAAATTTCGTTTCTACCACTAAGATTCGACCTGAAAAGGGCCAGATTATCATTTTCAACAATGATAACGAAATCCTATTTAATGTGTATGCAAGAATGATGCAAACCATCGACATACTGGATGCAAATCATAAGCTGACTGGTTGGGGCCAAGTTCTGGCGAGTGCTGTCAATTCTGATAAATCCGGGGCTTTTACTACAGAGTTATTTGTAGTTGTGGCTCTACTCAAGGCTGGAGTGCTCAACAGCATATTGTTCGGGCCGGCATATTCTGGAACTCCAGTCCGAGGTAGTGATGAAGACCGTCAACATACACTTCTGGTGTCGCGAGTGTCTACGCTTCTTTCGCTGCACCACAAGTCTGTTGGGTTTTATGGGCCTCTTAGCAGATCTCTGCTGGCATTCCAGGCATTCGTCTCTACGCAGTTTGAATCGTTCCGATGGCTTACAGAAGCAGTATTAGTCTCACTACTAGCCAACGGAGATGCCGATCGTTTGGGTCGCGACACTGATGCATCGTGGTGGGAACTGGCTGCCCGGCTACCATTCTCCAGTATTCCAAGCTCAGCAAACGGTATAGCTGTCAAGACATACTTAGAAGAGGTGACATTTCATAATGGAGACAAGCAAAAAGCCAAAGAATCGCTCGGCAGAATGCTGAAAATGGCCACTCAACCTGTAGAGGATGTTCACACGAGTTTTGTCTTCTGGGAAAACGTCATGGTTGCAGTGAAAAAGGCCACAGAGTTGAATCTCATTGAACAATCGGTCGGTCAGCAATTCACTCAAACTGACCACTGGCTTCAAAGCCGGCAATACTAACAACTATCATGTCGATTGGTTCCATTTAATCGGTTTTATTTTGCCTCCAATTGAATCTATCCATTACATAGCTTTTGTCATGATTTTTTGAACCATGACATTCATGATTGCCTATAAGATACAGGAAATAAATAACAAAGCAATACTACGAACATAGACTTGTCATCGTCCCGATGGTCCAGATGCACGTGCGGAAGCCATAACTCGTTGAGGAGATGCAGATGGGTTGGTTGTTGTTGTCGTTGGTGTCGTAGTGGCCTCAGCTGAACCATGAACCATGCTAGTGGTAGGCCGCGCTGCATTAATGCTGCTGCTTGCCTGACTAGCTGAAACAACGCTGCTACTAGTACTTGCAGTGCTAGAGCTACTTGAAGTTGAAGGAACACACCAGTGGCGATGATACCCCCAGGCATTGAGTTGACACTCCTTTGAGCAATACTTGGTTCGCTTGCATCGTCGGCACTTTGCAAACTGTCGCGGGTACTCTTCCCACCTACCGCATTCGAAATTTGCACATTGACGGATGCCTCCTTTAAGTTCATTCTTTCTGCACGAGTTTCTCATAATCACCCCTGCCCAGTACTGGATATCCCGCGAAAAATTCTTCAGCGTGAACTTCTCCACTACTGGAAATACATTGAAAGTTTCCCCAAGGTATTCCTCATCAATATCCTGTTCGCCTTCAAAATCATAATTGTCATAGTCCCAATCTAATGTTCTTCCTGAACGAGTATCCGCTTCATCAATTTCCATATCTTCAGCACCATCTTCCTCAGCATTCCTATATGTGCCGGGTCTAGCCAGCGGAGGCTTGTTGGGATCTCGCACCGACAGTTGAGGAACGAGATGTGATACTTGCAAATGCTGTCGAAGGTACGCGTATTTGGACACAAATGCAAGAATTTCTAGCGACCAAACCACGTCTTCATCACGAGGAACAATCACATTGTTGTTGAAGTTTCGGACCATGCTAGCAGCAGAGTTACTGGCAGCGGGCGAGTTGAGACTCTGTTGAGTACGTAAAGTCTGAGAAGCTCTCTCGCCATCTGCGCCGGTAACAACGCCATCAGCAGTTGCGGGCTGAGCAGTTTCAGCCCAAGATGCAGCCCAATCCACAGGTCGATTGTCATCGATATCAGCAATCTGCGTGGTAGAAGTCTCCTCCTCCTCAGGACGTGTCGCAACAGGGTCGACAACAGCCTCTGGAGAAATCGATCTCATGGCTGCATCACCCGTAGTATTGGACGGTTCAGCCACAGTAGTTCCTTGTGCATGCGTATGATATACAGCATTAGACGCTTGAGAATGCAAGTGAACGCGATCAAATGCAAGGTCTGAGACCCCTCCGCCATTGGCCGAGACAGGTCTTGCAGCAGCTACAGCCGATGCTTGAATAAGGGCCGAAGCAAAGGAGCCGCCAACGGCAGATGCATTCATTTGAGTTGAATTCTGGTTTGGAGATGACGGTTCTGCGTTAGGGTTGGAGAACTGGTGTCCCAAGACCATAGAGTCGCTCATCTCAGTGGCAGCAGTGGTGGTAGACGCCGCCGACACCAGGCTGGAGCTAACCGAAGATATAGTAGAAGCATTATCGGCAGCCGATTCAGAGGCGATGATGCGATCTCTATTGATAGCGATGTTCACAGCATTATTGTTGTTGTTGTTATTGTTATTGCCGTTATTGTTGTTGTTGTTGTTTGCTGCAGCATATCGAAACACGGCAGGGGCAGCAGCAGTACCACCACCACCAGCATGATGATGATGATAATGATGATGATGATGATGATGAACAGCAGCATCCGAATGCCTGGGCAGATTATGAGCGGTAAAATGCCATTTTGACTTTTGTTCTTGTTCTTCTAATTTGATATTTTCCATAGTTTGGAGGTAATTGTCCAAAATGGTAAAAATAACCGGCACCACCCCGGCTTCAACCACTCGTCTTCGAATATTTTCAGTTCCACGCGTTCCAAGGTAAACGAGGCATTGTAGCGCTAGGACCCATTTCCAAGCCACCAATATATTTTGGCTGTCGTTGTTTTGTTGAGTTTCTCGGCATTGTTTGAGAATTGCCACTAGGCGCTCAAGGCCGCCATCCACACACAACGTTTCACGGACTCTGGCCGACGTAGAAGCTAAAACGCTCAAATGATATAGACTATTAATCAAAGGTTTATCAGAAGAACAATCTAACGCGCGCCGATCATAAAGAGATGAAGTTATAGATACTGAAGCCCTGTTGGATGGCACCGATCTGAAGTTTGACTCTCTCATGACTTTATAACTAGGAGGCAAACAATCAATCGCCCCCGACCGAAAATCAAATCCAAATGGTAATTAAATATGGGGCTTTCCGTAAATATAACTTGATATGCACTTCAATAAATTCCCTGCTGATGTTTTGGTTTTGCTTAAGTTAAATTCCCATACGTTGGAGTTGATTTGGTGGCTGCTTGGTACCAAAAATTTGAGGAGGCAAGCAAAGCATATTTCGAAGGTGACACAACAAGTCTTTGCGTGCTGAGAAATACGCTGGGTTTGATTGGAGGAACCAGAAAAACGGCAGCTATAACCAAGGCAAATGGAGGAGGGAAATTCGGGTTAATATTAGGAGCAATTTATCGTTATATTATTTTGATACATTCTAGATTATATATAGGTCATTTAAATCGTTTGTATTGATTTTTATCCTTTACTTTCATTGCTTACGCATGACTTTTTAGCTCCTTCTTAGTAGCTACGTTTGTCGTGCCGTCGGTCGGGTGGCAAATTCTGTACCGATGCATAAAAGAATGCCGATATTTCCCGGATATCTCGATATTAATTCTGTTTTAGATATACTTTAATAATATCTCTTACATTTACGGACTCTATTTTGAATTTCTAAGACGTTTTATAGCTAAATATATAATGCCTTGTTGTAGTGTTTTGAACCATCATGTCGGAAAATGGGGCCCCGTTTCATGCATTATCTGTCCAACAAGAGGTTGCAGAAACGACAATTAATAATGCATTGGGTCCAAAGCAATGATCCGAGTGTGTGTATTTTTATGATGATAAGGACAAAATACGATAAGGATATTAAAATGTTCGTAATTGGGCCATTATGATTGGAGCTATACGATAAAACTCCGACGCCTCATGCATGTGTCCCGAATCTCCGATCTGGTCTCCGATACATGTGTTAACCTTTGATATATAAATGAGTATTTTGAGTATTTTATTTTAAAAGTGGTTTTGAAATAAATTATACAAACAAATATGCCAATGTTTCATATATGAATATGTCATTGTTAGTACAGATGTTTATAACTTGTCATAGCTGTGATGACTGAGATCCCTAATGGTAGCCTATGAATAGTCTACAATGGCGTGCAATGACCTACAATCACCAGCATTATCTACATTAACTCCCTTAAAGTATTTCACCCTCATTGAATTCAAGTCCTGTCTCTTATTATTAATATTCTCGCTATATACACCTCACAGTTCCTCTGTTTCTACCTCCTCAGGCTCTTTATTATTCTTAGGATCCTTATTCATAAAAAATGCAAGAATAAACGTTACCAAAGAGAAGGCTAAACATGAATAAAATGTCGCTTGTAGTCCTTTGACTAAAGCTCTCTCTATTGCTGCTGTTTGCTCCGTAGAGTATCCATTACCTCTCAAAACGTTATTGATATCAGGATCTGTTCCAAAAAGTCCACTATCAATCAACTTATTATCAGCAACACCCGTATAAATTGCTGTTGCCAATATTCCTCCAACTGCTGAGCCAAGATTTCGAAAATACGAGATTCCTGCTGTTACCACCATTTTACGCACCATAGTGTCATCGGGAACCGTCATCTGAGCACTGAGCACAGTCGGTTGCATCAAAAATCCATAACCAATACCAATAAATATCAAGTACCCAATATGTTTTCCTGTCGAAGTATCAGCATTAAATGTGGTAAGCAACCCGCATCCAATTGAAAGAGAAATTCCCGACAGAAAAACCAATGGCTTCATAATAAATTTCTTAGAAGCTAAAATTCCTGATACAATCGATACAGGCAATGTACCAATAAGGACCGGCAAAAGATCAAGGCCAGCTGTGAGAGGAGATCGATTGAGAACCGTTTCAAAGTAAATCGATAGATACATGAAAACACCAAAAAATGCTACAGACCCACTTAATAGAGCTAGGCATGGTGCCAGGAATCCTCTAAGAAGAGTCCAATCTCTAGGCATTACCGCTATATTGTATGGTTTATCAGATCGGAATAAGACCCATTCATACACTAATCCGGCAATAAAAATAACCCCTCCAATGACGATGAAAGATACCACTAAAGCCGATCTCCAGGAGCTTGGAGTACTAGCCTGTGACATACCAATAAGAAGAAGAATCCAAGATACACTCAATAGAATAGTACCAGTGAGATCCAGAGTCTTATACAGCAAAATTAGACAATTGGGGAAATCCTTCCATTTAATATGAGCCAACATATTCTTAGTTCTTTGCGGACGATAGAAGAAAAACAGAAATAAAAAGGCTGCACCTCCAAATGGCAGATTGATATAGAAGCACCATCTCCAGGTAAGTGACTTTGAATTGGTAAAAGCTCCACCAATTATCGGGCCCACAACAGCAGCAGGTATCATTGAAGTCGTTACCAGAGCCATTAGTAGGCCTCTTTTTCTAGGAGGAGCAATCTCTGTTATCACCAGAGTACTACCAGTTTGAACTCCTGCGGCTCCAATACCTGTAATGGCTCGGCCGACAATAAAAGCATTCATGTTAGGAGATAAAGCAGCAATAAGAGAACCGAGTTCAAAGAAAAAAACAGATACTAGAAGGCACTTTCTTCGTCCTATTAAAAATCCTAGACGACCCCATAAAAGTGACAGAGCAGACGTTGGTAGCATGAAGGCAGAATTGGCCCAGCCAATGAGTGAATACGCATGGAAACTATCTTCAAGACCCTTGATGGCCGTGTTTGTAATAGTGAGATCCAAACCTACCAAGAGCATGCAAAATACTACACTGGCTGTACACAAGTAGAGCTTCAAACCAGTGAGATAAAACTGGCTTGACTCGTCTTCTTGATCCTTGTTTTTGGCCTCCTGTTCAGGTACATTGACCGATTTTTTGTCTTCCGCAACAATTTCTGGATCGCTATGTTCAATATCTGAGCTTGCCATGACTTAATAATTCATTGAGAATGAATTTAGCGGTTTTTGGTTTTTTTAAATCGTGTACCTCTCGGCCGGCAGTACTGAAAAAGGAAACACATACGGCATTTGGCAATTAAAAGGTGTAAAACCATCGAAAAAAATCTAGGAAAAACCCTAGAAAATTTCCGCTTAGAATATGCTGCCGAAGGAAGCGGAATTGCCAGTTATTTTGAAATTTTGCGTAGTTTTTGATGGATTTATCGTCAAGTTTCATTTATTCGAGCCCGGCTGACTGCGGAGTCAACTTGTCGTAAATTTTCCCAAAGTGGCGTTGTCGGCCGAGAAAAAAAGGTGCCGCAACACCCTCACACAATTTATAGTCTCAGGAATACGATTTGTCATAAGTCCACTTGCTATGGAACGGAAGAAAAAGGTCCGAAGAATTATTCTGTCGTGTGTGGTCTGTAAAGAGCGTAAAATTAAATGTGATAGGGGTAAACCTTCGTGTTGCAATTGTCTCAAATCAAATGCACCATGCCGTTACGATGGCCTTCAAGTCGCTCAAGTAAAACCCTCGTCTGTGGCTGGAAAAATAGACGAGGATCCTAGAGATGATCTGTATGATCTCAGTAAGCTTGTTATATCATTCGACCATAAATTCCCCACCCATCTGATCCGCTACTTCGGTCCGTCATGCTGCAAGTCTCTAGCTTGCAACTCCGCAACGCTATCTGCACGTGAGAATCCTGTCATGGAGCCAGCATTTGCTCATGTGTATGAGCTGAGAACAAAGCGGGCGGATCTTCAAATGAATAGGAACGAAACTAGACGTGATGAACCGGTACAAGCAATTGTCGCAAGATTATGTACTTGTACGCTACCTGTGGTGGACATTATTGACTTTATAACCAGATTCTTCGACTCGGATTCTGTTTTGAGCAGGTCCTTTGATCGTGATACTATTGTGCAATACCTGCATGACTCGATTGTGACGCATAGAAATAGCCATACCAGCTTACTTAATTCTGAGAATGCCGTAAAAGTCGCCATTATTACCGTTATTTGCAGTTTCAGCGAGCCTGATAAGACGAAGCGTGACGAAATGGCCGCCGCTGCTAATATGCTTATACGTCCGTACCAGGATCATGATAATATTCTTAATTTGCAAGCTCAAGTTCTGCTCTGGGCTCAAAGAAAATGTTATCTATTACGAACACACGATGATATGAGCTCTCATTTTGCGCATCATTTAGTTGCCACTTTTCGGCATGTTAGTGGTATTGCATTTCGCATGGGCCTTTTTGAAGATATAGAGATGATTTACGGCCAATGTCCGACTGGCTTCAAAGAATCTTTAAAATCCATGTCTAGAATGTTACTTTACGAAGATGCTTGGATCAGTTTTGAGCAAGGATCTCCTTTGACTCTTCAGGCACCACCTGGCGAAGAGTTGGACCAAGGCTTGTTTTTACTGAGATATATTACTAATGACATCAATACTAATATCAAACGTCCAGTTAGCCTAAAGAGGCATATTAACACGGTCAAGGAATATTTATTTTCTCGAGGCTTTCTATTTGGGAGAAAGCTTGTGGATGTTATAGAGCATGAGGTTGTCTGTCTTGATGTGCTCGATGCTTTACTCACTATCCAGATCTACTTGGACAAAGAGCTCGACAGAACTGACGCATTTAGGTATCTGATTGTGTCCTCGATGTTTTTAAATCGGCTTTTCGAAAAGATCAATGAAGTCTCTAAAGATGACGTTCCTGAGCTCGTATATGCTAGTACGGCTTTGCATTTCCACAAGATTTCCGAGCTGCTCAAAAGGGTCACAATTCTCTCAATTCTACTACTCTTCGAAGGGAAGAAAATGCTTAACGACTCTGGTGCCATTGATTCCTTGTTTTCTACGGATATAAAAGATATTCTCACTCTGCCAGACGTGGCCCTACAACCATTTGTGGGCGATGCCGAAGTTCTTCTGCGTGCAATGAAATTATTGCCACAAAATTATGGACCAGAATTGAAATATTATGCTTTTGAAATAGAGACTGTGTTGGTGTTTTTACGTGGAACTGTGGAGAGCTATGAAGCATTTAATGGTGTAGAAGACGCATCGCAAGAAATGTTTCAGCAGTCATTGGATATCGGCTCGGAGGACCTTTCACGACTCTTTTTCGCAAGTTATGATTGGCTGGTACCTGTTGGTCCTGAAAATGAAGGGGGTATCTGAGAAAAGGATTGCATATTCAAGTCTTCTGTGTTTAATTATTCTCTCTATATACACCTCACAGCTCCTCTGCTTCTACCCCTTCAGCAACTTTCTTAACCTCCTCAGGGTCTTTATTATTCTTAGGATCCTTATTCACAAAAAATGCAAGAATAAATGTTACCAACGAGAAGGCTAAACAAGAATAAAATGTCGCTTGTAGCCCTTTGACTAAAGCTCTCTCTATTGCTGCTGATTGCTCCGTAGAGTATCCATTACCTCTCAAAACGTTATTGATATCAGGATCTGTTCCAAAAAGTCCACTATCAATCAACTTATTATTAGCAATACTCGTGTAAATGGCAGTAGCCAGAATTCCTCCAACTGCTGAGCCAAGATTTCGAAAGTATGAGATACCCGCTGTTACTACCATTTTACGCACCATAGTGTCATCAGGAACCGTCATTTGAGCACTCAGCATACTTGGCTGTAGTAGAGATCCATATCCAATACCGATAAATATCAAATAACCAATGTGTTTGCCTGTTGAAGTATCAGCATTAAATGTCGAGATTAACCCACACCCAATTGAAAGAGCCACACCGGACACGAAAATCATTGGCTTCATAATTAACTTCTTAGAAGCTAATATTCCTGAAATAACAGATGTGGGCAAAGTAGCCACAAGAACAGGTAAAAGATCAACACCTGCTGTGAGAGCAGACCGATTCAGGACCGTTTCAAAGTAAATCGATAGATACATGAAGACACCAAAAAATGCTATGGAGCCACTTAATAGAGCAAGAGATGGTGCCAGGAATCCTGTCAGAAGAATCCAATCTTTAGGTATGGCCGCTATGTTGTATGGTTTATCGGATTTGTATAAAACCCATTCATACACTAGTCCGGCTATAAAGAGAAGTCCTCCAATAACGATGAAAGATACTACCAGAGCCGATCTCCAGGAGCTTGGGGTGCTAGCCTGTGACATACCAATGAGAAGAAGAACCCAGGATGCACTTAGTAGAAAGGTACCAGTGAGATCGAGTGTCTTATATAGCAAAATTAGACAATTGGGGAAATCCTTCCATTTAATATGAGCCAACATATTCTTAGTTCTTTGCGGACGATAGAAGAAAAACAGAAATAAAAAGGCTACACCTCCAAATGGTAGATTGATATAGAAGCACCATCTCCAGGTAAGTGATTTTGAGTTGGTAAAAGCTCCGCCGACAACTGGTCCTACGACAGCAGCAGGAATCATTGATGCCGTTACTAAAGCCATGAGTAGGCCTCTTTTTCTAGGAGGAGCTATTTCTGTAACCACCAAAATGCTACCAGTTTGAATTCCTGCGGCTCCAATACCTGTAATGGCTCGGCCAACTATGAAAGCATCCATGTTTGGAGATAAAGCTGCAATAAGAGATCCCAGTTCAAAGAGAAACACAGATACTAGAAGGCATGTTCTTCGTCCTATTAAAAAGCCTATGCGGCCCCATAAAAGTGACAGAGCAGCCATTGGCAGCACGAAAGCTGAACTGGCCCAGCCAATGAGCGAATACGCGTGGAAGCTATCTTCAAGACCCTTGATGGCCGTGTTTGTAATAGTGAGATCCAGACCTACCAAGAGAATGCAAAAGATAACACTAGTCGTACATAAGTAGAGCTTGATACCAGTGAGGTAAAACTGGCTCGACTCATCTTCTTTATCCTCTTGTTTGGTCTCCTCGATGTTGCCTCCCTCGATGTTGGTATCCTCGCTCTTGATCTCTTCCTCGGGTTCTTGGACCGATTTACTGTCTTTTACGGCAACCTCAGGATCGCTATGTTCAATATCAGACCCGTCCATAACTTAATAACTCATGGCGAATAAATTTAGCGGTTTTTGGTTCCTTAAGTATTCATCTCGTGTGACTCGGCCGACACTACTAAAACCGGAAACGCAAAAGGCAGAGTGGCAAAAAAAGGCGTAAAACCATCAAGAAAAATGTAGGAAAAACCCCAGAAAAAAACTGCTTAGAATAAAAAATCGGTAGTAATAGAATTTCAAAGTATCTTGTGAATCTGGTGCTTTTTGGTAGAATTATAGTCCAATTTGATTCGTATGTTGTCACCCGCTGATTACGGAGTTGACTAGTTTAACTTGGCCCAAAGTGGTGTTGTCGGCCGAGAAAACAGGTCCTGTCACCACCTTCTTACACAAGAATTTATAGCAATAAGATTTAGTTTAGTAATAAGTCCATGACGGTGGAACGAAAAAGAAAGGTCCGAAGAATTGTTTTATCGTGTGTAACTTGTAAAGGGCGTAAAATTAAATGTGATAGGGGTAAACCTTCGTGCTGCAATTGTCTCAAATCAAATGCACCTTGCCGCTATGAAGGACTTCAAGTAGCTCAAGAAAAATCCCCATTTGTACCCGAAAAGATAGATGGTGATGATAGAAATAAGGAGTATGATCTTAGCGGGCTTGTGATATCGTTCAATGACAGATTCCCCACGCAGATGATTCGATATTTTGGTCCCTCATGCTGTAAATCTTTAGTATACAACTCTGTAATGCTATCTGCTCAAGAGAATCCTGTCATGGAAACTGCAGCTGCTCATGCTTGTAATCTAAAAGAAAAACGGGTGCTTCTTACCAAAGGCTGGCATGAAACCAGGCGTGATGAGCCCGTGCAAGCAATCCTAGCTAGATTAGGCACATGTTCGCTTCCTATGGTGGAGATTATTGAATTTATAACCAAATTTTTCGACTCGGGCTCTGCTATAGCCAAGTCGTTTGATCGTGATACAATTATGCAATATTTGCATGACTCGATTGTCTTGAATAGAGCCAGCCATACAAACCTACTTAATGCTGAGAATTCCATTAAGGTTTCGATCATCAGTATAATTTGCTGCTTCAGTGAACCTGATGATACAAGGCGTGAGGAGATGGCTGCTGCTGCTGATCTACTGGTTCGCCCGTATCATGATCACGATAATATTCTTAATCTACAAGCCCAAGTTTTGCTCTGGGCTTATAAAAAATGCTATGCTTTAAGATCAACTCAAGACATTAGTACCCATCTTGCACATCACTTGGTTGCGAATTTTAGACATGTTAGTGGCATTGCATTTCGTATGGGGCTTTTTGAAGATACAGAAATGGTCTATAATCGGTGTTCGAGCGGCTTTAAAGAATCTCTAAAGTTCATGTCGAGAATGTTACTTTACGAGGATGCTTGGATAAGCTTTGAACAAGGATCTCGTCCTACTCTTCATGCACCAGTGGGCGAAGAATTGGATCAGCGCCTACTTTTAATTAGGGATATTACGACTGATCTCAACTGTAATATCAAACGTCCAGTAAACCTGCAAAGACATATTGACAGGGTTAAGCGGGTTTTATTCTCTCGAGGGTTTCTATTTGGAAGGCCACTTGTGGATATTATAGAGCATGAAGTTGTGTGCCTTGATATGCTGGATACCTTATTTGCGATCCAGCTCCATCTGAACAAAGAGTTCGATAGAACTGATGCTTTCAGATATTTGATTGTGTCTTTTATACTTTTAAAACAACTTTTCAAAGACATGAAGGAAATCTCAAAAGATGACGTCCCTGAGCTTGCATATGCAAGTGCGGCCTTTCATTTCAATAGAGTACCCGAGTTGCTCAAAAGGGTAGGGACTCTCTCAATTCTATTTCTATTTAAAGGGAAGGTACTGGGGAATTCGGTGGCCATTGATTCCCTGTTGGCTATGGATATAAAAGATCTCCTTACTCTCCCAGATGTGGCCCTAGAGCCATTTGTTGGTGACGCAGGAGTTTTCCTCCAAGCAGTAAAATTACTCCCGCAAAATTATGGGCCAGAATTGAAATATTATGTTTTTGAGATAGACATAGTGCTGGTCTTTTTATATGGTATTGCAGAGGGGTATGAAAAGTTTAACGGGGTAGAAGGAAACACATCGCAAGAGCTAGTTCGACAGCCAGTGGATATGGATGACTTGTCGCGGCTTTTTTTTACAAGCTACGATTGGCCAATGCCTGTAGGTCAAGAAAATGAGGGGATTATTTAATAAGAAGGTATTCTTTTACAGAATTACAATATATATATTTTTATGATGTCTCGACCAAAACGAATATAACAAACTAAAACAACTAAAAAATACGACCTGAGACTTGTTTGATCTTTCTCATATCAATCTCCTTCCAGAAAAAGATAGCAAGCCACGAAATACCATAGATACAGGTTGCCGTGATGACCATCAATCTCTGTGCATCACCATAGGCATGATCAATGGCATTTCTTGTCGGGCTACCAACTGGATAAGACGACTGAACGGTAATACTACCGTATATAGAGGCGAAATCCGGTTGAGCACTGGCAGGCAAGAACTTCATAAGTTTTTTAGGGAAAACTCCTGTCCACAATGCTGAAGAAACAGTGGATCCAATAGCACTACCGATGCTGATAATCATTGCTTCCATAGCCAAAATAGCTGGAATATGCTGGTGAGAAGCCACAGCCATAACAGTCATCTGTTCTGCAATGACGAGAGTTCCTCCACCAAATGCAATAAATATCTGACACATAACGATGAATCCAATATTGGTGTCCGGCTGTCTAAATTTAATCAATAAGCCGCATCCCAGTATAGTAATAGGAGCACCAAAGAAAAGAGCTTGCCATTTGACTCTTCCGTTGTATCTAACCAGGAGTCCAACAATGAAACACCAAAAGCACGAGCCAACGCTATAAATGTTGCTAACCCACGTTGCATTAGTGATCGAAAGATCGAATACAACAACGAGCATTGAGTAGAAATAGGAGTCCCATAGGTAGAATGCCATATACATGGTAAATGCCATCAAAAATGTAAAAAGAACAGTTCGGTTAGAAAGCAGTCTCCAGGGAGCAAATGTTACTGGAGCAACATATTTCTCATATGGTAAGAAAGCTAGAGTCAAAAGACCTCCGATAATGACAAAGCATATAATCAAAGGTGATCTCCATTCGTTAGTCTGGTAGGAATATAAATTGAAGGAAAGCAAGAACAACGACAATCCTGTAGCCAAAATAAGGATTCCACCAGCGTCGAATTCGATAATGTAAAAAATAATAGATTCCTTCCATGTTCTGCCACTCTCAACGCTCTTAACAAGACCTTGCTTTTCAGCTTTTCTCTGATAATAGTAAAAAATGCCAAAAAGAGGAAGAGCAATTACCGGGAATATAATACTCCAGATTCCATAACCCCAACGCCATCCAACATTTTTTATAATGGCTGAAGAAAGATAAGGCGTGATCCATACAGTAACAATATAAGGAGAAGACACATAAGCAAGCAAAAAGGCTCGGTTTTTGAGCGACGAAGTGTCAGCAATGAAAATGGTCATTGTAAAGTCGATTCCATTGAATCCAACATAATAAAAGACCTGAGCTGCACAATACGTCTTGACATTATTGCATCCTGCCATCATTACAAGACCAACGACATAGAAAAGTATCATGAGAGCATATCCATGAGGTCGTCCAAAGATATCAATGAACTTGGCATAAGGCAGTTTGATCAAACCACCAATAATACTGGAAATGACCGAAGTCAAGGCAGTAAGAGAGTGTTCTTCAAACGAACTTGTAACCAGAGGAGTAAAAGGGGTTTGTAAACCAGACATGAGAGCCATGAAGAAGTAGATAAACCAGATGAGTACATAGGCACCAATGAGATGCTGTTTGGTCCACAAATGTGTTATAGCCTGGGCACTTTGGACACCATGCTGGAATCCTTCAGTGACAATATCATCGCCAATGTCGACTTTTTCCTCCGAATCCAGAGTCTCCTGTCTCTTCTCTGCAGCCAATGTCTCAGCTACACGGGGAGAGAACTTCATGATATTTCAAACTAACAAAAAGATAAAAACGACTTTTAAAAGTCGCAGGAGGCTTCTTTTTATTCTGTTCGGGTACCAGAAAGAAAATATTTTTTTTTTCATGACGCATGGCCGAATCGGTAGGTTTTACCGTTTAGGTGATGATCTTCCTTATCTGATCCATTCGCAACCCTAGGTGATACATCACATAGTGCATGTTAGACATTTAAGTTGCATGGGTGTTAATGTGATGGAATGATGAGCTTGGTTTTCAAATCTATAACGATTCAAAATACATGTCCTATAGGCATAAATAACTGGCTAATTCACTGCTTTGACTGAATTCTCGTCCGTTGCTATGTTACCCATGTTACAACATTTAGCCCATCCAACCACTCAATTGCAACACTAACACAACAGCCACTTACCGAATATGGACGGTGCGTAGATTGATTAATTAGAATTGATCTGATAATTTTTTTTTTCATGCAACCCTAAACAAGGCTATTTAGGAAATAATTTACGTTGAGTAAACTCTGGTAGCGTATTTTACCCGAATATCCATCTCCGTTTAGCTGGATTTGAGCCACTTTGTCTTTGGTAGGCGCGATAGCCGCCCGTCACAGGAGTTTGAAATCTTTTTTTTAGGCCAACGCCAAGCAATCTCAGCATCAATGAAAATCCCCAATTAAGTGATGAGTATCCGACTCATCCGAATTTGATGCCAAGATCTTTCGAATCAATTCGGTATAGCTTAATGATAAATTCAAGACATGAGTACTGCAACTGATTTACTTTTGAATATTCCAATAGCTTGGTGTGGTTGGGGTAAAAAAATCTGCTCGTCAACCAGAAAAAGTATTTTTTGCTCACTTGGTAACGAGGAGTAAATGGTTTTTTTAGTCTCCTTTGATTGATAGAAAATAGAATATATAATGAGGTATACGAGTATATGAGTATATGTCGAATAATACGGATTAGATGATTTTGTAATAATTAATACTCAATGGTCATTTAATGCACTTCTTGCTTGGCCGGAGAAAAACGGATGCTCAACATTTTCAGTTCTTATTTTTTATACTTTTTACTATTGTTCGTACTATTCAGGAAAGTTCGGAACATAGCCGATATAAACGGGTTTCAATGACCGGTTTTGTCACTTTCCTAATAGAGAAAGAATGGTACAAGTATAAAGTAAATTTAGAGCTATTATTGGAAAAAGAAAAACAGTAGAATGAATAAAAACTTTAGGGGGAAACGACCAAGAGGAAATTACTGTGGAATTAGTGCTCATTCATCCATATTTATTCTTATTGAATACCTGTTAATATTTACTTTCATGCTTCTGTAGTCATGGAATTCCTACTTTTCATGTCTTGGTTGAACTACGCTGCAACCCTGATGATCATCACAAACTAGTTAAAAAACGGACTTATTACCATCTTATTGTTATATCCGTGAAGCCGCTATATCGTAAAGTCATTACATCCGTGAAGTTATTATATCGCCGCGTATGATCATCATTATATTTATTCCCATTCATTAATATTTCTCTTCCTATTACCATTGTTTTACGACTCATTTGGCTTATAACTCACTTCCGCTACTCAATGGAAATGATTTATGAATTATTCCAACGGTTAAGCTTTATTATCCAAATAGTTTAGTTCATTATCCAAACAAATCCATGATCTCTTCCATGGTCAATTTGTTCGCCTTAGAAACCTTGGATGTATTGGCATTCGACGAATCAATCACTCTACTAGAAATTTGTCGTTTCCTGTCCTGAAGTGATAAAATCCTCTCTTCAACAGAATTTTCAATAATCAGATTGTACACATCCACCTTTTTAGTCTGTCCTAGACGATATACTCTATCAATGGCCTGCTCTTGAATCATTGGGTTCCACCATGGATCCAACAAAATCACCTGATTAGCTACAGTGAGATTCAGTCCAAGAGAACCACACTTAAGACTGCATAGCAGTACTTGAACATCAGGGTTCTGCTGCAACTCTTTGAGCGACGATGTTCGGCTAGCTGGTGGCATTGATCCGTCATATCGAACAAATCCAATTCCTGCTCGTCTAAGGCTCGGTTCCACAATATTCAACATGGAGGTAAACTGGCTGAACACAATTGTTTTTCTATTGGGTGATCCAGACAGAATCTCAACTGTTCTCCTGATTTTCGTACTCGTCCTTTCAGCAGGCGCCTCTTCAGGTACTGTAGATTTAGCCAAATCCATTCCAACCATTAAATTGGTCAAATCTTTCATAGATTCATCCAATTGATCTTCAGTCTGTTCTGTTTCGGCTGTATTGTCGGACACAAGATCAATATGATCGCAGGCTTGCCGTAGTCTCAACAACAGAACAAGTGTCTGAAGGTAAGCATTTCGTGTACTGGCTTCATCCTTCATCATATCTCCTACAGCTGTTCTTGCGCGGTTTTGGAAATCATCATAAAATTTCCTTTCCCATGGCGCCAAGCTCAGCTTTTCCAGATGGATTTCCTTCTCTGGAAGTTTATGTCCTCCTTCGTTAAGAACAGCTTTGGTCCTTCTGAGCATGACAACCCTCAAGAGAGTGTGTAGCCGCTTCATAGATGCATCTGATTCCTTTCGGAATTGCCTATTCCAAGTGACAATGTCGTCTAATGGGCTCATTCGAATAAACTTGATCAGAGAGTAAATCTCAGTTATTCCATTTTGAAGAGGTGTTCCAGTGAGACACCATCTAGAATAAGCTTCCAAAGCACAAGCAGCCTTAGAGCTCATAGTTTTGTAGTTCTTTATGGTATGAGCTTCGTCTGCAATGATTCTCCACCATCCTTTGCCAAATAATGGTCCGGAAGCCGCGTGCTCTACGGATACAACCTGATAACTTGTAATTACTACGTCGTAATCAGCAAGTTCCTTTGTACTCTTTGCTCGTTTAGGGCCATGGTGTACGATAGTCCGTAGTTCCGGAGCTTTGGATCGGATCTCGTCTGCCCATTGTGCTGCAAGAGAGATTGGAACAATGATCAAGGTAGATTTAGAATATGCATGCTTTCTGGGTTTCTTGAGTTTCTTGTTAGAATCTTCCTTTCCATCTTCACTATCGGCCCCAGGTTTCCCATTAATTTCCTCGTCCTCTTCTATAGCACGTGGGTTATAAGGGTTACTCAAAATAAGTGCAATGCTCTGTATTGTTTTACCAAGGCCCATATCATCGCAGAGAAATCCACCCTTCATAGATAAGTCTGGACTTTCTCTAGCGAGCAAAAACTTGATTCCGCGGATTTGATGCGGAAGTAAATTCACAGTGAGTCCCTTAACGCCGGGGAATGCCTGTATTTCTTCATCCGTCAGATGAATGTTCCCATCAAAATTCTGAAACATTTGCTTCAGTCTTTCGGTAGCTTGACCTGGAGGCATATAGCTGGTTCCCTGTTCAGGAACATCTCCAAATACTCCCTTCGTAGATCCAGTTACTGCAGCACCTGATAAATATGGATCATTTCCAACCTTGTTGACATCTTGATATAGCATTTTCCCAGAAAGGATCTTCTCTTCCTTCGTCATTTCCTCTGATGGGTCAGAGTCCTTCTTGTTGACATTAATGGGCACAGGTTTTCTTAATGCAGCAATGTCTGGTTTCTTGGACCACTGAGAAGACTTTGGAGACAGCAGCTGTGTGAAAGATGCAGAAGATGAATTGTAGACGTGGTGTGACTGGGGTTTGGCAGGCTTGACAGGAGTTGACTGTGAGAAAGGGGACCTTGAAACACCATTATCGGCGTTCAAAGTACCTTTATTGGTATTCAGAGATCTCTGGTTTCCTTTTGAAGGAGAATCTTTGAGTGGGCTGGCCGGTGATGAGTTCCTGACCGGTGAAGCTGTACCGCCGGCCAGAAGGATTCTGTTTCCGCCCCAAAGAGCATCTCGCTGCGGATTAAACTGTGGATAACGAGGAGTATGCCCCTTTGCAACCTGCTGAGCATCCTGAAGTTTCTGAAAGAAGCCTGAGCTACTGGAAGTTGGTCTCGCAGGCACTGAGTCTGCAGACGAATTAACTTGCGTATTGCCAGACACCTTACGAGGGCTTGCTCCCATGCTTTGTTTCACGGGACTTCCCTGTTTAGCCGGACTAGCTTGCTTCAAATTGCTGTTATCAACCACCTGTTTTGGTTCAGAAACGGATTCTGTGCTTGTACTTCGGCTTGGTTCGAGATAACCTGCGGCATCAGTATCGCCTGCAATACTGGATGTACCTGATTTATTCATATCGTTTCTAAAATCTCGCCCATCCAGTTCAACTGCGAGCATGTTGGTTGTGGTTGGTTTATGGTTAAGTTCCATAGAACAAATGTTTACAGGTGGACGGCTCAAAATTCCAGAAATGGATAAGATTAGCGTCACGTGATATATGAAGGATAGTTAGAGAATGATTAGGAGTACAATGGAGGAGTTTATAATGGTATTTTGAGATATATGGAGATATGGATAGTTTACATATTCGAATATGGATATTTAGAGGTTTGAGGGTATTGTAGTAGCATAGAAGCTAGTACTTGATGAGTGTTGAGCAATACAAGACAAATCAAAATGGAACATAGTAAAGAATATATCAGAGGTAGGTTACAGAATATCGATATAGTGCTATCTCAATTCATTTTAATTATGCTAATTATGTTAGATTTATCAAATACTATTCTTTTTGATGCTTTAGTTGCTCCATGATCAACTAAATGTTGGGGTCAGAGCCAAAACGTAACATACCTGAGTACCAAACATCTCGTATGGAAATGCAAGATAAGTATAGTATAATTTTAAGATTCTAGTTATCATAGTTGTGTAAAGATTTCATTCAGTATTCATGAAAAGTACGCTTTAACACAAGAAGTTACTGCATGTTTCTATATTTGTACCGTACCAAAAACCTTAATTCCAATCGCTCGGTCTGAACGAAACGCGTGCAGCACGACAATTCTATTTATATCTGTATTCATACTCATATTTCGTGTTTATTTCTATAAATTTAACTCTCTCGTAACCTAACTTCTTATCGCTAACTCGGCGGGCTTCTCTCTATGACGTCACTGGCCAACACTCCATTGTAAATCCCCCGTCTTTACTTCACTATCTTCATGAAATCCAACAACAATAAAGTATACTGCTTTTATCTTCAAATACACTTTTAACTATGCCTCTCAGGTGATTATGTGAAAAAAAATCGCTGCTAGTCCTTTCATTCCGAACGCTGCAACCAATTAATGAAGTAGTCCCGTTCAATATTCCGCAGGTCACTGTTCAAGGATGAGCTGGAATCTAATAAAGTAGTTTACGGCATGGGGTATTTCATAGAGTTAAATTCTTCCAAATGACACTTGGGACGCAATGACCCCTTCAAACCAGGCCGAAATGCTGTATTGCGTAATTGTAAATGTGGTAAGATCAAGAACGTGTCGCTGCGACTTGAATTCAGCGAGCGTGCGGAGTGAGAATTCGATTCAAATCAAAGCAAATGCCTATTATATAAAGAAATCAGAAGAAATATAGATTCAGTTAGACACTCGGCTTTAAAAAACCCCAAATCCCTAGATCTTTTCCCGTCTTTTTTCCACCAACTATTCATCTCGCTGGCCCGCTATCTTATCATAAACCATACGGCTACGAATGTAGTCGACCAAAAAGCAAATCATCCCCGATCAACACCACGTAACATTCCTGGATTTTTTATATCTACTCTTCTGACACTAGTCTATAACTGGACAGATGACCAGGTGGGAAAATCTGGGTAATTCGTTGGCGTTTTATATGCCTAATGGCCAATATATTTGGTCTGCAGCCAGTGTCGGGGACCACGGCCCGATAACCCTGGCTCAGGGCAATCTTGACTGCTTCTGTAGAGACTCTCGAGGAATCGTGTCTGTATTTCAAGATTATAGGTACTTGAACTGGTGCTTTATGAACCAGTACTTGACTTTATTTCCACAGATCATCTTTGTAATCTTCTTGATTAGACGGTTTGTGGTGTTGAGTAGAAGACCTGATACTGTCAAAGATGGTCCACAATGGGATTTTCACCTCAAAAGATTCCTGAGTTTGTGTCAAATTCTTCTTATATTTATTTCCGAGTTCCTGAAATATAGCGATCCGGTATTTGGAACAAACATCTTGACTTCGGTAGTGGTTTGGGTGGCTTTTGCTTGTACAGCTTTGATTCAGATCAGAGAAGAGAAAACCAAGCTTATTCCCAGCGATGTCGTTCTGTGGTACTGGTTTGTCGTTAATGTTTCATTTGTTATCAAGCTGTGTCATATTGCGTATCTGGGAATGTTCAATTCTGCTCGGGCATTGTCGATTTTGGAAACTTTTGTATTTGTCAATGGCTACATCATATTTCTATGTAAGTATCTGCGTTGAGTTCTTTAGAACTAGTATTAACCTATTTAGTGGAATGGCTTGTTCCTAAATATAGAAACAAGAATGACAAGCAGGGCATTGATCGAGCCGATGCCTTCTCTAAGGCATGCATTACCTGGGTCAATGGCCTATTGTCAACTGCATACAAACGTCAAGTTACTGAGAAAGACTTACCAAATATGAGTTCTGATTTTCATGCTCAAGATATTTCTGAGCAATTTGATCGAAAATGGGATGCTGTCGGTCGTTCTGGTGGTGGTTGGACTTTAGCTTGGCTTCTGTTCCAAATGTGCTCATTTAAACTGCTGGTTGTTCTTTTATCGCAGCTCATTGGCAACTTTCTGGGTATTATGTCACCTGTGTTGCTAAGCATTCTCATCAAATATATCAATGACGAAGTTAATGGTGAAGGAAAGCCTCTAGTGTTTGGAATCTACATCTCATTGCTCATTTTCTTGGTACAAATGGCTCGAACTTTCTTACAAAATATCACCAGTATCAGTCAGATCAATGTTTTGATGAGTGTTAAAGGATTGGTATATGGAGTTTTGCTTAGAAAAGCTTTCCATTTCTCGCCAAAATCCCGTGAAGATCATCCTCCTTCTCAGATTATGAATATTCTCTCTGTGGATATCAATTTTCTCATGGATGCTCTACTTCAAGTTCAAACTTTTATTATTGCTCCTTTTCAATTGATATTATGCTTAATGGCTCTTTACAGCTTTCTAGGACATGCTGTATGGGTAGGTTTAGGAGCTCTGATGATTCTGACTCCAGTAACTGCTCATGTAAGTCGACTATACAGCCATTTATATCGAAGAAGAATGGTTGCCAAAGACAAAAGAGTCAAACTTACAAGTAGTATTTTGAATTCTGCTAAAAGTTTGAAACTTTATGCATGGGAAAAGCCGTACATGGATAGACTGGATGAAGCTAGAAACAAAAACGAGCTCAGAATTTGGCGCGATGTTCTAATGGCATGGACCAAGTATGGTCATATTTGGCTTATTATTCCGTATTTGGTCGCTACTTCTACGTTCTATACCTACTTGAAGATCCAGGATCAACCGTTGACTGCTGAAATTGTTTTTGCATGTTTGTCTCTTTTCGACTTTCTTCAGCATCCTCTATCGGCCCTGCCTGATTCTATCATGGCGATTATCCAATCAAGAGTGTCCTTTGAACGTATTGCAAAGGTTCTATCAGCGCCAGAATTGGATCACTCGAGAATTCAGCATCTTCCACGAGCTTCTTCCTATTCGGAAGCTTCAGTGGTTGTCGACGCTAAGGAGATCAGATGGACTGAAGATGAAAAGTCTACAATTGCATTAGAAAATATCAATTTTTCTGCAAATAAAGGAGATATGAGCTGTGTTGTCGGTAAAGTTGGCTCTGGAAAGACCGCCTTCTTGCTAACTGTCTGCGGACTAACACATCTGTCTCCAGAGTCTAGTATTATCAACAGAGGAATTATTGCCTATGTGCCTCAAGAGCCTTGGTTGCTGAATCAGTCTATTAAAGAAAATATCTTGTTCGGTAGCCGTTTTGATGGCGAATTTTATCGAAGAACTCTAGATGCCTGTTGTTTGTTGGCCGATATTGAAAACTTGCCCGATGGAGAAGAGACTGAGATCGGTGAGAAAGGCGTAGCATTGTCAGGAGGCCAAAAGGCTCGTGTTTCTCTAGCTAGGGCTGTATATGCTCGTGCTGATATTTATATACTTGATGACGTCTTGTCTGCCGTTGATGAGCACGTAGCAGGCCATCTGATCGATAATGTTCTCGGTGTCAACGGTATCCTACAAACAAAATGCAGAATCCTGGCTACAAACAACATCAAGGTGCTTCACGAAGCTAGCAGTATTTATATGTTGGAGAACAAGACATTTGTGGAGCATGGTACTGTTAAAGAGGTTACTCAGAAGAACGGCAAAATACTCAAACTTATCAAGGAATTCGGTAGATCTGATGCTAATTCTGCCGACGATTATGACATATTGGCAGATGAAGTTGAAGGTGAAGATGAATGCAATGTGGAACATCGAGCCAGTACGTTATCCCTGCGTAAACCTAGTATGACCAGTTTGGTTCCTGTTGAAGATGATCAAATAGCGGCCAAAATCATCAAGAGAACTGCTAAAGTCAAGGAGCGCGTGGAGGTTGGAAAAGTCAATTCGTCGCTATTTCTACGGTATATGAAATCCGGTGGTCTTCTGGTGAGCGGATTATGCTGTGCTGCGGTCATAACATCCTGTGGAATCAACCTGGTATCTAGAGTATGGCTCAAATACATGTCACAGCAGAATTTGACTGGTGATTCGGGTAGAGACACGTTTTTCCTCCTCGTGTACTTCTTTATCGGTCTAGCATCTTCTGCATTTTATTTATCGGGTTTCGTGCTGGCTGATATTAGCCTTGCCTTATCTGCGGCTAGTAAGATTCATAACCAGATGATGGAGGCAGTTCTACGTGCACCTATGACCTTTTTTGAAACTACTCCTATTGGAGTAATACTTAACAGGTTTACCAATGACGTTTCAGAACTCGATTTCATGATCCCCGATACAGTCTTTCAGCTTTTCATGCATGTTGGGCGCCTTATGAGCTCGGTTCTGATTATTCTGGTGGCATCTCCGTTCGTCTTGTTCTTCGCAGCTCCCCTAAGTTTTCTCTATGTCTATTATCAGAGGATATATCTTCCTTGCACTCGCCAGATGAAGCGAATCTCTAGTGCGTCCAGCTCTCCGCTGCTGTCACATATGGAAGAAAGTCTAAAGGGTTCGGCAGTTATAGGAGCATTTGAAGTTGGAAACCGGTTTGTTAAGGGCAATGATATGCATGCTGATTTCAACTTACTGGCTGTATTTCTTGCTCAGACCATTGATCGATGGTTGTCTATGAGGCTGAACTTTATCGGCAATCTATTGGCATTTTTCTCTGCCTTATGTGGAGTTCTTCTCGCTAAACGAGGTCAAATGTCTGGTGCGCTCATGGGTCTCATTATGGCAAATGCTTTGGAGATTTCTGGTATGTTGTCTGATATTGTTCATATGCTTGTTAGGGTGGAACTACGAGGAGTTACATTGGAGAGACTGATGGAATATGTTGATTTACCCAGTGAAGCTCCGGAAATTGTAGAAAACAAACGACCGCCAGCAATATGGCCGACGGAAGGTAGAATCGAATTCAAAGATTTTAGTGCACGTTATCGTGAAAACTTGGATTTGGTTTTAAAGGGGGTGAGCTTAAAAATTAACCCTACTGAAAAGATTGGAGTCGTAGGAAGAACCGGGGCAGGCAAAAGTTCATTAACTTTGGCTTTGTTCAGAATTATAGAAGGTGCAGGTGGGTCCATTGACATTGATTCCATCGTTACAAAGGATATAGGGCTATTTGATCTGAGGAGAAATCTGTCAATTATCCCTCAGGATGCTCAAATATTTGAAGGAAGTGTCCGTGATAACTTAGATCCTTACGATGATCACGATGATGTAAAACTCTGGCAAGTGCTGGAGATATGTCATCTGAAAAAGCACGTGGAAAGTATGGAGGACGGACTAGAATCTCATTTGACGGAGTCTGGCGGCAATTTGAGTCGAGGTCAGGCCCAATTGATTTGTTTGGGCCGTGCTCTACTTCATCCTTCTAATATTCTGGTATTAGATGAAGCCACTGCTTCGGTGGATGTGGAAACAGATGCTATTATTCAACAGACTATTCGCAGTGAATTCAAACACAAGACCATCATCACTATAGCACATCGCCTTAACACTATTATAGATAGTGATAGGATAGTTGTTTTGGATTTCGGCAAGGTAGCTGAATTCGATAGCCCTGCTAAGTTGCTAGAAAATCCAGACTCGCTGTTTTATGCTTTGTGTGAGAAGGCAGCTTTGTTAGGCGGTGATAGCAGTGATTGAGGCTTTGTGTAGAATGGTGCAAAAGTCTGTTATTATGTAAAGAGCTAAAATAATAGCGGTTTTTATCGAAATTTTGCTGTTATAATCTAGTTATTCGGGAATATGTAGGGCTGTTAGTAGGACCCATCTGACTAGATGCTATGTAGAGTCGACTAAAAGTATATTTTTTATCCGCATTACTTTTGATTCTTTCGATATCAAATCTATGACATCTCTTGAGTTGCCGATGTGCAGTTGATCCAGAAAGTATCTGGTAGTGTTGATATCAGATCTATTGTAGATTTACGAGATAGCTATATATATTTATAGAGTATTATAATTGCAGCGGCCACATAAGCAGAATTTGATATATTTTAGTCTATTTTCGGCTATTTTTTGACAAAAATCTGCGAAAGTACAGGATTTCCTGCTTCATATACACTGTAAATAGCACGTATATTACAAAAAAAATCTGAACAAACAACCCTTTTTCAGTGATGGGCACTAGGTAATACCTAAAAAAATACCTAGGTAGATAAGTACCTAGGTACCTATCTAGGTACTGATCCTAATACCTAAATACCTAAGTAGGTATTTTAGGTATATTACAGGGTAAACTTCCTATATAGGGAATG